>OZ010794.1:56729317-57036317 GCA_963932465.1 Maratus speciosus
TTGCAAGCATTGACACGCTAAAGTAAAACAATCGCATTCATTCCTTCAACTCTTTTGTAGATAACCCATCCAAACATTCCTTTTCTTTCAGTCAAAGAAACATAGCTGACTTTTCTTCTCCCAAACAAACAAAAACACGTGGGTACTTTCCTCTGATTGGCTGAAATGTGTCCGACTGCACACAGGGGACTTTCTGTGTTTTATCCTCTACTGTAGGATAACGAGAGGAGACCAGAATAGCTCTTCGTCCGTCCCCTTGCTATGAAACGGCGATCCCGATTTCTACTGGCGATATTTACCCGATTACACCAGAATACACCTTCAGGGCTGTTCAAACAATTCGGATCCCTTTCCAATTGTAGATAAAATTGGGTTTTCAAATGTGCTATGCGTTTCCATAGGGTTGAATGAGACATAATATTTTAACTTATTAAACGGTGCAGTTTTGTTAGATTATTCTGAATGTATTGGGAAGTGTTTCATAATCTATGCTTGATGCCTGAATTTTTTCTTTCATGTTTTACAATTATTTATTTATTACTGACGATTTAAATGAACAATTTCCGTAGTTTTTCCTATGATACGTGTAAAGCACCGTAATTTTAAATGGACTACACATTGTTTGGGCTTTATTGAGGGGCGCGCCGACCCAGTGTGCAAAGTGTGCAGTGCACACAGACGCCAAAGATTTCAGATGAGGAGAAAATACTTTTAAAAAAATCCTTAATTTACTTAAACTAAAATGTATTGCATTATCTTGACATCTGAATTATCTTTTGTAGATTTAGCTCAGACAAACTTTCTTACAGATATTTAATTCTTTTTATTATTATTATTATTTAATTATTTCGTTTTATTCTGTGATTTAGACGTAGACATGTCAAACCTTTCAATAAATGGAGGCGCACCTCGTGTAGTTGAAAACAGTGAAAGGCGCCATAATTTATGTTTGAGTCCACACATCGCCAGAATGACCAACATTAAAAGATAACTTTATTTAAAAACATACCACAACTACACCACACTATCACAAGACATGACTAGCTGCATCTGGACATCACTCATGTTTACATCCCATCATCCACTGTTGCCACTCACAGTATAACTAAAATATACAGTTAAACACACAGTTTTCTAACAACTTCTCTTTTTTTATACACATACATATATTTTACATATTAAAGTTCCAGCACCAACAGTTCTTATAATAAAAATCGCTGTGGAGTTTTTACAATTCTCCCTGATCTGGTCATTCGAGGACCAGTCACAGGCAATTCACTCTTTTGCAATATAGCCCCAGATCCGGAACTGTAATTGTAGTCACTCTGTTTAGGATTCACCTCAACCTTCTCCACCTCCTTATCCCCAACAGCCTGATCCATTCCATCTTCCCGTCTCTCACTCACTTTTGCATGCTGTGGCCGCTTCTCTCAACCAACTCCTATTTCTTCTTACAATTCCTCCCTCAATATTAACATCGTAAGATCTTGAGTTATGAATGTCAATGACGGAGCCTCTTTTCCACTTATCAGTTTCCTTTGACAATGTAGGTGGTTTTCGTATATATACCTCCTGACCAATTTCAAGTGGGGGCAACTGTTCAACCTTTCTATCATAATAGCTTTTAGCTTCCCTTTTTTTTAATGATATCTTATCTGGAATCAAATCCTGAATTTCTGGCTTTAACAATTTCTGAGATATAGGCAAATTAGATCTTGTTCTTCGAGACATCAATCTTTGAACTGGACTTGAATTCATATTAACTGTTGGAGTATTTCTCCAATTTAAAATATTCAACCATACATCTTCCTTATTTTTAATAGATTTCTTCATAATATTTTTTACAATCTTAGCTGCTGATTCTGCCTTTCCATTACCCTGACTATGATAGGGTGTTTATGTAGATTGTTCAAAACTCCACCTCTGTGCAAACTCAGCAAACTCTGAACTTCTGAATGCTTTTCCATTATCAGTAATCAAAACATTTGGAATACCATGCCTACTAAAATGTTGTTTGCATCTATTTATCACACTTTCAGATGTGATATTTGGTAACCTATCAACTTCAAAATAATCTGAGTAATGATCCACCAAAATTAAATAATAAGTACCATTTATTTCAAAAATATCAGATGATACTCTCTCCCATGGCAATTCTGGCATTCTGTGTGTCTGCATGGGTTCTTTTTGCAAATAACTTTGGTTCAAGTTACAAATTTCGCAATTTTGAATAACATTTTTTATCTCACTTGACATTCTTGGCCAAAACAATGTGTCTTTTGCTATTCTAATAAATGCATTTATTCCTAGATGACCCCGATGAACCCTTGAAATCATATCTCGTCTCAAAGACCTTGGAATAACAATTCGATCATTTTTAAAAACAATTCCATCCTGTATTGTTAGATCTTCTCTAAAAGTCCAATATTCTGTGATTAAGGGCGATATCTCCTCCTTTTCCAATGGCCATCCATCCAGCACCACCTTTTTCAATTCCAGAAGTACTGGATCTTTATTAGTTTGTACTTTTAAATTTTCATATGTCATATCCGATACATTTAAAATTTCTTGTATTTTAATCTCTGAGAGCTCTTTATAAGTATTATTTACTTGAAAAATATCTTGCTTCACCTCATCATGTGAAGTTTCTGACAATGCAGCCCTAGAGAGTATATCGGCAATATGCATCTTTTCACCTTTCCTAAATAACACATTCAAATTATATTTTTGTAAACGAAGAAGCATTCTCTGCAGTCGTCTTGGAGCTTTCAGTAGTTCTTTTTTAAAAATAGCCTCTAATGGTTTATGATCCGTTTCCACATTTATTTCACTTCTTCCACTTATAAACTGATGAAATCTTTCACAAGAAAACACAATAGCCAAACACTCTTTCTCTATCTGAGCTTATTGCTGTTCAGTTTTATTTAAACTCCTTAAAACGTATGTAATTGGCTGTCCTTCCTGCATTAATGTTGCACCCAATCCAGCTTTGCTTGCATCACATTGAATAGTTATTTCTTTATTTGGGTCATAATAACCAAGAACAGGAGCTCTAATTACTAGATTTTTTATAGCTTCAAATGCATTTTCTTGCTCTTTTGTCCATTCTCATACTTCATTCTTTTTAATCAATTTTCTTAATGTTTCACTAATCGATGACAATTTTGGTAAAAATTTACTCAAATATGTTGTAAAGCCTAAAAAACACTTAATTTCATGTACATCTTTTGGTCTTGGCATATTAGTAATGGCCTTTACTTTTTCAGGATCTGGCCTTATACCCTGAGGGGTAAAAATATGTGCCAAGTACTTAATTTCTTTTTTTCTAAGTTTTATTTTATTTTATTGAATTTAATATTAGCCTCTCTTGCTCTTTGAAACAGACTCTCTAAATTGTGATCATGATCTTTCCTAGCTTCCTCCTCAGTAGCACCACATCCCACAATAAGTATATCATCAGCTATGATGATAATTCCATTCAATCCTTCAAATATTTCATGCAGTCTTCTCTGATATTCCTCTGATGCTGTGCATAATTCAAATGGAAGACGGAAAAATTTATACCTTCCAAAGGGTGTCTAAAAAGTGGTTAAATCTGTGCAGTCTGAATTTAATTTAACATTCCAAAACCCATCCTTAGTGTCTACCACTGAAAATATTTTAGCATTAGTTAACAAGGGCATAATCTCTTCAATTGATGGAATAGGATACTCTGATCTCTTTAATGCCTGATTCAAATCCTGTGGATCCTGATATATCTTAGTTAGCAATTTTATTAGAACACCACGAGACCACCAAGTTAAAGTAGTAGTACTATTACATAGTATGTACTGCCATCAGGTGCAAACCTATAAAATACTTTACATGCCCTTTTTTTT
Organism: Maratus speciosus; assembly: GCA_963932465.1. Lineage (NCBI taxonomy): Eukaryota > Metazoa > Arthropoda > Arachnida > Araneae > Salticidae > Maratus > Maratus speciosus. The sequence goes on from OZ010794.1 coordinate 56,733,196, forward strand.
AAATAAACAAGAGAGTTATGAAGGCAATGGATATTTAAAAAGTATTAAAAAATTATAAATCATTTAAAGTTCTAAATTTAACATAGTTTAGTTTAGTTGTCTCTATAGCGTTGAGGTTTTACAATTGTTCTTGAAGATTTCCGTAGAGGCACTTGAGGCAACACCGTTTGTAACTTAGCTGTTTTATTATCTATTGTATCTATTGTATCTGAATCTGTAGTTGCTGGATAAAAATCTTCTACTGATCTCACAGATTGACTTAATTCGGATTTATCAGGGCGGATGTAAAATCTGTTTCTTCTGTAAATATTACCATCTATCCCTTTAATATGTAGGATCGAGGTTGAGGACCAACCTGGATGACAGTTCCTTGCTTCCATGGTTCGTTCATCTTTTGGCGAAACCAAACACTTGCCTTATCTTTTAAATTTGAGAGTTGTGTACTATTCTTTTTGGCATATTTATTTTGAATCATCTGTCGCTTCTCTAAAGACACCTTTGCTTCAGCTAACGGAAAATTTGGCCTAAGTTTTTCTAGGTGACATGGCAAAAGAGACCTCAGTCGTCTGCCCATTAATAGTTCAGCTGGAGAGGGGAGATCTTGAGATGGTTGAATACGATAGTCTAATAAGACCATATATAGATCTTTTCCATCCTGTAATGCCTTAATTAGGGATTTTTTTATTGTTTGCACGGCTCTTTCAGCTTGACCGTTAGCTCTAGGAAAGTATGGTGAAGTGAGATTATGTTCCACATTCCATTCTTTAAAAAAAAAATTTCACTTCCTCTGAATTGAATGGTGGCCCCCCATCGCTGACCAACTCCTCTGGAATTCCATGTCTTGCAAAAATAGATTTGAAGGCAATTATGACATTTATGACATGGTGCAGTATTATTCTTAACTACTTGGACTTCAGCATATTTTGAGAAATAATCAATTAATAACAGATATTGCTGGCCTTTTAGGTAAAAAAAATCATAACCAACCTTTTGCCAGGGCTTCTCTGGAACATCTTGATCAAGCAAAACTTCCTTTTCATTGTTACGCTGATGTTGCTGGCAAGTTTTACATTTCTCAATAAAAGTTTCAATGTTCATTGATGGCCAATAAAAATATTCTCTTGCTTTCGTTTTACAAGACATTATACCCCTATGTGTTAAATGCAACTTTTGTAATATTTCTGCTCTTGCGACCTTTGGCACAACAAGTCTTTTACCGCGACAAATTATACCTTCATCTGTACAGTACAATTCTTCTTTGCAATGCCAATAGGGCTTAGCGAAATTTCGTGTATTTTTTCTTTCAGGCCAACCATTTTGCATGTGGTATAAAACATCTTGCAATTCATTGTCATTGGTCGTAAATGTTGCATATTCTTTCCATTTGTTAGCTGATGCATGAGATAGCAGATTTATCTTAACACTTGTGTCTGATTCTTCCTCATCGGCAAAATATTCTTTGACTAACTGAGCACGAGAAAGTGTATCGGCTATCAGAAGAAGTTTTCCGGGGACATATTCAAGCTTGTAATCATACCTATTAAGCCTGAGAAGCATACGTTGAAGTCTCGGTGATATGGCATCATACTGCTTTTTGCTTAATCCCAACAATGGCTTGTGGTCTGTCTGCACTGCAACTGGTCTTCCATATGTATAATAATTGAAATGTTCAAGGCCAAAAACTACAGCGAGTAACTCTTTTTCGATTTGAGCATACCGTTGCTGTGTTTCAGTTAATGATGCAGAACCATATGCAACTGGTTTATTATCTTGGAGTAAAACAGCTCCCAAGCCACAATGGCTGGCATCCACTGAAACGGTTACATCTTTGTCTTTATCAAAATACTGCAAATATGGAGCTTGTACTAAGGTACCTTTTACTAGTTCAATGTCCCGTTGAACATTTTCATCCCACAACCACTGTGTATCCTGTTTCAAAAGCTGTCTCAATGAATGTGTTAGATTTGAGAAATGAGGCGTAAACTTAGCTAAGTATGTTATCATGCCAAGAAACCTTTGCAAGTCCTCTCGATTCTTTGGCGCAGGAAATTCAGTTATAGCCATTATCTTTTTATGATCTGATTCTATTCCTTTGTCAGATAATATGTGGCCTAAGTAATTCACAGAAGATTTTGACAACTGGGTATTGGCAAGGTTAAATTTAAGATTTGCTTCTCTAGCACGTGTTAAAACTTTATGTAGTAACTGGCAGTGATTTTCAATAGAGGATGTTCCAAGGGCTAGATCATCAAAGTAAGGGTTTACTTCAGGCATATCTTCAAACGTGTTCTCCATAGCCATCTGAAACTCTTCTGCAGCATTATTAAGCCCAAAAGGCAGAACTAAATATCTGAACCGTCCCCAAGGTGTTGTAAATGTAGTTAAATATGAAGATTCTCTATCTAATGGCAATTGCCAAAAACCATTTTTTGCATCTAGGATAGTAAATATTTTACATCCTTGAAGTCGTGCAATAAGACTATCACCTGTTGGTATAGAATAGTGAGGTCGACGACTTATTTCATTTAGAGGCCTTGGATCTAAACAGATGCGCAATTTTTTAGGCGAGTTAATGACAACCATATTATTTACCCATTCTGTTGGTTCATCTACTTTTGCAATTATTCCAGATTCTACCATATTCTGCAACTCATTCTTTATTTTGTCATGTAGAGCTAGTGGTATTTTACGTGGGGCCGCTATGAGAGGAATATAGTGGTCTTTTAATTTTATTTTTACAACACGGTTCAAGCGACCAATTCCTGTAAATACATCAGAAAACTGCTGGACAATATCTTCTGGTGTTTGATGGAAAAAATTATACATGGGCTTTATAACATTATTAAGTCTTTGGATAAGTTCTAATTTCTCACAGGCTTCGAGCCCTAATATTGGACTAGCGTTTAAATAGGTTACTAAAAATTTACATTTCATATCTTTCTTTAAGGTTTTGCAATTAAGAAAACACTCACCTAGAATTGGTACAACGTTGTCACAGTAATCCAGTATAGGTTGTTTGCATTTTCTTACCATTGGCTTTTCCCTCCATTTTAATATTTGACTCTTTGGAATAACATTGACTTGAGAACCTGTATCTAGCTTAAATATAACATCATTTCCATTTACTTTTAATTTTTGTAGCCATACAGAATTTGATTTTTTACTCTCAAGTTGATTTATATATTTCAGTTCACCCAAATAAACAAACTCTGTATCACTGTCATTATTTCGTTCCACTGCATTTAGTCGACGCACCTGTTGACTGTTGTTTACTTTATTCCGACATACTTTCGACCAATGGTTTTTTCCTTCACAGTTTCTGCATTTTGTACCGAAGGCTGGACATTTCTTTGGTTCGTGAGATCTGCCACAGTATTTACAAAATATTTCTCTTTTATGATATTGTGCACGGCCATCCTTCCACTTCACTGCATCGACATTCAATCTGCTGATTTTATCGCACATTTCCGCGGCCTGCACTTTACTATGCTCGGCCGTTTTACATTCAGCAACAATTTCTTGCAACGTCTTCTTCTTTCTACTAGTTTCGCGAATTAATCGATCTTGTAGCGATTTATCAGCCAACCCTTGAATGATTTTATCACGAAGCATCCGATCCGAAAGATTGCCGTAATTGCATTCAATAACGGCTCTACGTAAACGTGAATAATAGTCCGCAAATTTTTCTCCACTTTCTTGCTTGATTTCTAAAAATTTAAATGAAGCATATATCTCATTCACATAGTCCTGAAAATATTTATCAAATTCGTCCAAAATTTGCTTCAATGTTATTTCACTGGCTCCTCCTTCTGGCTTCAGATCAAATGCACGAAATTGCTTTTTTAACTCATCACCGCCAACATGCCGGAAGAGCGCTGTTTTTGTTTTTTCGGATTCACCTGCATATTTCAAAGCTTCTATGCAATCTTCAAAATCTTGCCTCCAATACCGCCATGTCTCGGATGGATTTGATCCCGGTTAAAATGGTGCAATATTAGATAAACTTCCTGCCATATTGCTTCAATTTCTTTTGTAATATTTAACAAAAATACATGGGTCACTATACTTCTGACACCATGATATATCTTAGTTAGCAATTTTATTAGAACACCACGAGACCACCAAGTTAAAGTAGTAGTACTATTACATAGTATGTACTGCCATCAGGTGCAAACCTATAAAATACATTACAGATCCAAGCATATTCTCAATTTATTTATAGTCTTTACCAAAACTAAATTGCTAATCCAATCAGTTGGATGAGTGACTTTACAAATAATTTTATTTCTTTCCATATCATCTAATTTCAACTTTAACTCTTGTCTTAGTGGAATAGGAATTCTACGAGGAGACTGCTTCACCGGAAGCATGCATGGTTTAGTCTGTAAATGATATTCACCTTCCAAACAACCCAATCCTTCAAAAATTTCTTTATATTTAGTAAGCAATGGTTCATGACTGAATGACACACTCGAAGAAATTTTATTTATCTCAGCCTTAATCACTAATAAATTTAACATTTGGCAAGCCTCTGCTCTTAATAGTGGATTTTCCCTATATTTAACAATTTGAAAATCCAAAGGAAACATCTTTGAATTCCTCCAACATATAACAGTAACCTGTCCAATCGGTTTTAAAATCTTCCCTCCAAAACATCTTAATTTTGTTTTACTTTTTCTAAGACTTGGGTTTGAATCTTCGCATAAATTGCAAAGGTCATTATAACTAATTATATTAACTGTTGCACCAGTATCCATCTGACACTTAATTTTCTTTTTTACCCTGTCCACTTCCAATGTTAAATATGTCATCAACTTCTTAAGAATCATTAACCTTAAAAATCATTTGCATTTGACTACACAACTCACCCTGTAATTCATTAGAATCCTGTTCATGAAATTTTTTTACACTCTTATTTTTGCAAGTTTTAGCAAAATGATTTTTCTTTCCACAGTTTTTACAAGTTTTATTAAATGCTGGGCATTTATTCTGTCCAAATTCATGCTTTTCTGCACAATATTTACACCTACCCTCATATCTAAAATAACTGTCATTCCTATAATATCCTGTTCTATAATTTTTTAATTTGTTTTTAACTCTATTAACATCTTCAAAATCCTCAGTTTTATTAGTCAAACTATCCACATGTCTGTTTGCACTTTCATTACTTTTACAAATATCTATTGCTTTTTGCAAAGTTAATTTATGGTCACTTATAAGTTGGGTTTTTTTTGTATTTCTATCACGAATACCCAAAAGAAGTCTATCTCTAATCAATTCATCCAACATATTTTGAAAATTACATGTCGATGCTAATTTTATCAATTTACACACATATTGTTCAATTGATTCATGTTGCTCCTGAACTGCTTCATTGAATACAGATCTTTCATAAATTTTATTTATATATGGCTGAAAATGTTCTGATAATGCTTTAATAATTGAATCTGACTTTTTTCTATTTTCCTCAGGTATAGCTAAATGCTGATATATAAGAAATACTTCTTTCCCAATAACAGAAAGCAAAGTAGCAACTTTTATTGCTTCATCTTTTTCATTTAATCCAGTAGCAATAGAATAATTTGTCCAACTTGCTTTAAAGAAATTCCAATTTTCTAACACATTTCCACTTATATCAACAAACTGTGGTGGTGGAATTAGATTAGCCATCTTTAAATCAGATTCAGGCATGTTAGGCTTAAGTTCAAGAGAGGTTAGGCCTAGCAATTCTTCAAAGTTCAACTAAGTCCAAAATATAATTTATTCAGCAAAAATAAATCCCCTATCCCATCTCTGACACCATGTTTGAGCCCACACGTCACCAGAATGACCAACATTAAAAGATAACTTTATTTAAAAACATGCCACAACTACACCACACTATCACAAGACATGACTAGCTGCATCTGGACATCACTCATGTTTACATCCCATCATCCACTGTTGCCACTCACAGTATAACTAAAATATACAGTTAAACACACAGTTACCTAACAATTTACGTGGCTGAAAACATCCAAAACCATTATCTCACTGTAGCAGTGGTGAAGCATAGTGCAGTTTTATTCGCACAGGGGCTAAATTCCACTTTAAAAAAAATAGCAAGCTTCTCCTTACCGCCAAATTTCTGTCATAAACTTACTATTCGGAAAAATATTTCAATTATTTCGAAAAATTATTCAGAAAATTACTATTCGGAAATATTGGTAAAAATTTCTCTGTGGTAATCAGGCCATGAATAATGGTAGACCTATGCCGCACCAGCATCTTATATGATGTACACAAATCTGACGGTGATAGCCATAAGTCCCCTACGACCGAGAAACTCTATTTAAAAATAATTTTCAGAAATAATATAAAGCGTAGTAAATTTTAAAAATACACTTTTCAGAGAGTCAACCTATCTTACCTATATTAAGGGAAAGTTTTGCAGGTGAAGGGGCCAGGAATCTTAATCATTAAATAACAAACTAATAACATTAAATAATTAACATTAAGTAACGATCACTGGTAGTTGCAATACATTAAATTATTAACACCAAATAACGATCACTGGTAATAATTAAAAGAACCCCGTTCAAAAATTACTAATTTTTTAGAAAGCATACTTTAAAGTGGATTCGCCGGAGATGCGTTGGACAGCCCTGAATTAGAGCAGAATTTCCAGTCCCTGTCCCGGCCCGTTTATATTTTCTTATTCCGCGACCCAGACTGTACAAAAATCAGTGAAAACAGGTCCGGCTCAATTTCTACAAAAAATTCCACTTTTTTAAAAATATACAATTAAAATCCATTAAAAGAATACTGCTTACATATTTATGAAAAGATGTATCCCCAAGACAGAAAGTACACAACAGACAGCAGCACCATTAATGAATACTTAGGCTCTTAGACTTTTCAGCATTGAAATAAAGATTCATTAAAAAAAATTTAATGTAGTTTAGAATAAGAGAAAAAAAAGAGGGTTAAAACATCATAACTTTTGAAGCTGTATAATAAAAAGTAGATTTTTGAAATATTTACAATGATTCTGTTAACAGAAATTCATTATCGCTATTACTATTTTTACAAAACACATTGCCTTCCCAACACGTCCTGCGAACAATTAAGTTCAAATCCGACCCCGCTCGATTACGTAGTAAAAATATAAGCATCACCCCGGGCCGGCCCGAGTCTGCTGAAAAAAATTAAGCCCGAGCTCAGGTACGATGTAGCTGTCCGATGACGATCTCTACGCTGGATATGTTGCATTTCTGTATTGACGTTGTCAAACTAACATCGGCCCGTGCAGCACTATTATACTTATTCATAGTCATATCCATTGAAAAAATAATTTTATGGGTTTCGTTAAAATTTTTCTATCGGCCCGCCTGGCCCGTTAGATTTTTGGTCGGCCCGGCCATTTTTTTTAGGCCAGGCCATTAAACAGTTTTTCTTTATTCTGTGGGCTCGGCCCGACTCGTTTGAAAGTTTACCTTCATTTTTCTGGGCCGGGTACGGGCCGTGCAGACCTCTACCCTAAATAGAGAAGCAATGTAAAACCAGAACTTTTATGAGTGTGCTCTTCAATCTAGAGATTTTAGATTGGTGAGACTGACGTCAGCTATAGGGCAAATTTTTATTGGTAAAATAAAGCAAGAGATCTTTGTGAAATTTTTGGCATTCAATGTCGTAGATTTAACACTGAGTTTTGCGCTCATGGAGTAAAATCTACCTTAGGCGGCCGAAGCAATATACTTTTTCAGCTCTTCTACAAATGAACTTTTGTAGAAACTATCATGTATTGGACAAAAAAAAAAAAAAAAAAAAAATCGGACCATAGACCTCCGAGCAGAACAAATACTTTTCATCTATACTATCTTTTACTCTTGGCCTATTATCATGGCGGAAACAGAATTTTTGTTAAGGGGAAGGAGATGGTGAAAATAAGCTACATTTGGCCATAAATGTTCAAAAATTCTTTACTTTTTCGAAGAATGAGAGACGGCCTTTCTTAGGATCCCCCTTCGTACGCTCGTGTCTAATCACATACTGAATAAATAACTGTGACGATTTTAAGATTTGTTACTTTTAATTCAGAACAATATAAAATTGGAAGTATTGAAATATGAGCACTTATTAGCATTACATATAACCTTAGACGCTTCAGAGACTAGAATGGCCTATGCACTCTTAACCGACCCGCCCGGCATGGCAAATGATAATAACCTTAAACAAACCTAAAATCAAATGCTGAATGATTTTATATTTTTAAACGAACATTTTTCCAAACGAACCTAGAGATCGGAAGCCGCAATGTTTCCAGCAGCATATACACCGGACGTCAACGCACTGTACTGTTTGTTTTGATTTTACATTTTTAAGCAAAAAAAATACCAAACGAGCCTAATATTGTCAGCAGCACTGTTTTCGGCAGAGTACAACATCGAATTTGCATGATTTTTCATTTTTAGATGAAATTCCATCCAAACAAAGCTCGAATGGGATGCCCCGCTTCCTTCTACAGCGTACTACACCGGGGGTGATATCCACGCTCCGGTCTGATTTTTTAAGCGAACCTCGAATTTGAATTTAATTTCTGGCATTTAGATATATAAAAGTTTCAATCCTGACCAAAAATTCTTGATAAAACATAAATAATATAAAATACGGACCATCCCTACACCTTTTTAAAACGCGAAATGATTATTCAAAGCACATATCTCAGATGAGACACGATATCTTGAGAAAAGTTGCACTGAGAGAAAAATATCTCTGGCGAATCCTTGAAATGACTTCAAGATTTTTTTTTGGAATAGTAAATATTAATATTCTTTCACATCAGAGATATTGTTAGATTCGGAAAAATACCTAGAATGGGTATACCAAGAAAAGGGTTTTTTGAAAATTTTGAAAACGGAAAAACTTGAAAACTGACGCGAATCACGGTCAAATAAAAAGGTTTTTTGAAATGGCAAAGAAAAATACTGTTGGAATCGTAAAGATAAGATCATTTTCTTTCTTTCTTTTACCTTTTTTTGTAACTCTACGGGAGCCTAGCCATCGCAATATCAAAATGGAATAAAAATCGAACTCTAAGCTTTCGTCAGTGTGAAGAACCGCTTAATGTCTTTAGAAATGCAAAGGCATAAGTGCTTTGAAGAAAGAAAGCTCGCCATTTTACGATTATTATTATTGATTTTAATTATATTTCGGTTAATTGTAAAAAAAAAATAAAAATTTGAGCTCTCAGGTGCATATGGACTTGTCATCGTCTATCCTTATCCAAATTTTCAGAACTCTATGAGCGGTACATTTTCTAAGCCATCACCAACACATGCAAAGTAAGGACATGCGTCTTTCTTTTATTGATATAGATATGAAAATTAGAGATGACAAACAACTTTCTTTTATTAGTTATTGATGTAATTTACTCTTATTATATTTTATTATTTTCTCTGGTCTAATAAAATTTTACCGTCTAATGCAGGTTTCTGATAGACAGGTTTTGTTTTTACGGGCTTTACTGTGTTTCGAATTTTATTTACATAGCTGCCAACATTCCTTATTTTTCAAGTAATTTAAACATGTTTGGACCCAGAAACTTTATTTAATAAATGAAATAAAATACGAACCCTATAGAAACAAGACATATTTTAAAAACTTTATTTGATCTGGAATAAAATTCCAGCAGGATGGCAGCTATGCATTTATCTTTTGAAATGGTTTAAGACGATTTCATTGGTTTAAGGGCTCAAATGGTTTAAGACGATTCAGCCAAGAGATCCCTGGTTCGAATCCTGGTCCAGACATTTTTCGCCCAGTTGGAAATTTACACCTTGTATGATTTATTTACCAATTAGAACAATTGTGTTAAAATTAATCTAGTGTAATTACGTATCTAGCGAATTCTGGAGTTCCATTACCTGCGATTTATTCTGTTGAGCTGAACCAGATTTCAGACCAGATGCTATAATCATTAAGGTTAGCTGTGTGAAAAAGTTCCACCAGATTCGTCCGGGATAGCTCAGATGGTACAGAATTGGCGGCTTCAGCCAAGAGATTCCTGGTCCGGACATTTTTCACAAAGTTGGAAATTTACATTTCAGACAATTTACTTACCAATTAGAATAATTGTGTTAAAATTAATCTAGTATTTTTATGTTATCCGAGGGCTGTGATAACCCGCCGAACCTTTTTTTTAATTGGCGTCCTTTGAATGACAACCTTTGACTAATTTTATGTGAAGAAGAGCAAATAACGAGTAGTTAAAAAAAAATTAATGATATTAAGGGACCTTAAATAACATAAGCTTCTATTTTCGTAGTTATAAAATGAGACATGAAGCTTTCATTCTGAAATAAAACATTTCTTGTTTATGTTATTTCTTATTTTAAAATTTCTGTTATTGACAAAACCTAGTAAAAAATAGACCCAATTACGTCAGATTTTTTTTATCTGTACTAGTATGTTTGTGTTTATGCATTTTACCATTATTTTTTAAACATATTGTAATAAAAATTATCGAACTTTTGTGGTATTACTATTTTTGTCAAAATATTTTAATTTATTCATTGTCATATATTTTCATTTATTCAGAACAGGTTATATCACTGCCATTGCAATGTTAAACTTTTGGCAATCTGTTACTGGCTAAGATTATAAGATCGGCGAGAAAAAAAAAGGGTTGGCGAGATTCAAAAAATTTTTGCGCTTACTGGCGTCCGGCTAACAAAAAAATATCTATATTTCTATAATTTAAGTAGAAGATGTTTTATAAAATGTTTCTCAAAAATTGTTTTATTCTATTCTAATTGTTTTATTCTTTTCCCACGGATCAGATCACCTAGAATGCAAGTTATGTAAATAACTTTTTATTTTTTTTTCAATAATTGATATAACAAACTAGCAGGCTGAGCCCGCTGCGCTGGACCATTTTTCAAATAAACCTTCAATCAAACGAAATGGAAAATCCGACCCTGTATTTTAAATTAATATGGACCTTCATCTGGAAGGTCCTTCCGCATTTTCTGAATATGCATCGGACGCAATTGCGCTATTATATTATCTGATGCGTTAGACAAAATACGAGCAATTCAGAAACAACTCTTTAGTACATCATGTAGAGTTTGAGAGGGAAATGCGGCCATTACGATCATATCACCACACTACTAAAAAAGAGAGAATTACAATGACTGCAGAGGTTGACTATTTAACTTAAAGAATGTTCGGGTTATTCACTTTCATTTGTTAGGTCTTTTACTCCGGGCTTCTCAGCTTGGTACTTTCTGCTGATCTGATAACATAAATAGAATCTCTCTCACCGTTACATTATACTTGGTAATATACGTCTTCTTTTGGCAGGTTTTCTCGGCAGTTTCTTATCTTCGATTTCCGGTAGAGTAAATACAATCAAAACAGTATTTAACTTTTATATTTAAAAATATGTGACTCATGTGAAAGTGGATATTTAAAGCGGAATTGTGTGAATAAAATTAAAATAATGTCCTTTTAACTGTCGTTTCTTTTTACATACCAGTTTTAATTATGCAACTATTAACCTAGGAAAATAACCTCGATAACTAATTCAAATAAAAAACTAAACCTCTAATTTTCATTCAATAAAATCTTCCCAATCATCCGTAATCATATCCACAACCAAGTTTGATGTGAAATGTTAGAAATGTTCGTAACGGTATGGCTAAAAATGTACCAGAGTTAGCTACAAAACAGGGTTAATTACGCTCCAAACTACATTCCATTAAATAATGTCAAATTGCTGTTGATTGATTTTTAGATCTTTCACTATCAAAACTCTTTAAAAATGATAAGTAAAGTTAGTTATGCAAAATTTTTAGTAGTGATCTTTTTGGCAAACCAAAGATTTTTTTCGCATTTCTCTAATGAGCGTAATAAGACGGAGGAATAAGCATGCTTTTATTTTCAAGACGTCATTATTCATCAGTTTGTTGCCTAAATAAAACTAAAAACGTTAATTTGTGACTATGATCAGCTGCTCGGGCTGTGCATCAGCCAAAATTTCTTTATAATGATTGAAATTTTATTTGAATCGGATGTACTTTTTTTTAAAACCTAGAGTAAATGAACAAATATTGTTCCATTGGCCACATTTGGCATTTGAAAGTTTTTTTTTTTTTGTACATTCAAAGTAATGCTTTTTTAATGATAGTAAAATAAACCTAAAATTTGTCACTACAGTCAGCTGCTCGGGCTGTGCATCAGCCAAAATTTTATAATGATTGAAATTTTAATTGAATTTGAGGTACTTTTTTTAAAAAAAACCTAGGCTAAATGAACAAATATTGTTCCATTGGCCACCTTTGGCATTTGAAAAACTTTTTTTGTACATTCAAATTAATGCTTTTTTAATGATAGTAAAATAACTGCACATGAAAAATATCTATTAGTAAATCTTCTTTTGTCCGTTTGCTCCATACTAAAAAAACATAAATTTACTAATCGCTAATTACTAAAAGTAGAAATTTCCCGTAATCTTCTGAAATCGGATTTACCGTCCACGGTTCCTTTCAAATATAAACGAATCTTCCAAAACTATACAGTAAATTCGCCTATTGTAAGGTGGCTGATTATGGAAGATTCATCCAATATCTCTTTATATTATTTCTAAAAGAAGGGAAGATATGAAAAAAAAAAATAAATGACGAATGGAATGAAATATCGAAAAGTGATTTCAGAAAGCAATTTTTATTGCAAAACGTCTTTTTTCGTGATAGAAATAACGCATAATTACTTACATTTTCTTAAGAATAATCTTTACTACCTAACATTGCAAGCATTGAACGTTTGTATAAGGGAAATTGGCGACATGTTTTTTTATTAAAAAAAGAATGGACAATATTAGCTAATCTGGCTTCGAGGTTATAAAAGTCACAAATTTGGGGAAAACAAACCGACATGCTTTCGCAGTAAAATATGATGAAATTTTTTTTTAAATGTCTAAAATTAAATTATTTTACAGTATGTATGTGCGTGTGTGGGAGACGTTTATACTAAAATTAAAATATCTGACTCCATTTTTTAAATATTAATTGCTATTTATATATTGTACATTTGAATTTTAAAAAATACTCAAAAATGCTTTCGTACACTTGCAAAATCACCTTTATTGTAAACATCGCTTGAACCAGTTCACGCTTAGAAAGTTCACGCTAAAGAGCAAACTCAAATTATTTTGAAAAATGCTTTTAAAACTACTCATGTGTGTAGTAAAACATCAGTCTAATTTGGCGGTGGAATCCCATTAAAAATCTGAAAAAATCTATGTATATTCGAGTATTTGGCGCAAAAAAGAAGAACGTCCCATGCTATTTGGCTAGCCAACACATTTCCATCCCAAATGCAAGATATTTGAATGCATTTGAAAATTGCTTGTTAAATAAGTGTTTAAATGCCTAAAACTCAATGAATTTAATATTAAACAAAGGAATAGCGTATTATTTTTTATCTTTAAGCGTATATAATGTATACAAATTGTGTGTTGCAGTAGTTATTTAATTTTACATGGCTTTACCGGCTGGAAATGTTTTAAGGGTACTATTTGATTATTCATTCAACCAATTTCGCCGAATTATATAAATTGCCTAACGCTTCGCCAAAGTATATAAATTTCCAAACTGCTCGCCAAATTATATAAATTTCCAAACTAATCGCCAAATTATACAAATTGACAAAATTTTTATTTTAAACAACGAAAAAATAAATAAATTTGTAAAGATTAGTAAAATTACAAATAGAAGTGAAATTAAAAATCACTTGATGATGCAACAAACACGTGTACCGTGTTTAATGTCAAGTGAATGTAAAATTTACGATCAGCTATTATTGGCATTTATCTTATAGTTTGGCGATAGTTATTTTGTCGACGGGTTAATCAAGTAGTACCGTTTTAAATTTGTTTTAAAAGTAGCTGGCTAATTAAAATTGCTACCTTTAAACATTTTATATTAAATACTTGTTTCCATGGCAACAATAACTTTCATTTCTTGTTTCTGACACAAACAATATCGAAGTCAAATTGCCAATGTTCCGAATCGGACATTAATTTTGAATTTGGAAAAAATTTAATAAACTGAAATTTTGTTTTAAACCGTATAATTACGATAATAAAATTTTAATGTATACACATATAAAGGTAAATGACAAAACTGTAGTAATAAAAATGTATTTATAACGTTAAACTTAATCTAACTATCTTCATATGAAGAGTAGAAAAAGGTTTTACTTAAAAATTATTTATTATAAAAAAAAGTATCATTCAAAATTTTTTTGTGCCGCCAACCAGCATTAAATCGCCAAAAAATTAAATTTTCATTATTTTTTTACAAACTCTAAATCGAGGTTCTGCGGATTTTTTTTTATAAACATATTATATGTCACGAGAAGAATATTCTATATATATTCCTCATGAGAAGAATATTATATAATTTTTTCAAATATTTCTGAGCATGCACTTATCGAAACTTCTTTGATATCATCCTATCAATTTTTCAGATGCATTTTTCTTAACCTGACGCAAAAGATAAAGAGCCAAATCTTATTTCAATTGCAATATTTTAACTGAGTAATTTTTTAAGCATTACGAACATTCCCTTTCATATTTAAATTAAATATTTTCGTTTTTTAATATTATCACTCATTAAAACGAATTTTTTTCTTCTTTTTTTCTTCCTTCTTTTTTTTAAATTAAAATTAGCAACAGTTTTTTTCTTTTATGTTTCGATTTTTTATCAACGATAAATTTCGCCAAGAAATAAAATGGTAAACCTTATCGTCCAAAATAACAGAACTTTCCATCATAATCCTATAACTAATACTGGTAGAATGATGTGTTATAGCTTAAAACCTTCCCTGAAACGATACCTATCTAACGGTATAAGTTCCGTAAAAATCCACGCAGTAGAACTCGAAATCTAGGCGTTCGGAACGAAATTTCCGTTTGGATTTATATATATAATAGATAGTGTAAGTCCCATCAAAATCCGTTCAGTAGGATATTTTTCTTTAAATAATTTCTTTAAAAATAAATTTTCATAACTGGGTTAACTTAATGACAGGCCTTCCTTTAATAGCAACTAAGTAACATAGTGTGTTATTTACTAACCAACCCCGCCCCTTACCGCAAATTATGTAACTGACAATTTAAGTCCCATAAAAAATAAGTTTAGCAGAAGGTGAGTTATAAGCGTTCAGAGTGATATTCCCATTTGCGTGTTATATGTATATCAGATGAGGTAATCTATCCTAAAAATGAATGCTGAATTATAAGGAATGTTGAGATATCGAAAAGCATTGGAGAGTTAGAATTTCTTTTGGACTTAAAATTCTCGGATGTGGAGAATGACCGCATATTATTTGTTCTATAGGTTTCATTTGCATATTGATATAGAACTAAATAAAAATTAAATTATAAGTTTTATCATTTCAGTGCGATGACTATTGAAAAGTTTCACGCTACGTTACAGAACACATTGTAATCCCATTTTCTTTAAATGGTATTTTCCACAAAAATTTCATTCAAGCCTGGGATAAAATTTTTAACAAAATAATTTTCTTTCGATATTTCAGTTTTAAGGATACTTACAATTTATCCGGTCAGATACAATTGCGCCATACACGGCACCATTTATAGAAATTACAGCAAACATTATTTTTTGCGACTACAGTAGAAGATCTTTATAATGAAATTCTACACAATAACGTTATGTAACGCACAGTTTATGTAATGTAAACAATGAATTTCACACTTAAGAAGAGCCTGCAATTCGTGTTGTAGAAATATTGCTACCTTCTTCTAGAGAATTAATTTTCAAACATTATTTAATCTTTATCTCCATTGTCGAAACTCGGTCATTCCTCCTACATGTTACGTCATACAAACATCTGCTCAGAAAAAACTCACGCAATTTAAAGTAACTGTTGCATCATCGAACTTTTTCTCTGAACACGGAAGTGATACTTTTAGAACTCTAATTCTTGTATAGCATATATTTTGTTGTCTAGATAAGACGTAGCGTTGAACGCTGCGTAATTTGTAAATTTTAAAGTATATACTTACAGTTTAAACAAAAGATGAATTCTCTTCAATTATACAAATCTCCACACATTTTAATACCTACCTTATTTTGCAGCAAAAAAGCAGAAGCTTAACTCCGCCTTACAATAAAATGAAAAAGAGAGGCGGATAATTTTATATATACTACAAAAGGAATTTTTTGCAGTGGGCAACTACGGAAGTATGCGGAGGCCCGATCTCTCACATTTTGGATATTTAAGGAGGGAAGAGAATTTCCTATCTTACATGTTTTGTTAGTGTATAAATAAATTTAGAAGCCAATTCGTCGGAAAAATTCTGGTTTTTTTAAAGAAAAAATTGCTAGCATTAAATAAACATTTTTGGAAATAAGTAATATAATAATTTTGTCCAGAATTGACCATGCTTATAATGTAATTTTGTCGGCTTAAGCTTAAGTATATAAAGTTTCAATAAAATTAAGTTCATTATAAAAGCATTTTTTTGCCAGTTTCTGCTCAATGAATATCACTTAATATTTTTCTAAGAAACAAGTAAAATTTTCAATGACTTGTTTGAAAATTGTTAGGATGCTTGAAGTTTATTGAAATATGTGTTTAAAATACCAGTTTATTGTTTCGAATGTTAACTACTTACATAAAGGATACTGTGGACTTTATTTCATTAATACTGTGCATGTACTTTCACCAACCCGATTTTGCCACATCACAGCTTGCTGTGTTTACATTGTAGATATGGTTGGCTGGATTCATGGTTGGATGAGTGTGTGGCAGGAATATCTTTTCATGTCAGTTAACCTCCAATTAATTTGTTTTGCTGCTTCACTCTTGCCAATTAAATTTGCATATTAATCCTTAACTGTGTTTTTTAACCTCATTTCATTTTGTATTAAGCCTGGAAATTTTACTCCAAGGTGTGGAGGTGTAGATAGCAGCAACTATTCCTGCTCTGGCTGCAGCCATGTCTTAGCAGCTTGTTGGCATTAGCTGTTGTGCTCATGTTTATGCTGTCTGTTATAGACATGGTATTTTTAGATTATATCATACAGGCAAGAGGTTTGCTAAACTATGGAAAAGTTTGTTCTGGAGCTGCAATGATGTTGTTACTGTTATACTTAAGTTTTACACCTTGTTATACTAATAGTTTTTAATCAAGTTATACTAACATTGTTTTTGAAGAATAAACATATTATTATTTTACAACTTTTGTTTTTAATTATGGTCTTATACACCCAGTGAAGACATACATTATGATGGTGAATTTAATTATTCTTTAGTATAGTGATCTACGGCCCAACAAATTCACCACTATATGAAATGGTCTAGGAAAAAATTACTTTTTGTCCTGAGTAATACAATATAAAGAACTTTTACTGTATATTGATAGGTTTGAGACCTATTTGACCATGTTTACAGATTTATTTTTATACATACAAGCATGAAATTAGCAGGCATGACAATTGTGGCAATTTGGACTTTAATTTTTTTTAAAAATAAATAATATTACCTTGAGTTGCTGTCTCATGATGTCTTTTCTCAGGTTGTTGAGTTCGAAACTTTGATTCAAAATGACACAATTTTCTGAAAGTTCCTTTGACTTTACGGAAAATAAAAAGTACTGTTTGATTTCACACTTTTTCAATAAAACCCATCTGCTAATTTTATGCACTTACAAATAAGAATTAATCCAGGAACGTATCATAAATTTGAATTTGAAAATAGCCATATGCAGAAAAAAAATCATGTTTCATATGAAGTGAATACCACTTGTTTGAACCTCCCTATTAAGATTGTCTAAAATAGAACTTTTTTGCGATTCCTTTTGACAGGTTTATGTGCATATCAGAATCATTTACTTTTTTTAATTTTTTTCATTTATTTGTACGAATAAGGCAATATCATAATAAAAATATGCACTACAGTAAAAATAGCTTCAACTTTAAAATTGAAGTTGCTACTAAATATATTCATACAATTCTTTATCATTGGATTTATCTCAGCACCAGCAGAATAAAAAATTCATAAAATATTTTAATTTTATCAATAAAAATGCATGTTTTCTATTTAAAATAACATCTCTTTCATTGTCAAAGAGATTTTGATCTTCGGAGATTAAGTTCCAAATTTCTCAGATTGTAGAATTGTGTGTGGAAGGTAAGGGTCATTATAAGACTTCAAAAAAATTTAGTCTAAAATATTTCATATTTACTCCATTTTCAAACGTCCCTTTGCATAAAATTCAATTAAAAACATTGCACAGGTGTTGAGGCACTGAGCCACTTGGAAAACACACCTAGTTGGAAGCCTTCATTCTTGTATGTTTGTAGGCTGTAACCACAGAACAAGATGGAATAACTTCATGAACCACAACCAGTGCCGCTGTGGTTTTTGAATGCAGCCTTACCAAACATAGAAGAGTGAAGGGGGCCGGGCTAGGTGTGTCCTCTAGATGACTTAGTTGGCAGAGCAGTGGTGTGCTGAACCAAACACATAGGTTTGAACCCTGACTTTGATGCTTTTTCATTTGTTGTTTTACACCTTGTTAGCAATGTGGTACATCATTTGGTCACCAAATTTGGTGACTTTGTTTCATTTGATGCCAAGCATGCATATTGGCATTGGTAATTTTGAAATTCGATTTTTCTGCCAAATCTCGCAAAATGTTGCCAGCTTTGCGACTTTGTTTGCTGCCAACTCTTCATCAACTTAATAACTGTTTGAATCTTCATTCCTATTAAAATACAAAGACCCACTCATCGCATTTTCTCAACCATGTGACCTATCGCAATGATTTTCTTGTACCTTAAAATGGAAGGATACAAAATTCAGTCAAGATCATCAGAGATGTTTTTAGATAAAATTTGCAAACACACACGATTTGCTTTATTACTATATATATGATGACAGGGGACAATATTGCCGTGCAACAAAAAATTCAAAATTGGACACAAACAAGAAGCAAAAATAAAGCTCTTAGAGACAAAATGCATGGCTGATTAGCCTATAGAGGTGCTATTTATGAATCGAGCAAATATGTCGAATAAATATTGAATTAATTATTTATGTATCTCTCTATTCTAAAAAAAAGTAACTGACGCTGTCACCGCCGCCACCGGTTTTGAATTTTTTGTGACCGGAGGTCTTTCTTCGTTAATATTAAGCAAAATATTGCATACAAAAATATGAAAATCGGTGGCATTATAGAAAAATGTTTGATAAACACGCTGATGCAGACAGTTTTCAAATCGAAGATTTTTTTTGAGTTATTTAACGCTAAAGTTAGACAAAAAGGTTCCATTAAAATGTTTTATGGGAGCAAAAACTATACATGGGAATTTAATCATTTTTAGATCATTTTATGCGTTAGAATTTCCCGGTGTGCAGACTGCATTTACATTTTTTACTCATTTTCTGAGGTTTTATTTCTATTTTAAAATCAAATTTTCAGCATTTCAAGAGATATTTTTTACATATTTTAGAAAATGGTATTAATTTAGACTGTTGCCAACTGTATAAACAGCGCAAACAATAATGTTTGCTTCAAATTAAAAATTTATTTACACGTGACTATTATAAACAGAAAATATAAAAAGCAGGAGCTCATTGAAAATTACGTCATAAAAACTATATTTACACGTGAATTTTAAAAGAGAAAGAATATTGTAAAATAATAAATTCATTAACATGCGTTAGAAGTCTTAAATAGGAGAAATTACGTCACATTACACTTATCACGTAAAATGAACAAAAAATAATATTGCAAAACAGTTTAAATTAAAAAATTGCGCGACACATTTATTTGATATTTTGAGATGATCTTTTCAACTATTTTTGTTAGGAAAGCGCAAATAACATTTCATTTCTATCAAAAGTATTTTCACGTGAATATTAAAAAGAGAAAGAAAAGTTGGTGAAAATTACGTCAGATTAAAAACGAAACATTTAAAATATCTTACTTAAAAAAAAACTTTCTTTTCGTTTTTCTAAAAAAAATACCGGGAGATAAAGACCCAGTTTACTTAATTCATTTTATATTAGCTTATTTTGAAATATTTAACCGATTTTATTTAATCAAAGACAGAAACAGCCATTGTATTTTTTAACAGCAGCTGATTTGGCCTTAAAATTCCCCAATCAAATAGAAATTAATAGGAACTCGTTTATAGGAAGATAGCCACTGTTTTTAACTTATAATTCAATCTTCCGAAATCTTTTTAAAGCCGATCAAATTAGCCTGCCTTTAGAGTCTGTGGTGTCTGAATGGGGGTTGGCGAGCGTAGCTCGTAGGTGGCAGCGCCCCCTAGTTAAAAAAAATACTTAGCTCATGATGGACGTAAAGAATACAAGGTGACACGTATATACTGTGATGCAAATAAAAGACTGTAACTTTTAAGTGAAGGAACAAATCAACCCGTTTTATTCACCATTCGAAAGAGAAGAAAATTCTATACAGAAAACAATCAAGATCATTCGTAATTACTTCCTAACGCAACGATGCAGGGGTCTAGGTTCTTCTGAAAATTCTTCAAGATGGCTGCGATAGACTATCCCCGGCGTCATTTCAGCTCAGGCTTTTTTCAGGGCGTGTTTCAAGGAATCCAGTGACTGGTGGTTGATTGCTCAGGATTTTTACAAAGGGAAGACCGCAAACAGTAAAGTTTATTTGGAGGAGAGGGGTCGTTGAAACAGCACCCCCCCCCACCCCTCACAAGGAATTTGATATTTCAGAAAATTTATGTGCCAACACAGGTCAGACTCAAAATCATTATTATTTATTTTTAATTCCTCAAAATCTAAAATAACTTGTCGAATTTTATTACAATAAAAACACGCGCAATAAATAAAAACTTTAGGCACAAAAACTAATACTTATTAAAATTATTTTCTAAAGACTTTGCTATTCTAACATTCTCAAGGGGAGAAATTTATAAAAAAGATATGTGAGAAGAAATTCTATTAATTGCTGCTCAGCAGTGTACAAAATGATCAAATGAAAACTCGTCGCCCTCAGGGCTAAATCTTTCGAGGTGAATTTCCCCTTTAGCCCGAAAATTAAAGGGGATTTAGTGTGCTGATTATCTCGTAACCGATTGAATTTTAATATTTTTTTTCTCAGACATTTTGTGAAATTCACGATATTTTTCCGTGGTTGTTTCACGGAATACACAATTTTTTTCTGTAATCATTTCTTAAAATTTATGACATTTTTTTATGACCGACTAACGAAATTCGCTATTTGCTTCCGAGATATCTTGACGAAATTCGCCATTATTTTCTACGATCGTTTGTTGAAATTCGTTTTCTTTCTCGTACCTGACTGCCAAAATTTGCGATTGAATTGCGCGATAAACGTGAAGAAATTCTCGATGCTCTTGCGCGATTCTTTGACTAAATTCCTGATTCTTTTTTCGAAACCTTTTGACGAAATTCTCGTTTTGTCGCGCCATTCGAAGTTCGCGATTTTTTTGCGTGACTCACGGGCAAATTTGATTTTTTTTTCTGCGACCGAATGTTCTGCGATTTCTCCCCCGCAACCGACTGACAATAATCACTGTTTGTTTCCGCGATCTTTGCAATATTTTTCCATGGTCCTTTTAGGAAATTACCTTTTTTCGCAACTAAATTGCCAAATTAACTATTTTTTCCAAGTCCAATTTGCAAAATTCGCGATTTTTTTCGCAGTCGAATGGCCAATTGATTTTGCGTAGCTCTGCAAAAAAAAGGAAACAAAATTCCAAAATTAAAAAAAAATATTCCTGGAAGAATCCCATGCTTGTGAAAAAAGTTAAGAGGGCAAAATCCCACACGTTATTTCAAACCCTTCCCCTCAAACAAAACTTAGCTCCCTCTTCCCCTTCAAAACTCTTGAAATGGATCCCCGTTCCTGCAATAAAAACTGCAAAGAAGTCGAAGTCAATAAAAAACTCCATTTTAGTCAGGTCTTCATCTTAACAAGTAAAATTATATGATGTTTTTTTTTCATAGAAACTTAATTTTTCTCCGTTTGCAAAATAATCCTCATTTTGACAGGTTTTGCAGTAAATGTAATATACCTATGCTCTTCAGAGGTGTACTATAGAATGGATGTTTTAACAGCCTTAGTGGATATTTATAAAAGGAAAACTGTCTACAACGGAAAACTTTTTTAATCACTATCTTGAAATTATACCTGCTAAGATAAAAACATGCTTAAAACGGGATTTTTCTCGTTCGGATGGGAGAGAGTCCCCCCCTCCGAACATCAATTTTAGCTATGCCACTGCCCTCAAAGAAAAGTTTGCCTCCCGCAAGAAAGTTCTGAAATGGTGCCCCTGTGTTGAAGGAAAGCAGGATTAACCTCTGCACACAATGTTTTCCTGCAAAACAGAGAATTTATGTCAGCTGAAATAGCAATTAGACAAAAAAATGCACAAGGAACATGAATAAAACTACAATATAGCTCAAAAACTTTGAACAAAATTGACATTTTCATCACGTCACAGTATTTATGTGTTACCCTGTAAATGATAATGAGATATGTTTCATTTAAATCCTTGGGAATTTTTCTAAGAAGAAAATTTAACAAATTAGTAAGATTCTACACACAAATATCGTTTTAGCCCATTTCTCATATTTTTTTTAATATTACTTCAATAAAGCCTTTCCTATAGCATAAGATATTGAGGTACAATTGATCTTTTCCGGTTAGATTAATTTCTTATTTTAGGGTAAAATTACTTTATAGTGAAATAAAAATTTAAAGTAATTACCAAAAAAGGCTTTACATAAAAGTTTACTGAAATTTAATGCAGTTATTTGCATATTATCAAAATGACAACTGTGGAAGAATTTTACAATTTTTTATTTTGTTACTAAATGTAAAACATAAGATATGTGATAATACTAAATGCAACGACATAGACAGAGTTCATACTCAATTTTGACTATAAAAATATAAGCGTTTTTCAGGAGGTGTCTATTTGGTATGAGACAAATAATGCTTTATTAGATGGTTATTGTGCCAAAATGCTTTGGAACATATTTCACAAACAAAAGGTTTTCCTGTTGCAGTGTGAATGAAGAGATGTCTTCTTAGATAACGCTTTTCATTAAAACCTTTGGAACATGTTTCACAAACAAATGGCTTTTCACCTGCATGAATCAAGAGATGGCCTCTTAAAGCACTCTTATCAGAAAATGCTTTGGAACATGTTTCACAAACAAACGGCTTTTCCCCTGTATGAATCACGAGATGTATTTTTAGACTGCTATGTGTAGAAAATCTTTTGGAACATGTTTCACAAACAAAAGGTTTTTCTCCAGTATGAGACAAGAGATGTCTTTTTAGACCACTATTCGTAGCATATGTTTTGGAACATATTTCACAAGCAAATGGTTTTTCTCCAGTATGAGTGAAAAGATGTTTCTTTAGATTACCATTCGTAGAAAATGTTTTGGAACATACTTCACAAGCAAAAGGTTTTTGTTCTGTATGAATGTTTCTCTGATGATTTCGTAGGCTACTAGTCTGAGTAAATCCTTTGGAACATATTTCACAAACAAACAGTTTCTCACCAGTATGATTCAAGAGATGGTTTCTTAGATTACTATTACTAGAAAATCCTCTGAAACATATTTTACAAACAAAGCGTTTCTCTCCAGTATGAGTCGAGAGATGGCTCCTTAGGGCACTATTCTGAGTAAATCCTTTGGAACATATTTCACAAACAAAGGCTTTCTTTCTAGTATGAGTCGAGAGATGGATTCTTAGATTACTCTTATCAGAAAATCCTTTGGAGCACATTTCACAAAAGGGTTTCTCTCCAGTATGAGTTAAGAGATGTCTTCTTAAATAACTATTCCTAGAAAATGTTTTGGAACATACTTCACAAATAAAAAGTTTTTCTTTTGTATCAAAGGAGGAATGTTTTTCTTTATCACCATTTTGAGGAACAAAGTGCTGTTCACCAGAGGACGAATTTTCTTCTGTAGACATTTTCTTACTTGAAAACATATGTTTCGGATGATAACAGAAACTTCTTCAAAGTATCAGTACGACGAGGTTGTTGACATTTTTATCCAAGGAAATGACTTATTGGACTTCCGAAAAAAAGTTTTATCTACCTTTGAATCTAAAAAAAAGAAAGAAAAATAATAAACAACCCATTGTTTAACAAATTGCACTATATTTTAACTGTCAATAAAATAGACGATTTTAGAATTTTCATTTCGTTAAACAGTACAAAAGTTCATCCATTAAATTATCATATTATACATACATCCTTAGGTATGACTTCACTTGAGTATAGATACAGATACATATGTGTAACTATAAGCAGAAATATTGATCCTGTTCCACCTACATTTTTCTCTCGAGTTTATGAGACAGAGGCTGTATATATATAACGTTATCACTTTACAGGGCGAGGGGTGTCTGGCACATGATATAATAAGACATTTCTAGAGGGAGGGGAATTTTTATTTTGATATCGTTATCGTTTTTGATCCAACCAAAATTTCCTTTTTTTGGTATTTTTTTTACATCAGTATGGTCTGTTACTATTTTTGTTTAGTCTGTTATTTATTTTTATGTGAATACAAAGTTATTATTAAATGTTTGAAATGATTATAAAATCATTTATTCAAAATATGGAATATCCTATTTGCTGTTTTCCATTCCTATTCTTCTAGCACATATATAATTCGTTGTAAGAGAAACCAGTTTCGAAATGATACTTGTTACGTTTACTAGCGAAAAATAGGGAATAATATTGTCCACCTTTTTTGTTTATAAGCAGTACTGCTTACCCCTGTATAAGGGGCAAATGTAAGACCATATTAAAGTTGAATCCATTATGTAACAAAAAGCTATTAATAAATGCGTTTAAGAAGTATTTCTTAGTGTTATTTGATATAAAGTTATTTCATATATAATAGTGATATTTTATTAACTTTTCTCTTCATTTAAATCAGTAAAATATGCAAATAATAAATGTATAACAATATCTGTATACCATTGCAAACATATAAAAAGAAAAACAAAGAAAACAATTGTTAAAAAATAATAAAATAAAAATAAAAATAGCCACTGATATCGATATCATTTTGGGGGAAGGAGAAGTTCGAGGAATAATAACGCATGATATCTTATAGGGGAGGGAGTCGAAAATTGCCAAAATGTTGATAATGTTATATATGTACAGTCGCACAACCTTTAAACTTACTGACAGTACAGATGCATCCTATATTATGATGACAAAGCGTCGCCTGTTTAAGAGATTGAAAGAACGTAAGAGTGATTTAAAATACAATAAACTTTCCACTGCATCGTCAAGAACTTTCTTGAAAGGAAGTATTTAGTTTATTGACTTTGACAATGCCAATATTCTTTCAAAAGAAGACCATCCGTTTAAAGCAATTATTCAGGAATTTTTAGAGATTTGTTTAAGAAGTCAAGAAATTTGTAATGACAATGTTTCATTTTCAATTTCGGATGTTTGGATCGGTATTTTGAAAGGACTTTTGCATAATATTCCCAATAATGTTGTTTCCATTTATTATTGGATAGGAGATGGCACACTGAGTTTATTTTACATGTTTTCGTGAAATTTCTGTTATTTCTTGATGCCTTTCAGTTTGAATATAACTTCGATAACGTAACATGTAAAAAAAAAATTTCCATTTTGTATTTAAAAAAAATTAAATCCTGAAGATGGTTTTAACCCCTTGAGGAACGTTCAATTAAGATTTGCACCAGAAAATTTTAATTGAGCTTTACTTCTATAGCTTTGGAGGGAAAGCGTTGAAAAATTGCTTTTCCTTATTTTAAAATAAAAAATTTCCAAATTTCCAGTGGGAATTCAGCAGAACACAAACACAAATGCTTGCCCCTGAAAGAGCTAAAGATAAATAAAAACGTCAGAAGTCATTTTTATTTTTCTTACTTTAATTTTTAAATCTTTGTTTAAAATCTCGGAATAAAGTGTGCATTGGATAATAACTTATTGTTTTGTTTTCACATACATATGTGTGCATGCAGTATACCTTAAATCAGGTTACCATAGAAATTAAGACAAAAAGTGGGTTGAGACCAATGTTAAGATGTAATATCCCCGGTAATAATGTTTTTGTAATTATACTGATCTTGAAGCCACCATAATCGTATGACATATTAAACACCCTACCTTGCCCCAATCCACTGGTCGATGTTTCAAATATATTAGCTTTAAAATTTTTCTCAGTGGGTTCATCCGTGATCGGGTAACTACAAATTCAGGTCAGTAACTGAAGGAAGGCAACTCAGATTTTGCATTTTACTCGAGTACCGGCAGCAACATGATACATCTGATAAAAATGAGCAGCAAAAATACACGTTACATCACCATTCAATGGAATATAAAGATTCACGGGTCAAGATTATGATGGGCAATGTCATTGTTTGAAAACCGTATAATAAATGAAGAATTCAGGGGTGCCTGGAGAAGAGCCTCCCTCCTCTTTCCCAGTGAATATTATTACTTAACAGCTCCCTTCAGCTGCTGCAATAGTTACGAAAAAAAATGTATCGAGTCCCATTTGAGAGAGATTTTTTCCTTATCAGGATATATTAGGGCTGTACATATATAATATTACTAGCAAACCCCACGGCTTTGCTCGCGTAATATTTGAAATATGCCAAGTGATATTTATATGTCTAATTTTTATTAAAAGGTACTAACAAAATTTTTATTTTATTAAAAGGTAATATTTTATTTTATTAAAAGGTACTTATTACTATTAGGAATAATTAAAAAAGTTACTATTTAAAACACAGTTTGATTAAACATCATTGTTACACTGCATAAGGCAGAAATGAGACTTAAATTAATAAAACGAAATAAAACTAAATAAATAATAATTTAGAAAATATTTTGAAACTTTTATCCTCAATTAATACGCTTATTTCAGTATTCATTTGAAGTTTTGAATTTCTTAGAAACCATCTTCTTACATCTTAAAATTAACCATCATGTCAAATTCCAAGTACTACCATCTCTCTCAACATAAAGGGCTATGTTGAAATAGGAACTGTCACCATTAATTTGCCAACATTAATTTTGAAATTAGTTTGTTATTTCCTAATATTCCACAGAAACGTAATTTAGAAAGCTTTTAAAGGCCTTTTTTAGAGCGTTTGTTGTTCTTGTGAATCCCAGGTGGTAGAATCATCGGCATAAAATATAGCCTGTGTAGGATCAGAGACTGTTACCATTGATTCGCAACTATTACTTTTATATTTGGTTTATATTCCCTGAAATTGCGTAGAAATTGTAATTTAGGACTTTTTTAGAATGCTTTTCGCACCTCCCCTTCACTTCACCCCTTTTTAATTCGAATTTATTTTCGACAGTCCTTCGAAGGCATTTATATTTTATAAGTAACTACCATGCCATATTTAAAGTTTCTAGCCTTTTCAGTATCACAGAAATCGCAATTTAGAAAGTTTTTAGCTACTGCAACCCTCTGGTGGTAGTGGCACAGACATAAAATATAGCTTATGTTTGAGCAGGTTCTATCACCAACAATTTGTTATCATTATTTTTTAATCAGTTTGTTATTTGATAAGATTACATAAAACTTGTAATTTATAACGCTTTTCGCTCACTTCATCTTTTTAAATTTGAAATTTTCTTTCGACAGTTCATAGAAAACAGTTGCATCTTGTAAGTAAATAACTTGCCATACTTCAAAGTGTTAGACCCTTCAGTTATGACAAAAACGCAAATTAGAACATGTTTTGCTTTTGCAACCCTCAGATGGTAGTGACAGCAACATAAAATATAACCTATGTTATAGCAGGGACTGTCACCATTGATTTACAACCATTACTTTTGAAATAGCTTTGGAATTTCCTGAGACTGAGTAGAAATCGCAATTTAGAACTTTTTAGAACGCTTTTCGCGCATTTTCACCCCTTTTTAAATTTCCAATTTTTTCGAAACTGTTCTTAAAGATCATTTATATGAAATAAATATGTACCTTGCCTAATTTTAAGTTGCTAGCCCCTACTGATCACAAAAATCGAAATTTGGAACGCTTTTTTGCTCCTGCAACGTTTAGGTGATAATGATACCGACTTAAAATAGCGTCTATGTTAGAGCAGAGGCTGTCAGCATCAATTTCTTATCATTACATTTGAAATCAGTTTGATTCTTCTTGAGATACTGGTGACAAATCGGCATTTAGAACGTTTTTAGAACGCTTTTCGCTAATTTTGCTCCTGCATCTCCTCTGGGGTAGTGGAAACAGATATAAAATATAGCCTACCTTGGAGAAAGATCTGTCACCATCATTTTTACACCATTATATTTGAAATCGGTTCAGTATTTCCTGAGATTGCATAGAAATTGCAATTTAGAACGTTTTTTACAACGCTTTTTGCCCATTTTGACCCCCCCCCCTTTTAAATTTCGATTTTTTTTAGGAAATGTCCTTAGAGATCATTGATATCTTATAACTAACTACCATTCTAAATTTCACGATTCAAGGCCCTTCCGTCACGCAAAAACCGCAATTTAGAACGTTTTTCTCCTGCAGCCCCTTTGGGGTAGTGGCACCGATATAAAACATAGCCTATGTTGGAGCAAGGATTTTCACCATCATTTTGACGCCATTATTTTTTAAATCGGTTTGGCATTTCCTGAGATTGTGTAGAAATCACCATTTAGAACGTTTTTTAGAACGCTTTTCGCGCATTTTCACCCCTTTTAAATTTCGAATTGTTTAAGAACTGTTCTTAGAAATCCTTTATACCTAATAAGTAGCTGATACTTCAAATTTTATATTTCTAGGCCCTTCAGTAACACATAAATCGCATTTTTAGAAAGTTTTTTGCTCCTACACCCCCTTCGAGGTAGTGGCACCGATATAAAACATAGCCTATCTTGGAGCAAACGTTGTCACTATCATTTTGACACCAATATTTTTTAAATCGGTTTGGTATTTCCAGAGATTATGTAGAAACTACCATTTAGAACGCTTTTTGTGCATTTTCACTCTTTTTAAATTTCGAATTGTTTAAGAACTGTTCTTAGACATCATTTATAAGTAACTAATATTCCAAATTTCATATTTCTAGGCCCATCAGTAACGCAAAAATCGCATTTTTAGAACTTTTTTTGCTACTGCACCCCCTTTGGGGTAGTGGCACCGACATAAAATATAGCCTATGTTCTAAGTTGGACTAACACCATCATTTTGATACCATTACTTTTGAAATCGGTTTGGTATTTCCTGAGATTATGTAGATAATACCACTTAGAACGTTTTTTAGAACGCTTTCTGTGCATTTTCACTCCTTTTAAATTTCGAATTGTTTAAGAACTGTTCTTATACATCATTTCTATCTTATAATAATTAATATTCCAAATTTCATATTTCTAGGCCCTTCAATAACGCAAAAATCGCATTTTTAGAACGTTTTTTGCTCTTGCACCCCCTTTGGGGTAGTGGCACCGACATAAGATATAGCCTATGTTCTAAGTTGGACTAACACCATCATTTTGATACCATTACTTTTGGAATCGGTTCGGTATTTCCAGAGATTATGTAGAAACTACCATTAAGAACGTTTTTTAGAACGCTTTTTGTGCATTCTCACCCCTTTTAAATTTCGAATTGTTTACGAACTGTTCTTAGACATCATTTATATCTTATAAGTAACTAATATTCCAAATTTCATATTTCTAGGCGCTTCAGTAACGCAAAAATCGCATTTATAGAACTTTTTTGCTCTTGGCACCGACATAAGATATAGCTCTAAGTTGGACTGACACCATCATTTTGATACCATTACTTTTGGAATCGGTTCGGTAGTTCCTGAGCTTACCTTCTACAAATAAACAATTTTTTCCTCTTTATAATATGAGTATAGAAGATTAACTATATGGAAATTTTGGACCCCATCTTCTCCTTATGATATCTCACATTATCATTCTTGGATCCCCACCGCATACTAAAGATATTGTAATCAATGTCTAAAAAATCTTTTTATTTTATCTTCTTTTCATGTGTTTGCAGCATCATACAGATAGCATACATTATTTACATACTTTACTGATTCAAAGAAGAAGTCAATAAAGTATCTCTATTATGTATGTAAGAAACTTTATATCAATGGAAATATAAAACAGATAGCTACTAAACAAAATCATATTTTAAAAACTTCCCCATTTTATTTAAAAGGCGATGAAAATAATAAAATAGATGCCACAAGTTAAAAAATATACATTTTATTTAAAATAATTTTAAATAAAATGCATATTTTTAACCTGTAACATCTATTTTATTACTTTCATCGCCTTTTAAGTAAAATGGCGAGCTTTTAAAAATTCATATTGTGTATTTTGAGATGGTTACTTTTTAAAAGTATTTAATAATTGGTTTTTGTTACATAGTGCATTCAATAGTAATATTGTTTTCTTGCACTTCTTATCAACAAAGCAGGTAGACAACTTTCTTTCTTTAATAAATACAACAAATATCATTTCAAACATACTTTATAGCTGGTTTTTCTAACAGTCGATTATATGCACATTTGACAGAAGAATGGGAATACCAAACGTTGGGGTATTCCCTATTTTGGAATGAAATAATTGTATAATCATTTAATGGTTTTAATAATGACTTTGAATTTTTTTAAAATAGATGACAGCCTAAAAAAAGACAACAGGCTATTTTCATGTAAAGAAAAAGTTAGAAAAAAGAAAATTATGGTTGGATCAAAAATGATGATTTCAAGTGAATTTTCTCCTTCCCCTAAAGATATCTTACGATATCAAGTGCCAGACACCCCCTTCCTCCTAAAGTGATAATACTATATATGCACAGCAACATTGCACTAATGATATCGATAGTTTTTAAACAATAAAGGATACAAAATATGTAATATGATAAAAATACTGCTTGACTTCTTTATTTTTTTTGGTATAAAAAATTGTTTAAAAATGATTGAGCTCATCAGCCGGAACATTCTAACGAGCAACATGCAATTTAACATCGTGTTGATCGCATTGAGATAGGCTGACACAGATCTTGCAATGGAAGATATGTCTTAAATAAATGTCCAACTAAACTAAATATAAATACAAGTACAGTTCAATTCAGTTTTAATTTTTAAACGATGCTATTAATTATCCAGTGAATTAAAAGAATGGACCTATACCGGCTGTTTAAAACAATCAGCTATTTGGGAAAAGTTTACCATGTAACGCACGTTAATGTGCATTATCTGAAAAACTGAATGATGGCATTTCCGATCATTGCGTCACATGCCGTGCAACTTCAGACTATCATTATTTATTCGTTTTGAAAATGACTCGGGTAGAGTTTAACATGTCAACAGTCAAATAAAACAATTTTACTGTTTTTAAAGTTTTATCTTACACCTTTTAGCAATTTGAAATAATAAGTAGTTTGAATGTAATAATGCATTTCGAAATTATAATAAATGCTTACAATATAGAAAAATATTAGAATAATTATCGTATATACTCGCGTATAGGTCGACTCGCATATAAGTCGACCCCCTAACTTTCGAATGCAAATTCTGCAAAAAATCAAAAACCCGCGTATAAGTCGACCCCCTAACTTTTTACTTCAATTTTGCGCAAAATCAAACCAAATATTTCACTTGCCTATGCGAAAAAGTAGTAAGTAAATAAAAATAAATCCTTGAAAAATTTTTTAATGATAAATTATTAAGATTTGTATATTTTCTGTAATATTTTATTATTCATACGCATAAAAAATCAGAATTTTGTAGTATTCGAAGTTTTATTTTTTAATTGACTCGCGTATAAGTCGACCCCCCAAATTTGCTTGCCAAAAATTGTCAGAAATTCCTCGACTCATACGCGAGTATATACGGTAAGTAAAATAACAAAAATTAAGAAAATTTAATAAATGCTAAAATATTAAGTGTAGAGATAAAGTAAATAATTAATATTGCATATTTAAAGGCACAGATGATGCATTGGCACGATTTTTTTTTCTGACGCCAATGTCAGCCGCAGCGGGTTCTTAACTGCCGGCAGAGTATCATATTTTGCTTGATATGATAACCCAGTTGTTATTGTTTATTTATTAATCAAATGTTTATTTACATTTATTATCTTTTTAAAATTATATAAATTGTTTTGTTCTATAATTATTAATGAAACTTTTATTTATTTATTGTCATTCCCTTTTTAAAAATATATATGTAACTGGTATTCGAACATGTGGTTCTAAGCTAAATTAGCATCAGAAAAAAATCACGCTTTAAATATGCATAATAGTGATGTGATACATTTTTCATGAATTATTCAATAAAACTTGCTTCATAAAAGTACATTAATAATAGGGATGCAACAAATATTCAGTTGATATTCGGCGTGTTCAGCTTAAAAACCAAATATTCAATTTGGTCGAATAGCTCAGCCGAATACTAAATCAAAATCATTTATATCTACAATAAATAATACCAATTGATATATTTTAAGTAATATACCTATAGGTTTATATTTATGTGTTACAAGTTAAGGTAATTTAAATGTCTATTAAATTTATAAAACAATTTTATTTCAAATATTAAATATAAATTTAATAATCATTTGAATTTTCTTAATGTGCAATACATGAAAAATAATCCTATTTTAAAATTTAAATTTATTAATTTGAATTTTATATATATTGTAAAAATGATTTAATTATGCTTAAGTATTACACATTAAAGAAATTTAAATATTCAATTCCTGGAATATAGTTATAAAAGTACAGTAAAATTGCACAAAAAACATATCATACAATATCATTTATTTACACAATAATTTCATGTTGTGATGAAAAAATAACATTTCTGCATTTTCAAGCAATAGCCGATTGTGCTTTTTTTTCATACATAATGCCTGCCTCCGAGAACAAACGTTACTATATACACTGTTGGCAAGAGCTGATAAATATTTCTTTGGCAATTAATGATAACTTGGTAAATTCAATAGAATTTGCTTTCCACCAGTTTAGTGGACATTCATTTCTATCTAAGAGTGATTTATCAAAATAACTGCTGATTTCCTTCTCATTATTTCTAAGTGGCTGAAATTTATTAACTGTTTTGTTTTTATTAGTAGTTGTTGAAATCTGCATGAAAAAGTCCCAAAATGTGGTATTTAACTCATTATGAACATCTTTGCTTGTTTCTATCACATTTGCCAACCAATTGTTTCAGTTTTAGGAATATCATTGTTTGAGATAGCAGTAATAAGTAAAATCAGTCGTTTTTAACTTGGGATGATTTTCTTCAGCTTTATCAAAAAATGAAAGTTTAAACCTGGAATCTAGCAAAGTTGAAATGCAAAAATGTTCATTATCATGAATATGTTTAAAGCATGCATTCATGCTTTCAGCCACGCAGTCTTTTAAAATGTTCCAACACAGAAAATTCATTCCCTTCTCCACACTTTGAGAAATAAAGTTTGAGAGTTTCCACCATTGGAATAACTTCCAAAATAAGAGATGTTGTTGAACTATTTCATACTGCAACTTGTTCAAAAGATTTCCATAAACTTAAACATTTCTCTCAGTGCAACCACTAATTTGAATTAAAACTAATTAAAATTTTGTTTTTAATCATCATTAAGGCTGAGTATGTTGAATAAGAATTGTATGAAGATATCGATATATAGTATTTTGGTTTAAATCAGAATTTGTGAACTAATATTTGGTGTCCAAATAGGCCAAATATTCAGCTATAACTTGGCTGAATATTTGTCTAAAACTTGGCTGAATATTCGGTATTTGGCCAAACCACTATTCGTTGCATCACTAATTAATAATTTACATTGAAATCATAAGATAATGAAGTTTTATTTCATGTTTAACCAGACTTAATAACCAAAAAAGGTTAATACATAAATTTATTTGGTGAAAAGATCATGATTATGACTGATATCTGCAAAATCTTGAATTTTTCCAGAAATAAATTTATACTTAATTCATAATAAAAGATAAATTCAGTCATATTAACCAGAATTACATATTGAAATGTGTACAAAATGTTATAAAAATGAAAAAGTCTTGAATTTTTCTACTACATTTTAATTAAAAGTTTCTTTGTTTACATCTGCAATAATGTGCAGATTTAAGGCATTTTCTGGATTTTAGGGCTACAGATTTGCGGGAGTCAACTGTACTGCAAAACATTAATTTATCGAATATTTCATCATTTATTAATCTAAGACTGGTAGAATATGCTTTTGATTCTTTTTCTGGGTCTGTAAGTGGCACTTTAAAATAGTGTGTAAA
This sequence comes from Maratus speciosus, assembly GCA_963932465.1. Lineage (NCBI taxonomy): Eukaryota > Metazoa > Arthropoda > Arachnida > Araneae > Salticidae > Maratus > Maratus speciosus. The sequence goes on from OZ010794.1 coordinate 56,767,546, forward strand.
GAAAATGAGAAAAAAAAAACTTTGCAAATGTTGAAATAAACCAAATATATATATATTAAACAAAAACATAATTTGAAGAACAAATTAAAAATATATATATTTCCTACATTGTTTAAGCCCGAGAAGGGACAGATATTAAGTTATTTCATTCAATTATTTCTACATTTAATGTTAAATTTTTATAACAAATTAGTTAGGCAAATTGAAGATTAAAAAGTAAAAAAAAAATTCACACAATATGATATTTAAAACACCCTAAAAAATTAGATTCCATTAAATTGAAATCGAAATAAATCTTAGACTTCTTTCATTTTTAATTGAAAATATTTGTATTGCAGATTTTGTATTATGTTTATGACAATTGTACACAAAATGATAAGATACATGCAAAATACAAAACTTATAAAAAAGTCTAAGATTTATTTCGATTTCATTTGAATGGAATCTAATATTTTAGGGTGTTTTAAGTATCATATTGTGTGAATTTTATTTTTACTTTTTAATCTTCAATTTGCCTAACTAATTTGTTACAAAAATTTAACATTAAATGTAGAACTAATTGAACGAAATATCTTAATATCTGTCCCTTCTCGGGCTAAACAATGTAGGAAATAAATTTTATTTTTTTAAATTTGTTCTTCAAATTATGTTTTTGTTTAATATGTCAAGTTTTTTAATAACTGCTGCATTCAGACGAACTCATTTCAAAATTTATAGAGGGTATCATCATCAGGCTTTGATGTATGCGGTATTGCATCACAATGTGTAAGGCAATTTACCAATGTATAATTCAAAATATTTCACCACTGTAGTAAGGCAGGTTGGTGTAGTTTGGACAAAAACTTCCAATCTGAACGCAAAAAATCTATAATTAAAACATAAAAAATTAACTTCACTTAAATTTAGATACCCTATTTCCAACTCAGCTATGACGCTATGAATGCAAAAATAAATTGTGTTGAATCCTTACTGCTAATATTTAACAATATTATAGCTGCGATACAGTAAAAGAAAAAAAAAAGTTTTACTTAAATTTTGTTATCTTATTCTCTCCCAAGGGATGATGTAAACACATCAGGAAATTATTACCTAAGTTTAACTTGGGGGTATAAATAGTTCTCATCTCGGAAAAAAAATACATTTTAAAATCTAAGTTATGTAATTCCTCACTAAGTTCACTACCTGCGTAGAAAAAGTTATCCATTTGAAACTTTTTACTAAAACATAAACTTGACAAAAACAAAAACTTATTCTGAAAATATCCCTTTTATTTCCACTATGACGCCATATTCACCATTTTAATTCTTGAAAAAAAAAGCTAGTTCAATTTAATATTTCACGTGAAAATCTTTGAATTAAAAAGAAATAAATTATTATTACGGCTTTTGAAATTTTTGCAACGATGAAGAAAAAATTGTTCATTTTCTATGAAAAATGTCCGTTGATTCTCAATGAAAAAAGCGAAATTTGGAATTATTAAGAAAAATATTTGAATAATCTAAAAAAAAAATTGGCCCGTGTTTCTCTCTGGGTTATAATTCACCCACAGGGAAAGGCATTTTACCATTCATTTTGACCCTGACGTCAGGCAAACGTTTTTACGCTTCAAATTTATAATATCATTAGAATTAGTAAATAATAAACAAGTTGGAAATTGCTCGTCAAACGTGGCAAATGAGGTGCGTTCGTACTATAACTAGTTTTATAATTATTTTTTGCACCCCATATTGTACTGAATGTATATTTTTTTGCGCTTCATAAGTGCATAGTCTGTAACATCATTAAAATGCACTTACAATAATTTTTTCCCCATTCCCCGTAATGTAACGGAAAACTTTTGACTGTCCCTGTAATTAAACTATACATTCGATTTTCATAAAATTTGAAATGGCTCGACAAAATTTTGCAGCAATTATATATTTAAAATTTCAGACCATTCGGAAGGCTGTAAAATCATTAAAATGCATTTGCAATAATTTTTTCCCATTGGCCATAATGTAACGAAAAACTTTTGGGTGTCCCTGTAATTAAACTATACATCCGATTTTCATAAAATTGGAAATGGCTCAACAAAATTTTGCAGCAATTATATATTAAAAATTTCAGACCATTCGGAAGTCTGTAACATCATTAAAATTCACTTGCAATAATTTTTCCCATTGGCCGTAATGTAAAGAAAAACTTTTGACTGTCCCTGTAATTAAACTATACATCCGATTTTCATAAAATTGGAAATGGCTCGACAAAATTTTGCAGCAATTATATATTAAAAATTTCAGATCATTCGGTCGGGTAGTTTTTGCTCTGTTATATGTGGACGGACAGACGGACGGACAGACAGACGGACTGAACGACGACTATAGGTGCTACGTATTTATATAATTACGAACGCACCTAAAAATGAGTGGCATCAGGGACAAAAAGGTGGGAAGAAAAAATGAAAAAGTTATGATCTCTATAGGCTTTTCTATGTTAAATTAACATTGAGAAGTGAGACTGGAAATAAATAGGTATTGCGCTGCCGCGCAATACTTAAATATATATATTTTTAAGCATAAATGGTGTATGAAAAGGCCCTTTGTTTAAGAGTCATTGTTTCAGAAAACAAATGATAATTTTACTCATACTCAATTTGAATTTTTCACTAAAATGTATACAAAAGGATGGAGATGAAGATTAAAATATTAACGATTAACTATTTTGGTTAAATTGGAGACTACACAAAAAAATATCTACTTTTTTTCCCCTGGTCATTTTTTGGAAGAAATATACTTTATGCAAGGAGGCATAGGCACTTAACAAAAATTTTTAAACCCTTTAAACGACTCACACCATTTTTTCTGATTGTTTCACAATTCATAAAATAATAGTTATTAAATGAATTGCTATGAGAATTACCTTACATGTTATATTTCTTATGCACCATAAAAAAAATAACATTCATATAAAACTTTTTGTAAATTCAAAATCTACATGAAGGAAAAGAATGGTTAGGCTGTTTAAAGGAGTACAATACACATAAATGTATATACATATATATATATATATATATATATATATATATATATATATATAAACAATGGCTTTTTTGGTGCTTATACAGTAGACTCCCTCAAATCTGCACATGTAAACAATGGAACTTTCAGTTTAGAGGTAGGGGCAAACTTACATAATTTTTTAGTTTTATATCATTCCGTATGTATTTTAATATATAATTCTTGACAGGATGACTGAACTTGTGGTTTTTCATGAAAGAATTATAAATTTATTACTAATATATATATATATATTGCTGATATCACTGATAAAATCATCTTTTTACCAAATATATTTATATATTAATCAAGCTTTTTTGGTTATTAATATTGACTAAACCTGAAGTAATACTTGCTTACTTTATGATTTTGATGTGAATTAATAGGGCACCTTTATGAGGAAAGTTTCGTTGAATAATGTATGAATATAGTATATCCAACCTTTATTATGCATATTTAATTATAAATTATTAATTATTTACTTGACCTTTACTTTTAATAATTTAATCATTTTTAAAATTACCTTACTATTTATCCTTTTAGTTTATTACTTGACTTAATCATTTTAATATTTTACTATAATGCAAGCATTCATTATTATATGGATTGCATTATTACATTCAAATGACTGTTTAAAAAATGCAAACAAAGCAAGGACCAGCAATTCCACAATTTGCACAAGCTCTGGTCCCAAGCTATGCAGATTTCAGAGAGTCTGTTGAATATTTCATCCCAAACCAAGCATTTGTAAGCATTTTTTCTGAAAAAACAACTTTGTCATGAATCTTATAAAGCATTCAAACAGAAAACTTAAACAGAAAAAAAACAGAATACTTAAAGGGTTATAATACACATAAATGTATAAAATAAAGAAAAACAATGGCTTTTTTATTGCTTATATAATTCATCCTAAACCAAACAATTTTAAGCATTTTTGGGGAAGAAGCAACTTTGTCATATGAATCCTATAAAGCATTCAAATAATTGCTCGTTGTTTTTCACTCAATCCTAGTGATGGGTAAAAATATCTTACAAATTGACAAACTTCAAACCAGAAACGACAGATATGTTAGTATTAAAAATTTTTTATGGATTTAAAATAATCTCAATGTTTCAAAACTTAATGAGTTATTTTGTGGTGATTTAGAAATTTGTTGAAGAATTAATGTGCTATAATTCTACATTGAGTGGCAACACTTGTATTATCCAAACACAATATGATATCAATAAATTTACCACTTATCTTGTAAAATATCTTTTTTTAGGGTTCTGTACTTAAAAAGTAAAAACGGAACCATTATAAGATCACTCTCGTGTCTGTCTGTCACAGCCATTTTACTCGTAAACTATGGAACGTGGAAAGTTCAAATTTGGGGAAGTAATAAAGACTATTGACCCACATACTTTCAGATTATTAAACATTCATAAATATATTTAGTAAAAATGTAGAGGGGCTAGGGACTAAGTATGCTACTTGAAAAAAAAATCTTTTCTATGTATATCGTGTGAAAGCTTTCGTAACGCTGAACTCAAAAATACATTCCTTTTAATTTTATATATTATATCATCGAAAATGTAGCGCAAAAATATGTTCCCTCCCATCTAATTCTGAATCTATTGAAACTAAAATTATGAAAAAATTAGAGGTAGTAGACATTAATTTAAACCTTTAAAGAAAAATTACAGTGATTACCCTACACTGTAAAAAAAAACGACATTTTTTACAGTACAAAGTACTGTTCATCTCGCGCACAAACTCGATCACAGTTGAATGTACTGTATCTTTCTTTGTGTTCCTGACTATTTAAACTTGGAAAATACAGTAGTTGCGTAAAATTAACAGCACAATGTACTGGCAATTTGGATGCCAGTAGTTTGTGCTGTGGTCCAAATACGTCCAAAATTGCCAGTACATTGTGCTGTTAATTTTACGCAACTACTGTATTTTTCATGTTTAAATAGTCAAGAACACAAAGAAAGATACAGTACATTCAACTGTGATCAAGTTGTGCTGGCAAATTTACAGTGGTTTTTTTACAGTGTAGGTCGCATAGTTTTTGAGAAAATCACATTTTTCTGTTACACACAAATTTCGATTTACGGACATTCAGCAAAACTGTGGAGCAGCGTCAGAGGTAGCTATTATAGCAGGAGTATAAAAGCATTCTTGATAATGATTTAAAAAAAAATCATATGTAATTAGCGGAGATAGTAACCCTTAAAGGTACGAACAGTTTGGATATACATAACATGGGCGGCGTACTCTATGCCAAGCTAACCACTTTTAACGATATATATGTGTAATGTAATGTCCAGTAGCAGTTTAAAAGCAATGAAAGTCAAATTGTTAAAATGAGACTAATTTAAGGAGTCTCAAAACAATTAAAATTGGAAAAAAGGCAGAAAAAAAAGACCATTTTAAACATTTAATGTCTTAAAATGCATATAATTTTAAAATACAATTTTTATTGGGATGAAAGATATAAGTAACGTTCTTTCATTTAATGTATTGAAAAAATTGCAAGATGCAGAATTAGCACTATAGGGTGCTCGAAACTGTTAGACATTTGTCGAGCAGAAAATTGGCATTACAGCTTATGCGCCAGATTACAAAATAAATATTGCAATTAGAATGAAAATTTTGGTGCTTACATATACTTCAGATTGTAATAATTACACTGAACTTAAATAAATTTGTATTTAAAGAATGTTTATATTTTTAATTCAAAGTTGTATTTAGCTAATACAAAATTTTGAAAATTTCAGCAGTATAATCACCTAAAAAAAAATATTTTTTTGAACAATAAAAAAGAAATTTTACGTTCAGTTTATACAGACTAACATGAAATACACATTTTGAAAATTTCATGAAAAAATATTTAGAAGTTTTTGAGGTTTGCGCATTATGCCCAAAAACATCCTTTGGAGAAAAATGACTTCAAAGTTTCAGAAACGCTGCTTCAGCTATTGAGTGGCTATAATTCTAAAAGCCATAACTTCTGCTCTAATGAGAATTTCAAGAAAACAATTATATCAAAATGTTCAGAAAAAATAGGAGTTTAACATCTAAAAAAATTAATTTTTTTTAAATTTTGAAGCTTTAAGAGTCTTGCGACCACTTAATTAGAATAGATCACATAAATACTATGGGATTCGCGACAAGTTTGCATTGAGTGGATCGCTCAATACGCCTTGAGTGACTTTTAAAGTTACTTAAAAACCTACGTGGAAAAATGCGGCATGGGCTAAGATGGTGTTGCAACTTTGCGACCTCCTTTCGAAGATTAGCACAATGCCAAATTTAAACTTTGAACAAAGGATTTGTTTTAGCTACACTGTAGAAAGAAAGGTTATTACTACGCTGAATTTAGTATTATGAAATGCCAAATGAAGTTCAAATATGCACGGCTTTTATTGTCAGTACAGAATTAAGCTCATCATAAACAGATTAGGATAATAGTAAAAAAGGAGTTACACAGAATAGCTATATTTGATATTATTTGGGTTCCATATCTCTTTGAACTGTCATGGTATATCCATTTACCTTTTCTAGTATATACAGTTATACCCAACACTACGTTGTATAATTTTTTACAAAGTCTTAGTATTATTTTAGCAATGTTAAAAAAAAAAAAAAAATTATATATTTATTCTACGGAACTCGTTGTACGCGAGTAATACTTGCACTTGACTATTTATTTTTTTTATAGAAAGACATACAGATGAATTACATTGATGTTCTAAATACCTTTTACAGTGCATAGAGAAATTATAAGTCCACAAAAGAATTCGTAGATTGTTGAAGACACAGACACAATACACAAATTTGTCTTTGTCTATTTAAAATGGCAGTAAAACTCTTTCTGTAATAATCACAATTTTAACTTTATAGAAATTGACTCCTATTTCAACTAACTACATACAGGATCTATTAAAAAATTATAAAGTTACCTGAGAAAAGTCCCATACCACATCTTATTTCAAAATTATCACAAAGTGCATGCATTAGTATTTTCTTAAGTCATCCATACAGAAATCAAGTTTCAGGTTGTGATTTTTTGGACTTATTGGACGATGCAGCAGGGAGAAGAGTTATCTGAGATGAGAAGGGTTTTATTTTATAAACATGTTGTTAAAATTCAGAGAAAAAGTGACTTTAATGAAAGGTTTTAAAAGTGCCATTCATAATGTTATAAATTAAGAAAATAAGTTGGAAATTGCACGTCAAACATGGCAAATGAGGTGCGTTCGTACTATAACTAGTTTTATAAATATTTTTTGCACTGCATATTGTACTGAATGTATATTTTAGTGCACTTCATAAACGCATATCAATTTCATTGTGTTCGAAAGGCTGTAACATCATTAAAATGCACTTGAAATAATCTTTTCTCATTGGCCGTAATGTAATGGAAAACTTTTGACTGTCTGTGTCATTAAACTATCTATCCAATTTTCATAAAATTTGAAATGACTTGACAAAATTTTACAACATATATAAAATTTCAGACCATTCGGTTGGGTAGTTTTACTGTGTTATATGCAGACAGACAGACCAAACAACGACTATAGGTGCTATGTATTTATATAATTGTGAATGCACCTAAAAAGAACAGGAACATTATTCTTCCTGAGATGACACCATAAAAGAATGCATTATTATATTTTTACTCTAGTCCCTGCTTTACAAATAACCAATACATGACTATCATTTTTTTTTTCCAATTCATTCTAAATTTCTCTTTGATTTTAAAATATTTTAGTACTTTTCGGTTAGCCAGGCACCAGTGTTATATATACATATATATGTATATATATTTACGACGTATGTATATATACGTGTTTATAATTGTGTCGTGTTTATAATCGTGTATATAATTGTGTGTATATATATCACTGGCGCCCAGCTAACCAAAAAGTACCAATATTTCTTTTACTGTATAACCAAATTTCATTAATTTGTTTTAACCCACAGAAGAAACCATGAAATTTAAAACTCGACAAAGTAAAAAAGTTTTTAAACTATCCTCTTCTTAAAATAACGCACAGCATAAAATTTTTAAGTGTAAAGTTTATTTGTAAAAATGTCTTATTTATCAAAAGGAACAAGAACATTATTTGGTACTTAAGTATTCCGTGCCAGGAGCTAGTTAGCCAGAAATGGTTACCAATCTTATTTTTTACTGTCAATCACATTCAAAATAGTAATTTAATATTCATGTACATAAAATTGTTAAAAATGGTAAATAATAGAAAATTAATTAAAAAATAAAATATAATTAATGAGCCTAATAAATAAATAACAAAAAACTATAAAAAATAAAAATGAACTATTAAAAAAAACCCCTATAAACTATGATAAATAAATAAACTATATTATATATTATTATCATAACATTGCAGCTCTTATTAGCTATGAAACACTACTTAATTGTCAAAAACTAAGGGTTAATGTAATAATTATAATTGGAGTCACATTTGGCACAATTGTACTTGATGTGGCATTGATAATACACAGTTAATACAAGTTACTATCATTTGAATAAATTGTATTATTCATATATTTTTTACTTTAGTGCTTTTCTGACAAATAAACAGTATGTGATGGTAAAAATTTTCTTCGAAATCCTTCAAAATTTCTCTTAGATTTTAAAATATAAGAAAATTATGTTCAGAAGCATGAAATTAAAAATTTTATTAACTAAATAACTTTATAAAAAAGTTTTCTTAAATAATAATTCAAAGCATAGTTTTTATAATGTAAAGTTTACTTGCAAAAAATATACTTGTTAGGAAAGCATCTGTTTTAAATATTATGTAAAATTTAACGCCCAGGGGCGCGCCGACCCAGTGTGCAAAGTGTGCACCGCACACAGGCGCCAGAATAGTAAAGGCGCCAAATATTTTAATCGAAGCTAAAAAATTTGAAAAACTTTTATCCAATTTAAATTTATTAACGCAGTATTTAAATCGAAAGTGTGTCATTTCTGACATATTTGTTCATTTTTACTTATAAGATATATGAAATTTGCAGATGCTCGTCAGCGGCTTAGCTTTAGGGGTGGGGGGAGGGGAGAGTCTCAAACCGAAAGGCGCCCCGGTGTCGAAAGGTCACGGTCGTAAGGCGCCACGGAAGGCTTAAGTTCGTCGTCAAGCGCCTAAAATAAATTTAAAAAAGCTAGAAACATAAAAAAAATTCGAAGGGCGACCGCGAATGTCCCTTTTGACAACCATGTTCTAGATCAGGCCTGTCCAGCTTTTCAGAAAGCAAGGGCGCAGTACAGCTGTTGGCAAACATGGAAGGCTCCATTATTCAAATAATTGAAAATATATAACATTGCTATCTTACTGTAGTATTGGTAGTGATACACATACTGACGATATAAAAATGGGTAGATATTATATTGCAGAATAGTAAACCAACACAAGCCTCCAGGTTATGCACGGTACCCATGTAAAAGTAAATTGCCGAAAAAAAGCACAAATCAATCATAGCAATCGGCTACATTATAACGAAAACAATAAGTGAATAAAACTGGATGTAGCTCAAACTGCAATGCATGTAAAAAAGAAATGAAAAACTCCATTCGATTCCAAACAAATTTAATAGTCACGCCTATCATTGTATGCAACGCATAAAAACGAGCCCGTGAGCATGTAAGAAAGTTTCATGTCATTTACAGTAGGGAAACATGTTTTTGAGAAAAACCTCAAAAGGAATTACGTTTTATTGAAATTTTAATTGTATATTTTATAGATTTGCTTCGAACAAAGAATAAACGGTCAAGAACGAGTTTCAGTCGCGTACAGAGAGTTCATACAATACATTTATTAATTACTAACTGCAATCGTACAAAATATAGTCGTTAAACGAATAATAAGACTTTGCAAATAACTTGGAATTATTTTATTAAATATTTTTCAATAATTGCTTTCAATAATTGAATTCAATGGAAATAAAAAACGCTGACTATTTATCATTGTGATCCGTCTTACCTAAAACAAAGACTTTGTGCAAAGTTTGATCTTGCCATTGTGCCAATTCCGTTCCGAAAGGAGGTCGTAAAGATGCATGACCACTTTGGTCTGTGCCACTCGGCTAATTATCAACAATTCTTTTGGGAAATCATTATCGACAGTTCTTGGATGATTTCGCATCGATAGGTACATCGAACTCCTCTCAACTCCCCCGCTGAGCGCCCGCCAAATAAAGTTTATGTATAACAGAAAACTGCGATTTTCTGAAAAACTGTATGACCTAGGATAATTGCTATAGTTTTCCTACAAGATTTAAATAAATTCCAACTACTACTAATTTTTTCCTAATTTTATTTTCAGTAGATTCGGAAGTAGGAGGGGGGACATAATTTTGCCATACATTTCCGACGAATTTTTGAAAATATAATAGTATCTAAGAGTAAAACAAATATATTTTTGAGTTATGTGTTAAGAGCTTTTTCGAACGATACCACTCCCCCCTTGGATGATCTTTAAATGAGCCTTAAATTTGTATGATTTTATATCTTTAACTCTATATAGTCCAGGCAATAGGGAATTTTACCTAGCAAAATTAATGGTAGTACTAAAAATCGGCTTTCTAGATGTTTTTTGGGTCGCTGAATCCGAATTTGTAACTTCCCACCAAAATTTCCCCTGGCAACTTCTCCAAATTTTGGTAAAAAGACCCCAAAAAAGGTTTTTATCAAAAAAATCAATTTTTTTATTGTTTTAGAGAAAAAGTATCTAGAAATTCAGAAAGTAGACAAAATGTCCAACAAATTAGATATATGACATTATGACTTAGGATGAAGGGAAAGGGGGGATCTGCCTCGGAACATGCGCGCGGTGCTGCGTAAACTAAGTTGCGCAATTCCACTTAACCACTCACACGTTTACATTCACTCTCCCATCTCCCCTCCGAACTTTCTCTATAAGGTTTACTTTAAGATTTTTTGGGTCGCTGAATCCGAATTTTTAACTTTCCCCCAAAAATTTGACCCCGATAGTTGCATTTAACTTAAATTTCTTATTGTTTTAGGGGAAAAGCATTACGAAATTCAGAAACTAGACAAAATTTGCAACAAACCGGATATATGACATTATGAATTAGGATGAACGGGGAGGGTGAGGGCTGCCTCGGAACATGCACTGCGGCGCTACGTGCATTAAATGATGAAGTCCAGGCAATAGGGGATTTTATCTGGCAAAATTAATGGTAGTACTGGAAATCGGCTTTCTAGATGTTTTTTGGGTCGCTGAATCCGAATTTGTAACTTCCCACCAAAATTTCACCCGGCAACTCCCCAAAAAATTGATTTTTTGAAAAAATTTGGTTTTTGAGAAAAGCGCGCGGGGAATGTTCCGAGGCAGCCCCCTCTCTCCCCATTTATCCTACGTCATAATGTCATCTATCCTATTTGTTGCAAATTTTGTCTAGTTTCTGAATTTCGTAATGCTTTTCCCCTTAAACAATAAGAAATTTAAGTTAAAAACAACTATTTGGGGGGGGGGGGGGTGTTTCTCGGAGAAAAATTTTGGGGCTAAGTTAAAAATTCGGATTCAGCGACCCAAAAAACTTAAAGTAAACCTTATAGAGAAAGTTCGGAGGGAAGATGGGAGGGTTAATGTAAACGTGTGAGTGGTTAAGTGGAATTGCGCAACTTACTCCACGCAGCACTGTGGCGCATGTTCCGAGGCAGATCCCCCATTCCCCTTCATCCTAAGTCATAATGTCATATATCTAATTTGTTGCAAATTTTGTCTACTTTCTGAATTTCTAGCTACTTTTCCCCTAAAACAATAAAAAATTTTTTTAAATAAAAACCTTTTTTGGGGGCTTTTTACCAAAATTTGGGGGTGTTGCCGGAGGAAATTTTGGTGGGAAGCTACAAATTCGGATTCAGCGACCCCAAAAACATCTAGAAAGCCGATTTCCAGTACTACCATTAATTTTGCTAGGTAGAGTCCCCATACGGTCTCTATTGCCTGGACTAATATATATTTTTTAATTCGTACCCGCTCACTGTGTGAAAATAGGGGAGAAGCTGTTAATTGTTCAGACTTTGTTATGTAAAATTTTTTCATGATTTTTGGAAAATTGTATGTGGTAGTAATAAACAAATTAAAACTTTAAAATTACCTCTACTTACTGATGAAAAAAATGAGTTAAGAGGAGAGGAGTGAGTGCTTAGTAAAGTACAGGCCGAAAGCTTTAAAATGATATATCACATAAAAAAATTCATTTTATCCACCCCACGGGGAATGCCCCTAATAATCTGGGGTCAAACATAGACCTCACCAATCGAAGGCCAGTGAAGAGTTTCACCTTCGGCCAAGCCTTCAAATGAGCTGCCCAAATCTTAATTAGGAGCTCGGTTAGAAAACTGACCCCACGGGGTGGAATCTGAGTGAGAAGGTAGAAATGTTCATAATATGAAAGAGTGGTTCAAGGGCTTTCCGATGATACATCACATGAAGATTTAGCAGGCGAGCTGCTTACGCACTGCAAAATTACAAATCTCGAAGCTTTTAGTTCCACATTCCATCACCAGGGGGAGAACTCTATTCTTAACAAAGCTGCTTCTGAACGGGGAGAACTCTGTTAAACAACCTACCCATAGTCAGTATATATTAGTCATTAGCCTTATATTAGTATATATTAGTCAAGGGGGTGGCGGACTCAAGCAATAATTTAAGTAATTTGCTGAAATTACTGTTCGAAAATAATGGTAAGTACACTTTTGAAATTTTTATATTAAAAGTAATATTTATCCCAGGGCTCTGTCAAAAATCTCTATCTAAAACGGTAGAAAATGGTACGGTTTTAAATATTTGATCCTCGCCCCCTCCACACACACACCAAATTTTTTTAGCGCCTCCCTCTCCCTGAAATATGATGCCCCCTATTTTTAAAAATATTTATTGTGTTATAAACTGTCTGAAAATTCCAAATCAATCGGTTCGTCAGTTTTTTTAATTTTAACTAATTCGCGTTTCCACAAAGCATTTATTTTCCTTTTTAAAAATAGAATTTTTTATAAAACAAAAACTTGCGGATCGATTTTTATAAAATTTAGATATTATTGAACAGCGTTTAAAGATAGGGCTAGATGCATAACTTTAAAATATCTAAATGGTGTAATTTAAAAAATTTGGCGGCGTTCCAAAGAATTATAGTATAAAAATCACTTGTAGTTTCGAAAGACTGTCTTTTAAATTGAGAGTTTGAAAGGAATCATCCAATTAATGAAATAATAATTAATATCTATGGTTGTAATTGAGCGACCGTAAAGAAATTTACATTTCTGAAATCAGCGAAAAATTTTGCATCTGGATAAATAAGTTATAAATCAATAAATTTATATTTTGAAAATTTTATATTCATTCGAAAATATCTACTATTGAAAGACGTTGGTTGTCTGCAATGAACACCTGGCGTCCATGGGAGAGATTTCGAACCTTTCTTTTCGATGGAAATGGAAAGATTTTTTATAAATCGATTTTTCGTGGATTTTTGAATTCCTGAAACCGTACCGGAATAATTTTTAGAATTTCTAAAGGGGATTTTTTTTCGTCTGGTTGTGCAATTTTCTAGTTGTCAGGCCCAGTAGAATTTAAGAAACAGTCCTTTTTAAAAAGGCCCAGTACATTTATCGCCCTAGCAGTTCTGTAATTCTATTAACCTCTCCCCCTCTCTTCGAGTTTTTGTTGTGTGCGGTTTGAAAAAAATCTATGATCTTGTTGAATTAAGAATATACTTTTCATTCTTTTAATTTAGGCTGTTTAATTAATTTCTCAACTAGGTATTAGAGATTTAAAATTCTGAAACTTAGTCGCACGGTGCACCAGAAGAGACTTTCGACTATCCTCACAAAAAGTTTGAGTCTCGTATGTGCCGTAGATTCTGCCAGCCATCGCACACAGACAGGCACACGCACACAGACAAAGCGCAACTTTGTTTTTTAGTAATGATATTTTTAATTTAGAACTTCGATTCATTGCACGAAAATTGGGAATTCGAAAAATAAAAAAATCTGAGAGAGAAGGAAGAGTTAACAGTGCGACAAGGTAAAATTACGCTTAGCTACTTAACAATGTAAACGTCGAAATGAATGTCCATTTTCCATACCACTTATTATATAACCAGCATAGAGGTTCTATATTTGCTAATATAAAATCAAATGTTCCGGGGCTGGAACATTTTCGAATGCACCCCTAATTATGTTGTGTCCACTAATTATAACTTGTGGTAATTGTTTAATGCGCATATTAATTGATGTTACATTACTTTAAAAGAAATAAAAGTACTATAACGCGCTCCGGTGTATTACAAACATCATAATTTGAGAAAATATTTTTCTACTTTTATGTGTATTTACCGTATTACGACCATCCCTTTCTTTGTGTCATAGTCCTACGCAGGCGCGGATCCACGGGGGGGGGGGAGATCGCCCCCCACCCCAAAAAAAAGTATAAATTCACCGCTTATCGCGAATTCCAAAACATGGTTGCCGAAAGAAAAATCAGTTTCGTCATTCGTTTCAGAAAAAAATCACCAAATTCGTCAAAGCATCGCGCAAAAAGCACCGATTTCGTCAAAAAATCGCGGAAAAAACGCGAATTTCGTCAAAAAATCGCGCATTTCGTCAAAGGACCGCGGAAAAAGTGCAAATTTTGTCAAAGGATCGCAGAAGAAAACTTAAATTTCTTCAAAAAATTGAAAAAAAACGCGAATTTTGCCTAAGAGCCGCTGAAAAACGCAAATTTAGCCAAGAGATCTTGGAAAAAATGCGAATTTCGTGAAAGGATCGCGAAAAAAATACGCGAATTTTGCCAAAGGGCCACGAAAAAAATGCATATTTAGCACCTGGAGGACATTCCCCGAGGCACGGATCCAGGGGGGCGATCGGGGCGGTCCCCCCTCGCCCCAAGATATAAATCCAAGGCTTTTAACGGTAGTTTTCGCGGAAAAGGCAGAGAAGCAAACGAAAACCAAACACTTTTCGGGTGTCAATGGTAAACCTCACTGACATTTCGCCAATTAATGAACAAAAAAGGATTATGTCCTGTCAAAAGGCACAGGTGTAGAGACATTATTGCTTGCCCCTCAAAGGGTTAAAAAAGCACGTGTCTCCATTTTAATCGACGCATTTGATAGAAATTAAACCGATTAATTAAATAATAATTAATATCTCAGCTTGTAATTAAGATAGGACTTAGAAATGAGTATCAATGAAATCTGCGAGAAATTTCACATCGGGATGCCAAAAAATTTAATATTTAAAAAGTTAAAAATTCGTATTAAAATATCCTAATGTGAAAAACCGCAGCGTCGGCATGTCTGACACCTGCTTTTCCGCCGAAATGAAATCTTTTTTTTTTTTTTTTTTTGTCTTTCAAATTAAAGAAGAAATTAAATTTTTATCGATCGATTTTTAGTGGATATTTTAACTTATACACATCGCAGAAACGTGAACTTTATACCAAATGAAAGTAAATTTTTTTCCGCGTCTGTCTATACCATTTACAAATTTTTCGGACCAATACTTTCTGATATGCGATCAGGGCCCGATTAACCTCTGAATTTATGGGAAGCACAGTGCCATTTCAGGGGACCCTTTCAATCGAGAAAAGTTTACTAAATTCGACATAAACTCACCCATGCTGCAAATATTATTCCAAAGAGTGGCTCAGTTAAGCTCACATATATCTCATTAAACAAATCGTTTATGTTCCCTTTACACAAAAATTGGATTCAATGCAGATGATTTTCAATGCAAAAATGATTTAATAATAAAAATGTAAGATGTATAAAAAGGTTGAATATAACATGTATGCACAACATAAAAGAGTATCAATATTTTGAAATATTTCTCTCAATTTTAGCAGTAGTTTAACGTAACAAGTCAAATTCAATAATATTCCAAATTCAATATCTAAAACAAACACACATCTAACATTACAATAATATGCCAATAAATCCAATATAAAATTTTGGGCCCACTGTTTTCTAAATTAGGGGCCCCTTCAAAAATTTTCAAAGTGAAGCACGTGCTTCTCGTGCCTATTCGGTAATCAGGGCCTGTATGCGATTTCGCTTTAAAATGTCCACTTCATTTTTCGGCTTAATTTACTCCGCGGTAACCGTGCATCGGCTGATTTTACTGGCAACCCTTAGGAGAAACTCCGACGAAGGTCCGTTTTTACCTGCGTTAAAAAGGTTGATTGGTTAATTTTAGAAGTTATTTAGCCCGTAATTCGAATAATTACCGACTTTTTCAAAATTTTATGATTTGTCGTCTGATGTGAGGTGTTCAGCTATAAGTACCCAAAATTTCAAGTCTCCAACATGTATAGTTTCTGAGAACGGGGTCTGTGACGGGCAGACAGACAGACAGACAGAGAGACAAAGGAGTGAGACGAATAGGGTTTCGTCAGATGATCGAAATCCTAATAAGAGGGTTGGTTAACCGAGTGTGTCGGTTAATTGAACGTCGGATAATTGAGTCTTTTAGTAATTTTAAATAGCATTAATTATTTCATATTCATATAATAATTAACTGTAACGCATGATTTAACCAATAGAAACTATGACTGTGTTGATTATATATCATCCATCCGGTATCACCCCCCCCCCCCCAAAAAAAAAAAAAAAAAAAAAAAAAAACGAGTCTCTGGATCCGCCCCTGGTCCTACCATTCATTAATTCAACACAGCTATATTTCAAAATTAAAGTTTATTTGAACTGTTTTAAGTGTAAATATAAATAAACATCAGATCTTAAAAATTCCGAGAGTGATGGAGGCAAAAGAAGCTGATTTACTTAGGAGGTCTGCCATTGTGGGGAGAGCAAACAGCTGAAGCACCCACCTTTTAGGGATGTCCGTTATTTGCATAACTGACAACATTCCTTATTTTTAATTCAAACAACAATATTTTTAATCAGAAATTTAATTTAATAAATGAAATAAAAAAGAACCTTGAAGAAGTAAGACACATTTCACTAAATAAATTTTTCTGTTTCAAATTCTTTCATTTGATTTGGCGAAAACCCCCGGAAATTTGGTTTGGCAGCTATGCATTTATACTCCTTGAAAAAAAAATTATAAAGTTTTTTTTTTTTTTTTTTTTGGGGGGGGGGGGGAGGGTTAGGAATATGGGGCGCTAATTGAAGTTTTGCACACAGGCGCCGGATACTGCTGGCGCGCCCCTGTTAACGCCTTTAAATTCTAAAATATTACAGTATTGGACATGATAGTTACTATTCGGCTTGCCAAATATTTAGTTCGCCTGTGTGCCGAATATTTTAAATGTCTATAAATGACAGCATAAATGAAAGTTGGACAAATAAGATGCCGTGCCATGATACGATCAAACCGCAAGATGTACAATTTTAAGTGGAAGAATAACCAATGAAACATATCTTACCATTAATTTATTTTAGGAAAGAGGATGGGTCAGTAAACTGATCTCAAAAATTAGCTTTTGTGAAAAACAGAGTATACACTCATTTCATCCATGTTATAGCAAAAGTAAAGAGACGCCAACACAATGAATGAATCACGATAGAAGAAATCATTCATAAATAATGAATCAATCAATAAACCTGCGGCAATCGAAAATTTTCAACTAACAATACATTGTTCCAACAAAACATTTCTTTATAAAATAGTAACAGAAATTATTATTACAAAATTCGCGAATATAGCACTTAACGATTCATTTCTGGTGAGGATGATGCTGTAATGTAAGATGATACATACGTTGTCAAAATTTTCAACAGAGGACGAATTCCTGAATTTTGAGTAAAGATTCAATTAATTTTTCATAAATAAATGTTTTGTTTTCTTAATTGAAGGAGATCTTTTTTCTTAATTCTTTAAACAAATGTTAACATTGGGTAGATTAGATGTTATGGAGTATTAAAAGTCAGTAGTTGAACATTTTTGTTGCAGCAGATTCATTGATATGATTCATTCAATTTCTTACACCGTGATTCATTCATGGCGTTGGCGTCTATTTACTTCTATGAAAACTTGGACGACATCAGAGATCCTCCTTAGTAAATGGCTAATTTTTGAAATATAATGACATATATCGATATAATAAAATAGCGATTCTTAAATTTATTTACCTATAGAGATATAATGAAATAGCTATTTTTAAATTTATTGACCTATTTTCTTTGCTAAAATAAGTTAATGGTAAGATATGTTTCTTTGCTTACTCTTCTAGTAAAGATTCTATAAATTGTGATTTGTAATAAAAATATTATAAACTGTTATCGAGTATGAAAGCCGCATACTGCGAGTTGATTGTTTAATGCTAATATACATCATTTGTAATAAAAGAAAGGCAAATTCATTGCTTCTTCTGTGAAAAATTATCTTATATTCTAAAACAGATATAAGTTTTATTGTAAAATTTTCAGAAACCATGGTTATTTATTTCATTTATTTTAACATGACCTTGCCAGTTCAAGGTAAGAAGTTATTTTTTATTTTTTTTTTTTTTGCCTTTTTTTACATTTTTAACTGAGTTCATTTACCCCTTTTTTGCCCTCGTTATATTGTCATACAGTGTAGCCTAATCTTTGAACAGAAAAGAAATATAGTAGAGTCTCAAAAATCTACACAGCTTGGGACCAGAGGCTGTGAAGATTTTAGAATTTTTCATATTTTAGAGTTTTGCAGATTCTGGATTAAATGATTTACTTTTTTGAACTTACTAAATTAGGATTTCAACACCAAAAATAGTTTTTTTTTTTTACAATTTGTAAACATTTCTTGTATAGTCCTTTGCTTGAGAACTTTCACTTTCTCTTGCTGAAGTTTCTTTCGTAAACAGTCATTATTTCCTGTTGGTCTATACAACTCTGCTGCTCCAATGACTTCAAAAATTATTTTTCACCTAAAACCAAATCTTCTTAAAACTTTATTTTGTTTCTTACCATCACTGTCAGATTCAGTTTCACCATCTTCAGGTAGGTTTATTATTGAAGAAATAATTTCTTCATCTGCAACATGATTTACCAAAACTTCATCCAGTTAATGCAGTCTTTATTATTCATCCATTCAATAATTTCTTCCTTTTTGAAAACCTTTTGTTAACCTGGGTTGAAATTTTTTGCATTATTCAACAGTTCAGATACTTCAGATTGTGGTAAGATCAACAGAAAACCTGAAAAATCTGTATCTTCATCCTCATTTTTGATAAATAAAAAGCCAGGTCATATATTATGCCATGCATTAATTAAAGTATTTTTCGTAGTAAAAGCCCAATGCTTGATGAATGAAATAAATACTGTCTTTTATGCTGAATATTTTTTTTGTGCTCTTATTTTTTCAAATGAGGTATTAGCATTAATAAACAGCTTTAAAATATTTGATCTGTAATGACATTTTACAATATGGATAGATAATACTCTGATCCATAAAAGCATTTTATTTGTAGAATATCCTGTGTCATTACCATTTTCTCATTAATTTACATTAAAAATAATTGTATTTTCATTCACTGATATTTAGAATAAAAATTATAAAGAATACTTTTTAACTGCTATTTTCACTTCTTGTGTTTTGAAATGCATGAGGATTTTAGAAGTGTGAATTCTTGAGACTCTACTGTATATAAAGTAATTTGTAAAGGGAAAAAATGGCCATTCAAGTGCCCTGCGATTATTACTCGTGCACACAGTGTTCCATACAATAAATGTTTGAATTAGTAACTGGGCATTGCATTACACAAACATATCATTAAAAGTCATTATCTAGGCTTTAAAAGCCGATGGCACAACGTGTATGTATGTCCAAATCGTCCATCTGTTTAAGGATTAATATCTCAGCTGACAATTTTTTCCAGAAACCATTATCGACAATCCTTTTATACTTTTGTGATGGTAGGTACCTCAAGCGCTCCTCAACTCCTTTGCTGAATGCCTGCAAATTAAAATTCCTATTTAATGGAAAAATGCAATTTTCTCTAAAACTATATCACTTAAGGGTAATCACTATAGTTTCCTGCAAGGTTTAAATTAACATCTATACTATAGAGATGGGCATTATTTAACGTATTAGGATAAATAACAATGTTCTTCTTTTATAGTGCATTATTTAGTAACAGATTAACGGAAAGTCCCTGTTAAATTTGAAATGCATTACCTGCAAAGTATATATAAAAAAAAGAAAAGTAAAAACTGAAGGAATGGATTTTTAGAAATACATATTAATATTATAATAAAAACAAAATTTCCAAAATTTGTTTTCAATATTAATAAAAAATGTACTTTCAAATAAATAAAAGTTCTATTTTAAATTCTTATTATGATGCGCCAAAGGTAATAAAAAGAAATCATTAACAACCTCAGACAGCCAAAATTCTTCCTTTCAGGACTTTAGTAGCCTTTAATGGCTGGAATGTAACATCCACAGCAAAAAAATGAGTAAAACTTAGTAGCTATGAAGCAATTCGCAAACAACCAATCAGAGTCCAATTCACTTGCAAACACCTGGCCATTCGCTAGAAAAGTACACTACAACTGTTAAAGTGTTCTGAGAAATTGTATAGAGAATAAAATTCAATATGTAACGATCCAGCATCACTTAACTTGCCAAAATTATGGCTCAAGCTACACAGTGGTTATGAAAATAAAATAAACATCCAAGTGAAATAAACTAAAAGTAACATGCATAATGTGAAAGACTACGTGAATATTGAATGATGGCATTTCATAGACTGTGCAGTTTTACAATATTTTTATTTATTTGTTTTGAAAATGACTCGGGTAGAGTCGAAACATGTCAACAGTCAAATAAAACTATTTTTACTGTTTTTAAAGTTTTAATTTACAATCTTTTAGCATTTAAAATTAGTATATTGTTACAAGGTGTTAATTTAATACATATTTAAACAGAATTTTTATGATTTTTTTTTCTGTGCATGTATGTGTGGAACGACTATCAAGAATTTTATGTTTCCAAAATAGTTAAGCCTCTCGCTAGATTATGTTATATATACACGGTGATTCTACATTCATAGTGAAAACTTTAAGGGTTGGTACAGGACACTGTAACAATCATTTATTGTACAGAAACGTATGGGGCACAAGTGATGCCTTGAGGTACAAACACTAAGGCTGGTGCAGTACTCAAAACTGGTTTTAACCATCTAAAACTGATCAAAATTGCTTTTATACTCAAAGAAGGTCAAAATTCTATTATATAACTTTAGGTTACACAAATTATCAAACTATTAGTATATTTGAATGAATATGAATGCCATATTATATTTATAATGTATATATGAGGGGCCCATAGTAGACAAAGTCCATTTTGAAAAGAAAAAAAGAAACAGCCCATTCAGAAGATGCATAAAATCTGTTTTTTCCACTCCCACAGTGAACCAAAACTGTTTTCACGTACTTTATCATATATGTCATCTGTTTACAGACTTAGTTTACTGTGGGAGCAGATAAAATAGATTTTATGCACCTTTAAAATGGATTTGGTCTACTATGGTTGTGAGCCGCTCATATATAATAATTATTAAATATAGATGGAATTTTTCTGTATCTTATGTAATGCAGGGTTTGTGCAAATTTCTTTAAATAAAAATAACTGACTTTTAAAAAGGACTTTCAAGAACCAAAACCAAAAAAATGTAATGAGCTACAAATTGAAAGAGTTAATGAATTATAATACGCATTTTTAATACAGTGTTTCACTTTTGTAAATACAAGGGCTGTGAAGCTGGTGGGGGGGGGGGGGGAGGAATTTCAGCATATGGCAGTAGAAATGGACTTTACCCATATGACATCAACCACATGTAAGCAGATGAGAAATACCAATAGGCGTGAAGAACATTTTAACACTGCTCCTCCTTCATCCAATAAAAAATCTTTTTTAGAGGGTCTTTCCCCGCAGAGGCATGGCAGTTACCATTCGTGGGTAAAGTCCATTTAGTAGACTATTGCTAGTTATCTACTTATAATAAAATCTGAGTGCAGGAAAGTGTAGGTAACCATGCCGTTGCGAACCACCCTGGTCTGCGAATCAACCGTAGCTAAATGCCTTGTTAGGCTTGATGAAAAACATATGCTAACATATGATAGCTAAATGATAATTTCTATTACTTGAAATCATGCTTGTTCAGAATATTTTCACATAAACATATACAGGTGGTTATCAAAATAATGGAAACACTTGTGAATGAAAGGGACATTTAAGAATTCCCTTCGTAAGCATTAAAATATAATCTTAACTACCAGATTTTTTTTAATATAAAAAGTACATGTATTAGGTAGTATGAGAGAGCTCTAGAAGAGTTGTCTACGTTTTGATTTTTTTTTGTCAGAAGCGTAAAATGTCAGACCTCGCAGATTTTCAAAGAGGCCAAATTGTAGGAGCCCGACTAGCTGGAGCAACGGTGACCGAAACATCCCTGCTTATAGGCGTTTCTAGAGGTACAGTGTCTAAAGTCATGACAGCATACACACAGCGCGGAAAGACAAGCTCAGCAAAGCAAAATAGTGGACGGAAGGAGAAGCTGAGTGAAAAAGACCGACGGGTATTGAAGCGGATTGTAATGTCTAAAAAGAAAACAACTGCAGCCAAAGTGACCGCAGAGCTCAATCAGCATCTGGATTCTCCAGTGTCAACAATTACAGTTTGGAGATACCTTCATAAAGAGAACATTTACGGCAGAACAGCAATTACCAAGCCACTTGTCACAGATGCTAATGCCAAACGTCGTGTAGAGTGGTTCCACAACCACAAAACCTGGTCGATTGATAAGTGGAAGACTGTATATGGTCAGACGAATCATCTTTCACATTGTTCCCTACAACAGGACGGGTACATATCTGGAGAACACCTGCACAAGCGTATGATCCTGATTGCCTCCGTCCAACTGTCAAGCATGGAGGTAGATCGGTCATGGTATGGGCAGCCGTGTCATGGTTTTCTGCTGGTCTAATCGTAACCCTGAAAGGAAGGATCACTGGGGAGAAGTTTTAGCTGACCAGGTCCATCCCATGATGCAAATTTTGTTTCCTGCAGGAGATGGAATTTTCCAGGATGATAATGCCCCTATTCATGCAGCCAGACTTGTCCAATCATGGTTTGATGAACATGAGGATGAGGTGGAACATCTACCTTGGCCCGCACAGTCCCCAGACCTCAACATAATCGAACCGTTGTGGTCTATTTTAGAGCTTTCAATCCGGAATCGATATCCTCCACCGGCATCTCTCACGGAACTTTCACAATATCTCCATGAAGAATGGTACAATATTCCTCTAAACACTATTCAGAATTTGTATGATTCGATTCCCAGGCGAATCCAAGCTGTATTACATGCCAAAGGCGGTCCTACGCCATATTAATAAAGAATTTCTTCAAAATCTAGGGTGTTTCCATTATTTTGATAACCACCTGTATATCATATCCATTTATAATGTATTTAGTTCTAAATTAAAATTAAGCTATTATAAACATAGAAACCAGATCTAAACAAACGACACTGTTGCCATTCAGAATCAAATTCCAGCAAATCTACAAACAAATGAATGACTTTGAATGCCTCATTAAAAAAAATACAGGTTAACGTCGATTATGCTTATAAAATATTTGTAAAAGTATATCAAAACCTTTAAATATTTTAACTTTGTTTAAAACCTTCAAGAACTATCCAATTAAGCTCTAAATTAAAAGTAATGGATAATTATCATATATATTATAAAGCAGTAAGTCCTAAAAGTTCCGCTCGAGTGTTTTTCAAAACTACCCGGTGGATTTTTTTTACAAATAGTGTTATTCGATAGAGAATATTCAAATGGTGGATTATGAGTAAAATATACAGGGATAACCATCACTTTTGATAAAAAAAATGTCATATTTTATTGATATTTTCGACGAAAGGGTTGCAACAACTAATTTTTTGGCGATAATTATCGTTAATAAAAGAATTGAAATGACTGTATTTGTTGGAAAATAATATAAATATCTCCGTAGAAAAAATGTTACTTATTTAATTTAAAATAAAGAAAGAAAGATCAAAAATCAGTTTAATGAAAAATAATATTATGAAATGGAAACAATTAATTTAAACATGAAAGGAATATTCGTAATGGTTAAAAATTTAAGAAAGTTTTGAATTGATACAATATTTGGCGATTTATGTTTTGCGCGCCTGGTTAAAAAAACAAAAAAATGCATCTCAAAAATTTCATTAGATAAATTCGGAATAACTTTTTTTTTTCTTTTTTAAAAATAATCTTATGTTGATTTTTATCTATTCTCCTATTATATTTCTTACAGGAGAAATTAGCAGAATTAATTTAAAAAATGACTCTAACTGTGAATTGCACTTTTTTTAATTTGTGAGTTTGAATTTACTTTTGTCGCCAAACAATGCGATTTTAAGCCAAAAATACATAAGATGGAGCAATTTTTGCAATAATTATGTTTTTTTAAGTGCACAAGAACATTTTTACAGTTTTTTTTTTTTTTTTTTTTTTTTTTTTTTTGCGTTTAAATGTAAATGTATAAATAACAGATAATAGCGTGAAAACGAAGTAAAATATTTAAATGTTAGTCTAAATGTCTTCCACATACACACACATTGTAAAATAATTTAATTGCAAACATTTTAATTTTTTTTTCACTATACTGTAGTAGGGAAACATGCTGTATAAATACCGATTATTGTTTTCCCCAATCATGAGGTCTTTTGTGACCTACGACATATTCAAACGTAAATTGTATAAATAACAGTTAATATTATAAAAATGAAGTCAAATAATTAAATTTCAGTGCAAATGCACACATAAATATTGTTAAGAAATTAATTTCTCATATTTAAAAAGAAATTCACCTTAATTTTTTGCTAACTGCCGGTTTGTTTTTCTCCCAAACAAATGATTTTTGCAGACTAGAACAGAAATTACCGAATATTGTCCATTGCTTTTTTTTTTGCAATATTATCGCCAATTACGTGTATAGAAATATTCACTGTTTCAAAAGTTAGGAACTAAAGTTTATTCTTAAAAATATTCTTGCACTTATGCTTATATATATATATATATATATGTGTGTGTGTGTGTGTGTGTGTGTGTGTGTTTACATATAAACATTCTGCAGAAATAATTGCTTGCTGAAATAAATTTTAGGAAGAGTTCCATATCCTGTTTTGGCTTTTCTTTCGCGAGCTTCTTTTGGCAATAAATGTTTCAATGTGGTTGTTGCAATCTTTAGCATTTGGGATTGCGTTTTTTATTACTTGATGCCACTGGTGGATAAATAATATTTTTGCATACATATTTTTGTTATATTTTTTTCTCGTGATTTTTTTAAGCGATATTCTTCTGTACATGTCTATCCTATATATATAAAATCCTAATGAAACGAATTTATGAAACGGAAGTATGAATCGACTGATTGAACAACTGATTATGTTTCACGGCGATTTCTCCTAAAATATGAAATACTTTGCGATGAAATTAACACCAAAAATCAATATCGATCCGCAGATTTCAAAACTGGTATTAGAATTTTTAAATTCGAATTAGTTTTCGAAATATTATTTTTTTTTCTAATTTTATATACATTTTTCGGTACTTTTCGGTTAGCCGGGCGCCAGTATTTTATATGCATATTTATATACATACATATATGTAAATATACATATATATTTACATATATATATGTGTGTATATATACAATATTTGTATATGTAAATATATGTATATTTACCTATATGTATGTACATAAATATGTATATAAAACACTGGCGCCCGGCTAACCGAAAAGTACCCATTTTTCTAATGATGGCAACTCAAATTTTAATCATAACAGATATTTTGTTTTCAGATTTTAGAAAAGGTTACTATTTTAAACTAATTTGGCGAGAAGTTTGGCCTCCCTTAAATGTATGCTAAGAAATGTAGGGTCAGGTGGGGTAAAATGGGTATAAAATTCACTATTTTTAAATGTTCAGTTAAAATTTTCTTATAAATGTTAAACAATTAAAACTTTTTTTGGTATTTTCTTTACATTGCATATTCTTGGAATGGAAATACACAATTTTTATTTTTTAGGCTACAAAAGTATGTCTATAACAAAACATTTAATAGATGTATGTTTGGTATACCCATTTTACCCCACGCAGGTGAAAATGGGTATAGTGTGGGGTAAAATGGATATATAAAAGTTTAACAATGAATACTGTATAAATAGATTTACCAGAGATTATATAATGAAATAATATGGAAAACAATGTTATATAAGTCTTATTTATTTTTATTTTATTTTATTTTATTTTTTTTTGTTAAATATGGAATTTAAATTAATAGATAAATGAGAAGTTTTATTATGAATCAAGCTTGGGTGTCAATGAAAACATTTTCTGGCTACACTTTTTTCAACTCGTATTCTCACACTTTTACATTTTAAGTGTTAAAAGTCTATTTATGAAAAGCATAATGGCCCAGGTTATGTAAATGTTGATTCATATAATGTTTCTATTATCTGCTTTCTTTTTACAATATAATCTATGAGAATGTCCATTGTTACTGTTATGATCATTAGAACAAAGTTTCAGAAAAACTTCCAATTATTTAGCTATAAAATATAATGTGGATAAAATTGAAATAACCAGTTAAATACCTACCATCATGTTCCACTCCCGTTAAATATATATAATAAATAAAAATTTTGTTAAAAATCAGGTAGACTCTCATAAAATATATCTAATTTGTAATAAAATTTTGATTTATTATATAGACAAATAAAATGTTTTTTGTTTCAAATTAGGTATATTTTAAGTGAGTGAAACACAATGATATTTATATCATATCATCATAAAGATCATATCAATTTTTATTCTAATAATAAAATAATTGAAAAACATAAAACGCAACCAATCTTGGACTTTTCCAAGAATGTTACTTCATGTTCATACGTTTCATCTGGTTCAATAGCCATAGTTTTGCCACTGAATTCTTTCTCTTTTCCCCCAAATATTGGATGTTCAATCATGCATCTACAGATACATCTATTTATACTTCGGGGATATCTTCCACACATTAAGTTAAATGTCTTCATTTGTTACAACTTCATCTGCTATTGCTTGGACATGCTTATGTTTCAGCTTTGAAGTTTATTCTAAGATTATTTGGAGGTGTGGCAGATTGATAGATGTCGAGAAAGCAAGATTTTGTCAAAACCACACTGCTCTTATTTTCTCGACAATTCTGATTCTATTTCCCAACTCTTTCGACCATCTCTTCTTAAAATTTCAAATCCTATCAGCACCTGATATGCCATCTATACTTGCGGCAGACCTTAGTTGTCAATGGAGATTATACTAGAGAAGAGTGCAAGTCCGCGATAATAAATAGTTCTGTACAGTCTGAATGAAATGGCATATTAAATCTCTTTTTTTCCACATTTTTATATGAAAAACGATTGACTCATTAATCAAAATCGATTGAGCTTAATATACATTCATTTTTATGATAAATATCTAATAATAATCAAGGAAATGTGTTTATTCGCAAGGAAGGATTCTGGCGAGAATTTGGCGCGGTGCAAGCAAATGGCTAGTAACCTTAGACCCCCAACAGAGATCTGCGGGGTGATGGTCAATAGATAAAGCCTTTTCTTATTATCAGAGATAGTTGATTTTCGATGTCCAATCAAAAGTTTCTTTTTTTAAACTATTAAATATGGAGAAAAATTTTCGGTGGATTAGAATTTTTCGGAAAATTTCACCCCAAGTACATACCCAATATATAGCCGAGACATTTAAAATATCAAAGAAAAATTTCTTTTGCAAATTAAAACGAATAAAAGAAGCTCTGTATTTTAAGACTGTTCTCATAAAACTATTTTCCCCGCCCAAGAACCGGAAACTTTCTATTTTAGGGCTTGTTTTTAAACGTAAAAACAGAATACTTGCAGGCATGATATTTGAAGGGATTTGAAATCGAACAGTTTTTCTTTGTTTCCGGTAAATTAATTACAAGCAATTGTTATCTAAGAATGTATTTTTATTTCTTTAATTTACTGGACAATCGCGGTGGATAGAAAATTTTGGTGGATTAGACAATTTCAACTCAAGTAAATATGAAGCACATGGAAAGAATATGTAAAATAACAAGAATTTTCTTTTTTGTGTAAATTTAAACTAATCTCTTTTTTTTTTTTTTTACATGCGGCTTTTCTTAAGTATATTTACGATATAATTTCTATCTTTCCGCAAACAGAAGTTTAAACTATTCTTATTTTACTTAGAAAGAATTGATCAGCAGTTAAATTAATTTGTCTTTTAAACAATAGTATAAATTCAATATTTTAATAGTATTTTAGACACAAAAAACAAGAAAAAATTCACCAGTTATTCATAATGCATGCTACAGTTTTATGCATAAATGCAAGTTAATTTGATTTGATAAGTAAAATTATAATTTAACTTGACATAAATCAATCAGGCCCATGCAAAATGGAGGGAGCGAAGGGGGGCAGTCGTCCCAGGTGCGGAGATTGAGGGGCGCGACTACCAACACAAACATCTTATTTTGATTGCTACGAGAAATTATAGATATACATAACGAGAATGTTTTTTCAAAATGAAAGTACATACATTTTTCATTTCAAAGTTTCACCGTTCCTCAATCCATACCCGAATACAAATTTCTGATTAAGGACTTCTTCCTTTTAAAAACTTGTTTCGACATTTTTAATTTATCTTTATTTATTTATTTATTTTTTGCATTGAATAGCTGAGGTTTATCTCTACATCTCTCCTTTTTTTACTTTTTCGATTTTAGTTGCATATATTTTTTTAGAATGACACTTTCATTTTCGGAACCGGTTTCGAAAGTGAAAGTAACTTAATAAAAAATATCTGCAACCAAAATTGAAAAAGTAAAAAAGAGCGTTATAGATATCGACCTCAGCTATCCAATGCAAAAAAAAAAAAATTAAAAATTCCGAGGTGCAAACGAGATATTAGAAAATAATCTCCTCATACGGTTAGCATTAGTTCGCGAGTGTCTTCGCCTGTAGGGACAGGAGCCTTACACGTGAGTTAATGTTAAACCAATGGAAAGGTTCTTTCCTAATATCTCGTTTGCATTTACACATTTTTAAATATTATTTTTTTTTGTCTACATTCATCCGCTGCAGAATGCAAGTATAAAATAAGCTAAATTTAAAAAAAAAAAAAAAAAAAAAGACAGAATTCTCTATTTGAGACAATTTTAAAACATACTCAGAAGCAATAAAATAATACAACAATTAAGAAAGATTAAATATTCAAAAATAGATTTCTACCAACATTTAACAAAATTGATCATTCAAAAAAAAAAAAAAAAAATTCCCGCCACAGGTTTTCTGATCCCTTTTGGATAAATTAAAAACACGTGAATGTAAAAAAAAATTAAAGAAAGAGAATTAAAAATTCTTTGCCACGGTAGGGGTTGAGGAAGGCAAGGCAGTTTTTTATCTTTCATTTTTAACAATCAGAAATGAAGAAAGTTTCGTTTAAAATTAATTTTCAAAATCTAGAGAGAGGCGGTGGCCCTTCCTGGCCCCTCCTCAGCCGGCGTCCCTAAAGGGGATTTTTCGTTTTTTTTTTTAATGTATAATTTTATTCTAAATGTATTTTGGCTGTCTATCATCAACCGGAATTCTTTCAGGAATATAAAAAAAATCTGCGTGGAACGGGAAAAAACAAATTAATTGGTAAATTCAACTCGCGCAAATTTATTCCTCCAAACAACGATAAACAGCCTGGAGATCCAAGAATATACTTCAGCAGCAAACAAATAATATAAATTAAATCCGAAAAAGGATTTTCTGAGCGCCAAACTCACCGCTATATCTCCCAGTATGGAAATCTTACAACGCCAGAGTCGGTAAAAAGGCTCGCTCAGTATAATCACCATTGACAACTAAGGTTTGCCCGAAGATTAGAAAAGGAATATTTCTAAAAGTGGGCAATGATTTAACTAAATTATATACAATGAATTTCAAGTCTTTCTGATCTTAAGCATAATGCACTGGGGCCGAAACTAGCCTTTTTTGCATCTGGAACAAACATATATTTTGCTCTCTTTCCCCCCCCCCTCCCCCTCCCTCAGCAAAATATATTTACAAAGAAAATTTTACTAATTTTCTAATAGCCGACTTATTTTAAAATTTAAACTACGTATTACTGACGTAAATACATGTAATACTACATAATCTGCTTTGTTAAATATTGATTCATTAAAATCTTGAAAATGGAATCGAAAAAAACAAAAAGTGCGCTTTATACAGGATCCTTATGCCATATCATCCTTAGATTCTTCTATGCTTTGGCATACCCCAGCCAGGATAATTTTAACAATACCGTGCTAAACATTGACTTGAAAAATCAGCAAACAAAATCTTCATTTGGTGCTCGGTCCACATGCCCTTTCTGCTCCTCCCCCTTAGTTTCGGCCCTGTATGTGCATTATATAAACATTTTACAATATTTTTAAAACTAATTCTATTCTAATCCCAGTAAAATAAAGAATTTTATTCAGAAAAATTCTATATAACACCTTAAAATTACTACAAACGTTAAGCCTAACACTATACCCAGTTTACCCCATTTATAAGATTTAAGATAAAACAATAAAAGCAAAAGACATTTTCTTGTTTGTAATTGGGAAAAATATTAGAAGTGCTCAATGAACAAAATGAGGTCAAATAAATGAGTTTATATCAGATATTACGAGGTCCAGAAAGAAGTTTATTCAGACCATATGTGGCATGAAATTGTCCTCAAACGGTTTTACTGTTGCCACTCAAATAGAAAAAACTATAAAAACAAAAATAAAGTAGGAGAAGAAAGCTTAAACTTCAAGCAATCATACATAATTTTGAAAACTATAAATATCTTTAAAAAAGTTTTAAAAAATTAAACAATATTTTTTGACTACCCATTTTACCCCACTACCCATTTTACCCCACCTGACCCTATCATGTTACTTTTCTTCATAATTCATTTTGTATTTCATTATCATTTTATTTAATACAAACATATACACATATAATATATACATTTAAAATAAATGGCTTTCATTTCTTTATTTTTTTTAACGAAATGAAAATAAAAATATTAGGCACAGATGTCATATACGCACCGGGGTACCTAATTGGCGCCAAAATGGCATTATTTTGGTTGACATGGTAACCCGGCTATTGTTGTTTATTTAATAATAAATGTTTATTTATTCTATTTTCATTTTTTAAATTACATAAATTGTTTTGTTCTATAGTTAATTATTTCTTTGGTTATTTTCCTTTAAAATAATATAAAATAATTAAAAAATACGGTACTACTTGGTTATTCCGTCGACCCATTTCGCCAAATTATATAAATCGCCAAGCCACTCGCCAAATTACACAAATTGACATAATTTTTCATTTTAAATAACGAAAGAAAAAAGAAAATAGTATAACATTAATAAATATAAAATAAAACGTCGAAATAAAAATCACTTGATGACGTAAACACGTGTAACATGCTTAAAGTCAAGTGAATGTGACATTTACGATCAACCATTATTGGCATTTAATCTTATAGTTTGGTGATAGATTTTTGGTCGACGGGATAACTAAGTAGTACCAAAAATACATACGTAACTGATATTCGAAAACAAGGTTTTCGCCAAATTTCCGTTAAAAAAATCACGGCAAAAACGGTGCGTATATGACATCTGGCCAAATATTAAATGATGCAACAAAGGATGTCATTTAATTTCAACTTCAAAGCAATGTTTTAATTTACCACTCGAAAAAAAAAAAAAAATACTAACTTGCGAGTTGAAAAATAGCTATTGGCGAGATTTGCACCCAGCTAGCGAAACAGTACCAAGAATTCTTTGCGACCATTGAAACTTTTATGTAGTTTTATTCGAAAAAGAAATTTGATTTTTTAATCAAAAGGGAAAACTTTCGGCACAGATGTCATACGGACCCATATTGGCGCGATTTTTTTTCTGACGCCAATGTCATATACGCAACGGGTACTTAACTGGCGCCATAGTATCGCTATTCTGCTTGATTTGGTAAGCCGGATGTTGTTGTTTATGCTGTTGATGTTTTCCCCAAATTAGCGTCGGAAAAATCGCGCCAATACGGGGCCGTATATGATATCTGGGCCAAACTTTCATATGAAAAGCGAAGGGATCAGAGTGTATTTATTTATGGCAGTTACATGACTTTGACTATTATAATATAGATGAAATGATGGCGATAGAATAATATTTGGCGACTTATCACCTGTACCTGGCTAACATTAAAGTACCAAAATGGCATCAGGAATATAAAAAGCGAAGTGATTCGCCCGGAACTGTTGATGCTAGTCACATGACTTAGGCTATTGTTATAGAAATTGTTTTAAAATACCGGGAGACAAAGAATCTGTACACTTAATTCTTTTTTTTTTCTTTTTTTTTTTTTTTTTTTTGCTTCTTTTCAAAAATTTAACTGATCCTCTTTAATCAAACATGAAAACAACCATTGGATGTCTTAACAGCAACTGATTAGGCCTTAAATTTTTTAAATCAAAGGAATTTGAATGGGAACCCGTTTACAGGGAGATCTGCACATCTTTTTTCAGTATAATTCAATCTTCTATAATATTTTTAAAACCGATCAGATGAGCGTGATTTTAGATTCTGCGGTGTCTGTACGGGGGTTGGCGAGCGTAGTTTGCAGGGGGCAGAGCCCCCTAGTATTATTATAAACATATCTTAATCTTTGTTATATAATATTATGTTTTAATTTCGCATGTATAATCTATCTATATTATAAAGGACAAACATATCTGTGCGTAACGCATACGTCATTTTGTGAATGGCAACACTTTGAAATTTGAAATAAAATTTCGGTTTTGCAATTATATCCAAGGAAAATTTTTAAACTTCTAAACATCGCACATTTTAAATTTTAACACCTTCGTATAAAAAAAAAAATGCTGTTTTAAATGCAATTTGTTTGAAAGCTATTTCTCAATTTATTTTTGAGATATTAATTTTTTTGTAGTTTTTAATACAAATTTTGTAACCGTGGCAACTGAAGTACTCCATTTATATTGAAAGTAAAGGGAAAATAGCCACGGTTTATTATTTTTATTGATTATATCCGTATTGATGCCATTTTCACATTAGAAATAAAAGTAACTTTTTCATAATTTTTGAACAGAAAATGATGTCAGAAATTAAAAAAGAACACGTATTCTTTTTCATAAATCAGTTACATTTCAATATTTTTACATTACGCTGATACTGAGTTTGTGACCCTAAGACAAAATGATTCAGTGAGTAAAAATTATGTCATATTTAAAACAATACAATCATTTATTTTGATAAAACTAAATATTTGACCAATACTAAATCGCCAATACTCTGACAACTAATTGCAAATTTCTGAATTTTTTTTTTCTCTCGCGAGTATTGAGATTAGAACTTAAAGTTTGTGCGAATGTTCACATGAAAAGTTGTATCGGACAAATGTGACTTTAAGTTTGGAAATACATTCATTAATAATCTATTGCGCATTAAAATACTTTCGAATTGTGAATTTGAGTGGTGCGTATGTAAATTATGAGAATGTGAAAATAACGTACAGTTTAGATTTTATGGGGGAAATTTTTATAATGTGACAAAGCGAAACTGTTTATACTGATTTTTCATCCCGTAAAAACAAACATGAGAGCCTCAATCGATAAATTCATCATAATTACTCATCTTGATTACGTATTCTAATAGAGTTTAATTTTTCAATAATTTAAGCAGTTGAAGTTTGTGGAAATAATATTTTTTGTAATTTTAGGTTAAAAATATTATTTGCTTTAAGAGTGAGACAATCAATGTTAGATGAATTTTTTATTGTAATTATTTTTGTAGGTTTATTATAAATTCGATCTGAATTTCCTTTCTAACATTTTAGTTCGTCGAATTTCGACGGGTTCCAACTCGTATATATAAAAGCCGTTCTCTTTGTGTATGTCCTTTGTACAAATCTTCAGTTTTAGACCGATTTTCACGAAACTTCATGTACATACGTTTTAGAATATGGAAAAGATCACTGTCTACTTTTAAAAATCATCAGAACACTATTTTTATATTCAGAACACACCTTTTTTTTCTACCATCTACCATAATTTTACATTATAGAAGTATATCTTTTTAAATTTTCTAAGTAAATCGTGTCTTTCCTGTTGCCACACCCAAAAAATGACACAATAATATGAAAAAAAGTAATGTTTTTCTTTTAATTAAAATATCTATTTTAATACAGACAGTCAAATTTCATGAAAACAATTTAGGCACAAGAAAAAAATGGCTAGATATGACATCACTTTCTATCAAAACTTTTCAACGTGTAGTCAAACTCACTACAGCTATAATATGTTAAGTTCGTGTTTTATTTTTTTAACCATTTGGAAAAATGGTTATTGTTCTCATCAGGGTAGTAAATCAAAAGCATATCTGAAGCTTTTTATTGGTTGAATTCGCATTTTATTCGTTTTCTGATTGGTCTATACAGTAATCTGTATTTCCCTTTACTTTCAACAGAGATGGATATCTTCTGTTGCCACTATGACAAAAAAGTAATAAAAACTACAAAAAAAGAATAACTCAGAAACAAATTGAGATACAGCTTTCAAACAAATTGCATTTAAAAGTACATTTTTAACACTTTCCACAAAGTTGAAAAGTGTTTATGCATTCGCTTTGTCTGGCCATCTGTCCGTCTGTACGCGCTCTAACTCCCGTAAACATACTCGGATCGTTCTGAAATTTTTGGATGTTAGTGACCGCTACCATAGCACGAACCCTATTTCAAATGAAGTTTGTACCATGTTTAGTTCATTTACAGGGGCAGTCAAAAGTTTTCCGTTACATTACGGCATATGGGAAAGAATCGTTTCAAATGATTTTTAATGATATTACACGCTTTCAAACACAATAAAAGTGATATGCATTTATCAAGTGCACTAAAATATGCATTCCGTAGAATATGCGCTGCAAAGAATAAATAAATATTATTCATTTACAGGGCCACACGAAAGAATTCCGTAACATAATGATATGCGGATGTAGGGAATTTTTCCGGCATATTTTAATTATGTTAAATTATTTCATGTATAATGGAATTGATATACGTCGCTGAGGTTTACTGTAACTTATTTTATATATAATACGAAGTGCATAGCATTTACAGGGACTACAAAAGGTTTCAGATACTATATTGTATCCGAAGTATTGTACGGTAGCGATGATTGCTGGAAATGCATTTTTAATTATGTTATGCACTTTTATGTTTCACTATATTTGTGCATTGTATATGATGTGTATAAATGCTGCATAATTCATATACAGAGCTACACAAAAGAATTCGTAATGGTTAGTGGGTATGATTGTAAATTGCTTAAAGGTTGTTTTTGAATGAGTTATGCATTTTTACACCTAACTGTATTTTGTTTACTAAGAAATGTTTGTAGATATAATTATAAAACATAGATAAAACTATATACAGCGTCACTCAATGAACTGGATACATGGCCGTCTATAAATGATAATTTCTGAAATTGTGATTCCGGTAGTTTTAAGAGTGTTTTACTTTGAATTAAACTTTAGCTAAATAGTGGCATGTAATAATGGTACTAGGTTAACTACAGGGTTGTACAAAAGTATACAAGTATGTTTCGATGTATTAGTACAAATTGCTGAAAGAGAAATTTCAACCTATTATTCGTTTTCTTCCTAAACTAAATTCCCCCATTATATAGCATATATATCAACGTACAGATTAAATACAGAGCTGTTCAAAAGAATTGGAATACATATTTGATATGGATGGTAACTGCTGAAATCAGTTTTTCAAATGTTTTACGAGTTTTCTAAAATGTTTACTTAGTTCTTTTATATACATTATTTCCCTAAATAACGAAGTTTTGTTAAAGCATACAGGAAGTTTTGGAAAGTGTTTCATAATCTATGCTTAACGCATGATTTTTCTTACTTGTTTTCTCTATACGACGGTGTAAAAAGTAATAGTGTGCGATGTTTAGAAGTTTAATGATGAAATTTCATTTAAAATTGGTTGTCAGATTTCTTGGAAATCTGACGATGGAAAAGCCTTTTCTCGAACAGCCAATGAAATAATTAGATAACACATATATTTCAGGTGGATAATACGTACGAGTCGCAGGCGATTTTTGTCACTTGGAATTTTTGCGTGTAATAACACTATTAATGTTTAATTCATGGCGTACGTAATGTATGATCAACTCCGTGCGATTTTTATGTCTGAAATTTTAGTCCTTGAAAAAATCATTTTCCAAATGGTCGTTGTAATTTATTAAATTTCTTTTTTTCTTTTTTTTTTGGCATTTTAATTTCGTTTACCAATTTAGTTATTGAATATTACACGAAAACAAGCAAATCCTAAATTATTTACAATGTTTTTGAGCAATTGAGTTTATATTTTGTAATTGGGTTACAAGCATATTTAAAAAATATGCATTCTTGAAAATGACTTTAAAATCCATAAAAAGAAATCTGTAAACTGAGATAAACATTACAAACAAATCTTACTGAAAGTACTTTGTTTTCTATAAGACGTTGAAACAATCGAATGTGCGAGGTTTAGAGGTTAAATTGCAGTAAAAGGGAAATTAATTGTTGTGTTAGGTTGTTGCCACCGAAAATATGATACCAGCGTGTGTATATACTCATAGACTGTCTTTTCTTTATATTATTGCATTAAGAGTAAACGGGTGCATTTTTCGTAATCTGGTTGCACGCACCTTTAAAAATGTCCATGCTTGAAAATTACTTTAAAATCCATTAAAATCAGAAAACTGAGATAAAATTTTCAAAAAAATTTCATTTGAAAGAACTTTTTTCTATTCGACATTGTAAAAAATGAACTTGTGTGATGTTTAGAAGTTAGAAAATTGCAGTAAAGGCACAATTTATGGGTTACAATTTATGGGGCACAATTTATGGGGCGCAATATATGGGCACTGACATAGTGTTTGTAATTTATATATGTATCATACAAACGAGAATTTCACTAAATGTTGCGAGATTTGGTGGAATTTTTTTTTATATATTGTGAGGGAAAATCACATATTTTTCTCTTACATAACGCGCATTCTGTTATTAAAGCTCAGGGATTTTACTGTGGTTGCGAGACAATAACTTCATGTTTTCTGATTGCCTTTTTAACGATTTGTGGATGGGAATGCACAAGTTTCAGTTATTGTGATTGCCGTGTTACTTCGTTTTAATTTATTTTACCTGGAAGGCTCCTTATAATTGACACGGGCGAAGCCGGGTAGTTCTGCTAGTAGATATATGAAATATATAAAATTATAAAACCATGTATAAGTATACAGTATATTTATTTATATGTGTATATAATATGTCTTCATACGTATATATATATATATCTATATATAATTACATACATAATATATAAAAAGAATAATACAAATATCATTTTCATAATACAAAAATATATGTTTATAAAAATTTAAAACCATGTTTTTCCGCCTCTTGAAAAATTTGCTAAAACGGTGTTTCAACGGTTGCCATTTTGGATTTCTTCGCCAATCGCGCCAACCAGAACAGGATACGGAACTCTTGAATAAATTTTCTATATTGTTTGTAATTTATCATTTTGTCTTAATTTTTCTGCATATCTTCTGTTTTTTCAGGAAGGTATTTAAAATATATTGGACTAATTTCCCGTAATCTTCTGGTCAGCTGCTAATTGGTGTTTTTTCTATAATTTTGAAAGTTTTATTTGTATTTGAAGATTACAGAATATTGAATGGATTTTGTTATTAGAGATTAGTATATTTGTTTTTGTTTTTTTATGAAGAAAACGAACAAAATTTAGCATTATGTAATTTCCAGCTTCTGTTATTGTTATATCACCAAAAACGCAATGCTTGCAATGTACGGCAAAAACTTTGTAATGCCAATGCATGGAACAATATTTGTAAATTGATCAGTTAGCGAATATAAGAAACTATAAATAAAATGCTGGCTGGATGAAATTTCTATAGTTATAAAGCAATTTCGGCTGACGCACATGTCTATCAGCTAAACTTAGTGACAAATAAACAATTATTTTCATTACCGGGAATACTATTAGGTAACATATCGAAGAATAATTTAACTTTAAATATAAATGTAAGTGTATTTATCACTCCGTGTTATTATGTTCATTAGAAAAATTCAAAGAAGATCGTCGGTTAAAATATTTACCAAAAATATTATTATTAAAACTTTTGCATAACTAATGCTATTTATAATTGTCAGTTTTATTTAAAGTATGGAGTTTTGTTGGTGAAAGATCAATAACTGTGTTAATAGCTGTTTCACATAATTTAATGGAACGTAGACTTTGTTACATTTGTAACCATATCGTTGGAAATTCTTCTAATGCTTGACATCAAATTTCGCTATTGACCGATTAAGGAAGATTTAGAAGTTTTCCAGGTTAACGGTTAAATGATTGCAACTGATCCATAAAATGAAAAGCCAGTGAAAATGGTGTCATTTAATGTTTTTAAACAATTCAGCTGCAAAAATCCAAGTTTTTTAGGGTTTCGTTCATCTGACGAAACCCTATTCGTCTCTGTCCTCTGTCCGTCTGTCACAGAGCCCGTTCTCAAAAACTATACTTGTTGGCGACTTGAAATTTTGCATACTTATAGCTGAGCACCGCACATCATACGTCAAATCATAAAATTTTGAAAAAGTCGTACATTTAACCCTTTGGTCTCCCACATGTGTATTTTAAACAATTTTTTCTAAGTGAGCCCCTAATTAGGTTGGAGGCATGAAATTTTACATACTTATAGCTGAACACCTCACATCAAATGACAAACCATAAAATTTTGAAAAAATCGTACATTTAACCTTTTGAGCTCCCACATGTGTATTTTAAACAATTCTTTCTAAGTGAGTCCCTAATTAGGTTGGAGGCGTGAAATTTTGCATGCTTATAGCTGACTACCACATATCATACGACAAATCATAAAATTTTGAAAAAAATCGTACATTTAACCCTTTGGGCTCCCACATGCGTATTTTAAACAATTCTTCTAATTGAGCCCCTTATTAAATTGGAGATTTGAAATTCTGCATACTTATTGCAGAACACGTGAGACCAGGCGACAAATCATAAAATCTTGAAAAAGTCTTACGTTTAACCCTTTGAGCTACCACAGATGTATTTTAAGCAATTCTTTCTAAGAGAACCCCTAATTAAGTTGGAGACATGAATTTTTGCATACGTATAGCTGAATACCTCAGACCACAGGGCAAATCATAAATTTTTCAAAAAGTCTTATATTATTTACTCCTCCGGGCTCTAACTTGTGTATTTTAAGCAATTTTTCTAACCTCCGCCCTTTTCACCCGGGGAGCACTTTTCCAACTTTTGCCGACACACCTTTGACCATTCTTTCATATTATGCACCATAACCTTACATATTTTAGTTCCACTTTTTGCCGCCAGGGGCGCCTACTTATCTTGGGTGCTATCGGCCCAATCCCCTCAACTAATATATCTACGAATAGTATATAAATCGGAGTTTCGTTCAGATAGAGGTTTGTTTGGAATAGAGTGCGCCCCTGGTTGCGAAATGTGGAACTAACAGATTTTTCAAAAGGATAAAGTGTTTTGAAAGAAATATTAAACGAAACCCTCTGTGCGGTCTGTGATCACATTTACCCACTTGTTTATGCTTTACTTTTCTTTTAGATATAGGAGTTCAATACCGTGCTTTGTGTGCAAATAATTTATTAGACTTTGACTTTATTTATTCTTCTGGAACCCAAAGATGAAAAACTAATAGATCTGTCAAGAGAGGATGTATTTTGCGAAATATAATATAATGTAGGGTGAGAATGCATTCAAGTTGATAGAGCCACACATATCATCAAGCTGAGAGGTAGTTCAAAAACTATCAAATGAAAATGAATCACCTGAAAATTATTGGTCAATCTATGGTCAATCTCTGCAATCATTATAATATTCTCTATTTTAGTTGTGTGGTGACTAGAGAATATTTAAACTCCTGTTGTCATAACTGCCTCATTTCTCTACCAAACTCTACTATAAATGATTTGTGTCTTAAAAGCCAAAATTTTGTCCAATGCATAAGATAATAAACAGCGCAATGGCATTCGTGTTGTTTTCAGCAATGCCAAAGGGCACTCTAGGTCCATATTTCTTTAAAATACAAAGTCTTATTCAAGATTTCATTTGATTCATGTTTTGTTTTGAAAAATAGACCAGCGCAGCGGGCTTAGCCTGCTTAGTATATTATAA
Organism: Maratus speciosus; assembly: GCA_963932465.1. NCBI lineage: Eukaryota > Metazoa > Arthropoda > Arachnida > Araneae > Salticidae > Maratus > Maratus speciosus. The sequence goes on from OZ010794.1 coordinate 56,807,975, forward strand.
ACAGGGAGATAGGGTACTCTAATACTGTAACCTCCATGATTATAAATCAAGAGCTTATGTTTCTTGCTAATTCTTTTGGCGCCATACAACAGCAACAAATATAAACAAAGAATCTTTCTGTTATAATCGTACTTTTTTTAATGCATTTTATCAGACTTGAAAGCATTGCAAATAAAATGAATATTTCTTATTAATTTTCATTGGAATTGAAACATAAAGAATGTATAACACAATTGTACAACAAATTTTAATTATCTTGCAGATAAAATTGTGAATTTTAACATAGTAAGTTTGTAGCGAAAAAAAGTTATACAGTAGACTCTCGTTTTTACGAACCTCTTTTTCACGAACACTTGCGATTTTACGAACTATAGAGTGGTCCCGAATACGCTCCCATAGAATCAATGTAATTTTTCGCTCCCATTTATGAACTACAGATTATGACAATCTCTTTTTTGCGAACTCAGTTTTCGTACTTCTGTTTTTTTTTTTTTTTTTTTTTTTTTTTTTTTTTTTTTTTTAAGAATCGGAATGCAGTGCCAACGTCAGTTAAAATACAGGTACAATGAGACATCAGGTACAGTCCAATAATGTGTTGATTTTTCCCAATCTCTTTCGTAGGGAGGGGGCATAGCAACAATTTCAAGTAGTGGTTGTCAGGACTAAGGCACTTTTTGAAGGAAAACAATAACTGTGAAAGGTAAAGGTAGTAAAGGTTTCCATAGATAAAATGGAATCCTATATTTTTAAAAATGTGATTTTTTTAAAAAAAAGATAAGTGATTATTTCCATTCCTAATTTTTTATCTATGTTTTCATCTATGTATTTTCATCTACTAAGTACTAATACAGTCTGCGTTTTCATATGTAATATTTTCAAAGCATGGTAACGTATGTTTCTGTGTACTAAAATTATTTTTGTGCATAAATTTGCATTTATTTTTGGTATATTTAAAAATAAATGTATAACTTTATTAAATAATAAATAATCTTGAAATACTGCTTCATCCATGAAGAGGGGGAAGTTTGATAAAAATAGACATAAATAATGTACGTATTCATATCATTTTTGGTGTTTTTCTATTTTACGAACTTTCTATTTTACGAACTATTTGGGTGTTCCCTACGAGTTCGTAAAAACGAGCGTCAACTGTATAAATTGTTTTGTTCTATAGTTATTAAACTTTTTCTTATTTATTGTTATTCCCTTTATAAAAATATATATGTAACTGGTATTCGAAGGTTTTAGCCAAATTGGCGTCAGAAAAAATTACGCCAACGTGATGTGTTTATGACATATGTGCCAACAATTTACTTTCAGAAACAATGCAGATTAAAATCATTAGAAATGTGCTGTTTAGCGTATTACAGAATAATTCAAAATTAGTTTCTGAGTAGTAAAATCATTTGTAAGTCACAAAATCACCTTTGGGCAAAGAAAAATCTATAAAAATAACTTTCTAATGAGTACTATGAATATGTAAAATATTTTATAAGAAGTTTTATAGAATTGAGCGTAATTTTTTCTATAATAATTTATATATATATATATATATATATATATACATATATATATTGAAATTTCTCAGTCTGGTTCATTTAATTATGTGAAACTTTAATTAATGAATCATCCATGTCACATTTTACATATTTTTAATATTTAATAAACCATTTACATATTTTTTCTTATAATGTTATTAATTTTTTTAACTATTTTTAATTATCGCTTATATATCTCTAGAAAGTATATGGTTTAAAGCATCGTCCAATAATAGTTATAAATATTTAATTAATTACATATATTACTGTTTATTCCAAAATAATTTATTTTAATAATACTCAACAGATGGCAGCACTATCAGTAATTCCTTGGACCAAGTGGAATTCATTTTTAGATGTACTACTGTGCATTATTACTCCATGGCCCATTATCCTTTGAAATACTTTTTTGGCAAACAATTACATATAATCTTACGCTCGTTTTTATTATACCTGATTGCTCGTTACAGAAGATCTCAATGTGGTAATATGCTTCTTTTTGTTTTTGTTTTCAATCCGTTTACATCCATATTTATTTTTTCATATAAATGTTTTTCCAATTGTTTTCTGGTTTTATTGTGTGTTGGTAGCCCAAAATTCGTATTATTTAGCTTTTTAATGGTTATAATATATATATATATATATATATATACATATGTTACAAATGCAATGCAACTTTGATATTTTCTTGTTCCATGCTGAAATGTTTAAAATATGATTATGATTGGATTAATATTTAAGATATGATTAGTACGGTTTAAAATATGATTTTAAACTGTAGTAAAACTTCATTCTAATCATCAAAAATCAAAGGTTAATACTTTTTGATTAACAAAATGGATGAGGCATATATTTTTTTCTTTCTTAGTCAGAAAGATATTTTAAAAAATATTGTTTTGAAGATTTATCATTCACATTCCGTCATTTTTGACGGTCGTTATATACTAGTTCAAAATAACAAATGCAGCAGAATAAAAAAAGAAATTTAAAGATTGTAAACTTAGTGTGCAATGGGAAACGGAAAGGAGGGTAGGTGGTAGAATTCAAAATTTTAGAAGGGCGAATTAAGATGATTAACTGCATTGCCACTGCATATTGTAAGAGGGGAGGGAAGTATTTTTTAGAAGGGGGAAGAGTTCAATTAGATGATTATTTATTTATCATAACTATAGAGTTACAAATAGGGCAGAAAAATAACTAAATATTAAAGCGCTTCAATGTTTTTTAATTTTGTGCATTTTCTAGCAGTGGAAAAGAAAAAATCATAAAATTTCAGTGGAGGGAGGGAGGGTAAGAGGAATTTAGATAAGCGATTATATATTGTTACAATATTAAAACAAATGAAATCAGAAAAGTTTTAAAGCTTGAAAGCAGGGGAGAGGGGTGGGTTTGTACAAAATGAGAGAAACATTTTTTTATGGTAGGGGAGAGCTGGAAATAGGTTGATTAGATGATGGTTTAGTTATATATCATTACTACAAATTTACTATTGGAACAGTTAAAAAAATGAAAATGAAAGAGTTTTGAAGATTAAGTTTAATGTGGTAGGAAAGAAGGAAGAGAGGCAATTCCGGGTGGGTGGGAGGATATTAAATGATTATTTGTTGTCATTCTTACAAGACGTCTACAACAAAGAAAGTTTATAAAAATTAAATAGACATAGCATAAAAAATCAAACAATTTTAAATTCTTTAAATTTTTCATGTTTGGAAAGAAGTAAGGGGCTAAGGGAGAAGGGGCAATTTTAGAGGGAGGGGGATTTTAGACGTTTAGTTACATATTGATACTGCAAAAAGTAACAAATAGAGCAAAAAAAAGGTATAATAAAGAAGACTTTTAAAGATTGTAAACTTTGGGAGCATGGAGAGGTTGACTGAAGAAGCAGATTTTTTGGGGAGGTGGAGACTTTATTAGGTTATTTACCTTACTAGAGGTTTGCAAATAGGACAGCGTGGGTGGGGAAGGGGGGGGGCAACGTGTAACATCAGTTTTGTGTGTTTGTGGAGGAAAATTATGTGATTGATTATTTATTGCTAGTATGATTATTTATTGCATGGATAAAGTAACAGATGGATCAGAAAAATTTATTTTGAAGATTTAAAACTTATCGATCTTGCGAGTGGTGCAAGTTTTCTGTCCACAGACGGAATTCTGCCTTTTGAAAATTACCAACAACAAAAGCGAGCTGGAAAAATCTCCGAGAACGGAAAAAAAAATCCGTTTTTAAATTTCTCAGGATTTGCGAGAAATGTTTAAGAATCGGACTTAAAAAAACTCCGCTTTTTGAAAATCCCATTAAAATTTTGACTAGATTCTGAAAACCTCAGCTTATTTTTTTTCAGAGATGCTACTTTTCCGCACTGTGAAAAAATTCGGAAACGGTACTCTACCCGGTGAGGCAGCAATATGGCACAACGATTTTGTTATATTTCCACATATTTCGGTCAGATATCGTAATGTTTCTGCCTATTTCGTTTAACCCTTAAATGCATATGGTATCGTTTATGATACAATAATTGTTCCCTATTTATTGGATTTTTATTCACATATTCCGTATTTCCACCTGAAAAATAAAAAAGAAAATTTCACTCCATTTAATAACAGCCATTTCGTTATTAAATAAACCGAAATTTACCATTTATATTTTCTGGTATGAATTCCGATTCTCTAAATTATGAAATTTCGGGAACGCATTCTACCCTATGCATTTAAGGGTTAAGTATTCGCAAATATTTCAACATACTTTGGTCAGATATTCGGAAACATTTCCGTATATTTTGGAAGAATATTCCTTTTTAGTATTTTTAGAAAAATTTTAATGTTATGATAAAATAACAAATAGAGCAGGAAACTTTTTTTTTAAATTAGAGAGTTTTAAAGATTTTGATTAGAAAAAAAAAATCAAAGATTAAAATCGTTGGGTTTTTTGGTGGCAGGAAAGGAGCACTGTAAAAAAGATTTCTCTCCTTTACAACAAAAAGGGTGGCAACTAAATTGCCACCCTTTGAAAACTTTGGGAAACTTTGTTTGTAAACTTTGGGAGCATGGAGAGGTTAAGTGAAGAAGCAGATTTATTTGGGAGGTGGAGACTTTATTAGGCTATTTACCTTACTAGAGGTTTACAAATAGGACAGCGTGGGTAGGGGGGGGGGGGGACAAAGGGATAATATCAGTTTTGCGTGTTTGCGGAGGAAAATTATGTGATTGATTATTTATTGCTAGTATGATTATTTATTGCTGGGATAAAGTAACAGATAGATCTGAAAAATTTCTTTTAAAGATTTAAAACTTGTTGATTTTGGAAGGGGTGCAAGTTTTCTGTCCACAGACGGAATTCCGCCTTTTGAAAATTACCGAGGACAGAAGCGGGCTGGAAAAATCTCCGAGAACGGAAAAAAGTCCGTTTTTAAATTTCTCAGGATTTGCGAGAAATGTTTAAGAATCGGACTTAAAAAAAACTCCGCTTTTTGAAAATCCCATTTAAAATTTTGGTTAGATTCTGAAAATCCCAGTTTATATATTTTTTAACGTTACTCGACTCGGTGGTGCAGCAATGTGGCCCAACGGTTTTGTTATGTTTCTGCATATTTCGGTCAGATATCGTAATGTTTCCGCATATTTCAGTTAGGTATTCGCAAATGTTTCCGCATACTTCGATCAGACATTCGGAAACGTTTCCGTATATTTCGGATGAATATTCCTTTTTAGTATTTTTAGAGAAATTTTAATGTTATGATAAAATAAGAAATAGAGCTGGAAACGTTTTTGAAAAAAAAATAAAGAATTTTAAAGATTTTAATCTTTGCGCTTTTTGGGGGTAGGAAAAGGGGGAAGCGATTTTTTTGCGGAAGGGAAGGATAAATTTAGATTACATTTTAACAAAATTTATGTCACCAATTATTCCTTGTTACCATAAAGTAACAAATCGAGCAGAAATTTTTTTAAATATTAAGGAGTTTTAAACTTTGGACACTGTGAGGAGGTAAGCAGAATTTCAGAAGAGGGGGAATTTAGATTTTTTTAAAATCAGATAGTCAGTGAAACAAAGAGTTTCACACTTGATTTAGAGATAATAGAAAAATAAAATGAAGGGCCCTTTCCAGATTTTGGGTATAGATAAAGGATTTTCAAGGGCCGTATGATTGCTTTAATAATATTCCTAGCACAAACATATGTTTCATAAATCTTTTTCTTAAGGTGTAACTAATGCATTACGAAATATGGTGGGCTGTAAAGAAAATATTGATTTTGAATTTGTAAATTTCATAATGCACCTGCTGAATGGTTGTGCTAACTCGACCCCAATAGAAAGGTTATTTTCCAAGTTTCATCTCATTCAAATTAAACTACGAAATTCTGTTATCTTAATACAACACTGGTAATCTTTTTTTTTAAGTTCTAAGTTAGATTTCTTTTAAAAAATTGTGCAATAAAAAAAAGTTGTACAAGTTAAAGGATAATACTAAGTACAGTTTGAAAATACTTGCAAATGCTGTATTCAATATAGTTAAATGTTATTGTGAAAACTCCTTTCAAGTGTTGCACTAAATTTATCATTTAAGATAATAAATTTTTATTTCTTCAACCACTGAAGGTCAAAATATATTTTGTTCGGGATGATTAAAACTGGTTTTACCCCTGGATCTGATTAAAACCAATACAACACTACTTCGGAGGGAATTGATTCAGAGAATTATTTTGCAAGGCAACTTTTATAAAAAGGAATTAAAAATGTATAACATTCATTGTAAACATTAAAAAGTATAAAAAAAATACATAACTGTAATGATTGATAGTATGAATAACTAACTATTTGTACAGCTTATAAGGAATATTTAATTCCGTTGATTGGTGGTGATTGATTGTGTTGGCGGTGAAATTGAGTTGGGTCTGAATATATGATCAGCGAAGATGCAAAAATTATGTTTATAGATCTTTTGTGAATATGCAAACAAGTATGTGGAATTTCAAGGGAAACAAAAATAAATTTACAAGTATACAATGAAATAAATTTTAATTTTTTATCAGTCTGGATATGAGAGAGCCAGATATGGGAGTGTTTGCTGTATTGCATGAAAACCTACACATATGTATCTTTATCTATTAAAAAATACTCAAATTCTGTTGTATCTATGAATATATAATGCGATTATTTAATGCATGAATTTTTGTACTGTATAAAGAAATGAAACTTATCAAATATAATACTTAATTCAGAATTAAAATTTAGTGCAGTTTATTAAACAGTGGATTATTTATTATTTTTCTTTCTCTTTGTACATTCATTGGCAGATAAACATTTTTTGCCGAAGTTTAATAAGTCTATTCCTTGGATGAAAATGAAAAGAATTTCTTCATACTGATACTTCGAAGAAGTTTCTGTTATCGTCCAAAAGAAAACTTATTCATTTAAGAAAATGTCTACAGAAGAAAATTCATCCTCTAGTGAACAGAACTTCGTCCCTCAAAATGCTGATAAAGTAAAACATTCATCCACTGGTACAGAAAAAAAACCTTTTGTTTGTGAAATATGTTCCGAAGAATTTTCTCGGAGTGGTGTCCTAAGAAGACATAACTTGACGCATACAGAAGAAAAAACTTTTGTTTGTGAAATATGTTTCAAAGGATTCACTCGGAATAGTAGTCTAAGAAGACATCACTTGACGCATACACGAGAAAAAACTTTTGTTTGTGAAATATGTTCCAAAGGATTTTCTCTTAATTGTAGTCTAAGAGTCCATCTTTTGACGCATACAGGAGAAAAACCCTTTGTTTGTGAAATATGTTCCAAAGGATTTTCTCAGAATAGTGTTCTAAGAAGACATCAGTTGACGCATACGGGAAAAAAATTTTTTGTTTGTGAAATATGTACCAAAGGATTTTCTCTGAAAAGTCATCTAAAAGACCATCTCTTGACACATACAGGGGGAAAACCTTTTGTTTGTGAAATATGTTCCAAAGGATTTTCTTCGAATAGTCATCTAGGAGTCCATCTCTTGACGCATAGAGGAGAAAAACCCTTTGTTTGTGAAACATGTTCCAAAGGATTTTCTCGGAATTCTCATCTAAGAACCCATCTCTTGATGCATACAGGTGAAAAACCCTTTGTTTGTGAAATATGTTACAAAGGATTTTCTCAGAATCCTCATCTAAGAACCCATCTCTTGACACATACAGGCGAAAAGCCCTTTGTTTGTGAAATATGTTCCAAAGGATTTTCTCGGAATAGTAGACTAAGAGCCCATTTTATGACGCATACAAGAGAAAAACCCTTTGTTTGTGAAACATGTTTCAAAGGATTTTTTTATCATAGTAGTCTAAGAAAACATCTGTTGACGCATACAAGAGAAAAACCCTTTGTTTGTGAAATATGTTCCAAAGGATTTTTTTATAATACTAATCTAGAAACCCATCTCTTGATGCATACAGGTGAAAAACCCTTCGTTTGTGAAATATGTTACAAAGGATTTTCTCAGAATTCTCATCTAAGAACCCATCTCTTGACGCATACAAGAGAAAAACCCTTTGTTTCTGAAATATGTTCCAAAGGATGTTTTCATAATGGTAATCTAGAAACCCATCTCTTGATGCATACAGGTGAAAAACCCTTCGTTTGTGAAATATGTTACAAAGGATTTTCTCAGAATTCTCATCTAAGAACCCATCTCTTGACGCATACAGGAGAAAAACCCTTTGTTTGTGAAACATGTTCCAAAGGATTTTCTCAGAATAGTAGTCTAAGAGCACATCTCTTGACGCATACAGGAGAAAAACCCTTTGTTTGTGAAACATGTTCCAAAGGATTTTCTCAAAAGAGTAGTCTAAGAAGACATCACCTTACTCATACAAGAGAAAATCCTTTTGTTAGTGAAACATATTCCAAATGATTTTCTTGGAATAGTCATGTAAAATCTATATCTTGACGCATACTGGTGAAAAACTCTTTGTTTGTGAAATATCTTCCAATGGATTTTCTCATAATAGTAGTCTAAGAGCCCTTATCTTGTCGCATTCAGGAAAAAAACCCTTTGTTTGTGAAACATGTTCCAAAGAATTTTCTAATCATATTAGCCTAAGAAATCATCTGTTGACACATACAGGATAATATCCTTTTGTTTGTGAAATGTGTCACAAAGGAATTTCTCGGAGTTGGGTTCCATGAAGACATATCTTAACTCATACATGTGAAAAACCCTTTGATTGCGAAATACGTTCCAATGCGTTTAATAATAATCATCAGCTAAGAAAACATTGCTTGACTCATACAAGGGAAAAACCCTTTTTTGTGAACTATGTTCCAAAGAATTTAATAATAAGAGTATTCTAAAACTTATCTTGACACATACAGGAGAAAATACTTTTATTTGTGAAACAAGTTCCAAAGGATTTTCTGATAATATTAACCTAAGAGCCCATCTCTCCACTCATACGGGAAAATAACTTTTATGTTCCAAAGGTTTTTTTCGGAATTGTGATCTAAGAAGACATATTTTGATGCATACAGGAGAAAAACCCTTTGTTTGTGAACTTGTTCCAGAGGATTTAATTATAAGAGTACTCTAAGAAAACATCTCTTCATTCATACAGGAAAAAAACCCTTTGTTTGTGAACTATTTTCCTAAGGATTTAATAATAAGAGTATCCTAAAACATCTCTTGAAACATACAGGAGAAAATTCTTTCATTTCTAAAACATGTTCCAAAGGATTTTCTGATGATAGTAACATAAGAGCCCATCGCTTTACTCATATTAAAGAAAAGAAAACCTTATCCTAGTAACATCTTTTCCAAAGGAATATCTGATAACCATTGTTTAAGAAAATATTTGTCTTGTACCAAATAGACAATTCCTTAAAATCTCTTATATTTTTATTTCCAAAATTGAGTATCAACCTTGTATATATCATTGCACTTACTGTTATCACTTTTTATAATTTAGCATTTAGTAATAAAATAAAAAAAATTACGCTTCTTCCATGGCTTATTGTCTTTTTGATAATTAGGAAATAACTGTCAACATATTCATTAGATTATAGTAAACACTTTTTAGTAGTTGCTTTTAATTTTTTTATTTCACTGTAAAGTAATTTCTCCCTTAAATAAAAAGTTAATCTGACCTGAAAAGATAAATTGTACCTCGATAGCTTATGTGATAGAATATTGAAGTAATACTTTTGAAAAAATATGGGAAGTGTGCTAAAAATATGTTTAAATGCAAAAAATTCTTACTAATTTTTACAATTTTTCTCTTTAAAAATTTCCCAAGGATTTTAATGAAACATATCTCATTATTAAGTGTGGGAAAATGCATCATTTTACTCGCCACTGGCGAATGAATTTTCAGGTAGTCTTCGAAACCAACTGTAAGTTGCATTTTACTGGCTGGTAAAATATATCCTTGAATGATAAGATTTTCTAGAAATTACCCACATTGCTCATTATCATGTATTTTTTGTACCTGTCATAAGCTGGGTATTTTTTTAAATACATAAGTATGAAAGGTTAAAAATCAAAGGCTTTTTTAAACTTTTTATAAATTGCTTACTTCGTTGACATTGATTGAGATGTAATAAATACTTAAAACCATAAATCACAATCAACTATCATTATGACAGTTATTGAGCTCATAAAATCAAACAACCGTTAAAATAAACATTAAATGAATACTTAAAACCATAAATAATAATTTACTTACCAGTTATTGCAGTTGATTATATTTAGGCTATAAATTCTAATTACTTTTCCTAAAATTTGACAGTCAGTAGATTCATGATTATATTTGTTATAAATTATAATTAATGTCAAAATAAGTATTTGATAAGAATTAGCTTTCCTCTAGCTGACAGGTATTAAAACATAAATAATCATTTTATTAAAACATATAATAATTAATGTCAAAGTTGGAAATTACCATTAGTGGGGCAATCATAATGTAATACTTGAACAACCTTAAAAAACCATCATTATAAACAGAGTTAACCAATAAGGATTGAAGAAAACGTTCACTGGAACAATAAGGCCCTCTGCTGGAAAATATTCGAAATTCATAACAATACTCATGTGCTGCTCTCAAGAGCTGAGAGTTTTTCAGAGATTTGATCATACTCTGATGTCTGCATGATGTGACATAGGAAAAAGTATGGTATCTCGGGGCCTGTGGCGTGCTCCGGGAATATTGTGTACCGTCTAATGACTGAATAAAAAGAAATTTATTTCAAAGAGCGAGGTACTGAGTCATTGTTTCAACATTCCGATTTCACCCAAGTGCAGTTATTTAATATACCTAAGGTGTGACAGGAAAAAAACCCCTGGAATCGGCCATCATATTTTACATAAATTATTTATTCAATATTTATTCGGCATGTTTTTCGATTCATAAATAACGTTTGTATAGGCTAATCAGCCGTGTACTTCGTTTCTCAGACATTTTTTTTTTTTTTTTTTGCTTCTTGTCTGTGTCTTGTATCATCAAATTCAGAAATTGTTGCAGCACAGCAATATTGTCTCCTATCATCGCAAATTATAATAGGATCAAATCTTGTATGTTTGGAAATTTTCTCTAAAAAACATCTCTGATGATCTTGACTAAATTTTGTATCCTACCATTTTGAGGTACAAGAAGACCATTGGGATAGGTGACAAGGTTGAGAAAATTCGATGAGTAGGTCATTGTATTTTAATGGGAATGAAGGTTCAATCAGTTATTAAGTTGTTGAAAAGTTGACAGTAAACGAAATCGCAAAGTTGGCAACATTTCGCCAAATTTGGCAAGAAAATCAAATTTCAAGATTACCAATGTCAAAATGCATGCTTGACGTCTAATGAAATAATGTCACCAAATTTGGCTATTTTCCGAGCATGTATTGGCTCATCGAATTGAACTCAAAACTAATTTTGACCGAGCTACACTCCGTCTTTCCTGCTGTTATGTTATAAAACGTGCAAATATTTGTGTGTGTGTGCAAATTTTATCTAAAATATAACTCTAATGATTTGGACTAAATTTTGTATCCAACCAGTTTAGATTAGGAGAAGAACCAAATGTTTGAGAAAATTTGATGAGTAGGATATTTAGACGTCACTGCGGATCAATGGGATTTAAGGTTGAAATAGTTATTAAGTTGTTGAACATTTTTTAAAAAGCTGCTTATTACAAAATTGTACTGAACAGCCGTAGGACCACCGGATCACCAGTGAGGATCACCAATGCTAAGCTTTATTTGTATCTTGTGATATGCCGCAGGATTGTGTGCCCATGAAGACTATTCCATCTAATAGCTGCAGATGCAGCCTTATCAACATACATGTGTGAGAAATGCCAAGCTGGCTATCGTCCTCGTAGCTTAGAAGGTAGAGCACTGGAGCGTTATCCCAGGGGCCCGTGTTCGATTACTGGCATGGATATTTTTCATTCTATTAATTTACGCTTAGCTAGCAATATGATAATTCGCTTCTTAAATATTTAATAGTTTCAAGTGTAATTTCACTGCTGAAATGTAGTTGAAAAATTAATTAAAATTGCTTTTTTTCTTGTTGTTTTTTCTTTCATTGAATAGCTGAAGTCGATCTGTACAAAGGACTTTTTTACTTTTTCGATTCTGTTGGCAGAATTTGTTTTATGAGGATGCTTTCACTTTAAAAACCAGTTCCGAAAGTGAAAGTGTTCTAATTAAAAATACCTGAAAACAAAATCGAAAAAGTAAAAAACGACAGGTGTAGAGATCGATATCCAATGCAAAAAGAAATTATCATTAAAAAATATTGAAGTGCAAACGAGTTATCTTAAAACATTTCTCCCATTAGATTAACATTAGCGAATGGATGTTTTCGCCTGACTGAAGTAGCCTCTTGAAAGTGTATCTGTTTTGAAGACTAAGATTTAAATGGGATGGAGAAATCGCGACAAGCAGTTACAAAAATATCACATTTGGAAAAGATCTCTTAAAGTTTTCAGGTGCCATGCTCGCCAATGGAAAATGCAGTCTTTGTCATTTGTTAAACTTTAGCATATTATTTTAGGAAAATTTATCTACATCGGGTTGAATTATGCAACGAAAAAAATATTTGATATTTTTTATTCGTCACTCCGTTGGTTCTCCAGCGTAGGTGTTACTAGGTTGTAAAATTTGCTTTTAAATTTTAAAAGAAGGATATCACACGTTAAATAAAAGCCCCAATTGTGTTACGAAATGTTTAAACTGTACTCTTCTGTTAAAAATGGCTTTTTTCGATTTTGTCAGTACTTAAAAAAAGTTTCAAATCCTAGCAACCGAAGTTTGTTTTTAATTGGTGTATGAATTCTTTTAAAAATGCGTTATTAATATTGTAATTTTTTTTCTTTTAAAATTTTTGAGTAGAGCGATTGTTTGTACGTACGATCTTCTTCTTTTTAAACAAAATTTAAATCATTTTAGATTCAAATTATATTGGAATTAAAAAATTAAAGTTGTTGTTGATCAAGTGAATGGGAATGTTTAGTTTTTTTCTATTTGTTTGAATCGGAGACAATGGGTTTATTACGATCTACTTTTTTTTAATGCATGGATTATTTTTTTCACTGTATAGCTAGGGATTGATCTCTACATAGGTCGTTTTTTACTTTTTCAATTTTGCTAAAAGGCTTCTTTATGAGGATGCTTTTACTTTCTAAACCTAGTTCTGAATGTAAAAGTATCCTCATAAAAGCAGCCTTCAAACAAAATCAAAAAATTAAAAAAATGACTTCGTAGAGATTGACTTCAGCTTATACAGTGCAAAAAAAATTATTTAGAAATATTGAAATGCAAACGAGATATTTTAAAAGATTTCTTTCATATGATTAATAATAGTGAGCTGGTAGCATGAGTGAAGTAGCCTCTTTATCATAATCTTCTTTAATATCTGAAGATGCATAAGAAAATCTACATAATAATGCAGTATAACATCTTTACCCCAAACATTTCTAATAGTTCGAGAACTTCTGTAATCCGGACATTTCAGTACGTTTATTCGTTTTTATTTTCAATTAAGGATCATAGATGGTACCATCACACATATATGAACGAATTTCAGAAGAAGATTAAGGAAAATAAAAAGACATTATCTAATTTATAATTCTTTTTTTCAATTTTAAAATTGTAAGAACTTTCTGATTACATAGTAATTAATATAGAAGTCTTTTTTAAATATTAAGTTATAAAAATTCAAAAGGAATGTTAATTTTGCTATTTTACTTTCTCCAAAGGTAAGACGATGGCATCAAAGCATCTCGAAATCGGACTTTATTATTATTATTATTTTAATATGTGACTTTCTTCGGTATTTCTAGGTGCTATATAGGGGAGATGGGGGCACATGTGAACAGTTCGCATTAATATAGCGTTTTCTCATAACTGGATTAATTTCTATAAACAAACACTTCTCAATATTGTAAACAGAACTTCCTTTTACACAGGGTAATTTTTTTTTAAATCATCTGTATAGTTCTTCTTACATTTTTCAATAGTTTCAGAAATTCAAAAAATTGTTCACATGTGCCCCATTATCGGGGCAGTTATGAACACACGTGATGCACATGTGAACACATGGAAAATATCCTTTGGCACGCTTCTTATTTTATTCTTCATTTGTCATCGTAATCATTAGTTATATTACCTGTTAAATTCACCATAAGGAATATATATATATATATTTCTCTACTTTCTGGGTGATATGTTTAAGCAAAAGATTATAAAATGAAAATAAGTAGATTTGGGGGCGGGAGCCTTAGGTGATTCACTAACTATTGTTGCAATAATATTAAAAAAATAAAGAAGCAATTTTAAAAAAGAAAGTAAGACAGTTACATTTTGCTTAGGGGTTTTTGTTTGGGGGAAATTTTAAGGAGGGGGCATTTACATACTATTTACGGGAAATCTTACGAAAGATTATCACTCCTGTATTTGCCTTATTTACTGGTAAATTATAGATAAAAATGAGTTTTTTAATGATTAAAAAAATCTCAACTGCACCCGCCCTAACTTATATTGCTTTTGAAAGAGGGGGGGGGGGGGGGGTTACAATAGGGATTTTACGGTAGTTATCAGTCTAAAAATTTTACTTTCTTAAAATATTACTGATATCTATCTCCATTCTACCCATCATATGCATAACTGTTTTAGAGATGGAAGTAAGCCATCATTGCAAGTTTAGAAAAAATGTAATCAAAAAATTTGCAAAGTTATTTAATGTAACACCTTTGTATTAACAATGCATAAAAAATAATGTTGTAAACCGTTTAGTAAAATAATACATAACACTTATTGCATTTTAAAAAAAACATTAAATTTATTTAAAGTACAATTAAACGTAAACGAGCTTGTTCTGTTTATGTATTTGCTGCAAGATGTGTTTGTGGAAGTTTCAATACAAAATCAACTTCGTGTGAGGAAAATATCTTTTATTTCAGGAAAATTATAGATAATGGAACTAACATTACTTCTCATTACGTTAACTGAAAGGAACAGAATCACAGAATGATTTTTGGGGCACTTATGAACTGTTCACATCTGCCCCAACTAGTCTTTTTAGAAGTTTCCCAAATTGCTGCTTCTGTTAAATTGATAAATCATTAAAATTTCTCAATTTTAGAAGAAAAAGAACTGTATCAAAAATATTTATTAGTATTCAGAGTATATGTTAAAACACTCAAATTCAAATAAATTAATATAAACTAATATTATAAAGAAGTAAAAATTGTTTGTTTGTTAGAGGTAATCTCTGGAGCTACCGCACCGATTTCAAAAGTAATGGTATCAAAATGATGGTGTAAGTCCAACTTCGAACATAGACTATATTTTATGTCGGTGCCACTACCCCAAAGGGGGTGCAGGAGCAAAAAACGTTCTAATAATGCGATTTTTGCATTACGAAAGGGCCTAGAATAATGAAATTTGGAATATTAGTTAGTTATTTTAAAAGATTTCTAAGAACAGTTCTTAAACAATTCGAAATTTAAAAGGGGTGAAAATGCGCGAAAAGCGTTCTAGAAAATGTTCTAAATGGGGGTTTCTACACAATCTCAGGAAATACCAAACTGATTAAAAAAAATAATTGTGTCAAAATGATGGTG
Organism: Maratus speciosus; assembly: GCA_963932465.1. NCBI lineage: Eukaryota > Metazoa > Arthropoda > Arachnida > Araneae > Salticidae > Maratus > Maratus speciosus. The sequence continues at coordinate 56,823,601 of OZ010794.1, forward strand.
ACAACCCTTGCTCTAATATAGGCTATGTTTTATGTCGGTGCCACTACCCCAAAGGGTGTGCAGGAGCAAAAAACGTTCTAAAAATGCGATTTATACGTTACTGAAGGCCTAGAAATATGAAATTTGAAATATTAGTTACGTATTAGATATAAAGGATTTCTAAGAACAGTTCTTAAAAAATTCTAAATTTAAAAGGGGTGAAAATGCGCGAAAAGCGTTCTAAAAAACGTTCTAAATAGTGTTTCTACACAATCTCAGGAAATACCAAACTGATTAAAAAAATAATGGTGTCAAAATGATGGTGACAACCCTTGCTCCAGGATAGGCTATATTTTATGTCGGTGCCACAACCCCAAAGGGGATGCAGGAGCAAAAAACGTTCTAAAAATGCGATTTTTGCGTTACTGAAGGGCCTAGAGTCATGAAAATTGGAATGGCAGTTAAGATATCAATGATCTCTAAGAACATTTCCTAAAAAAAAAAACGAAATTTAAAAGGGGTGAAAAGGAGCGAAAAACGTTGTAAAAAACTTTCTAAATTGCGATTTCTATACAATCTCAGGAAGTACTGAAACTATTTCAAATATAATGGTGTAAAAATAATGATGACAGCTCTTGCTCCAAGATAGACTATATTTTATGTCTGTTTCCACACCTTAGAGGAGATGCAAGATCAAACAACGTTCTAAAAATGCGATTTTTGAATTATGGAAGGACCTAGATTCATGAAATTTTGCACGGTATATATTTATTAGATATAAAAGATCTCTAAGAATATTTCTTTAAAAATTTGAAATTTAAAAGGGGTGAAAATGCGCAGAAAATGTTCTAGAAACGTTCTAAACGCCGATTTGTGAGCAATCTCACGAAGAATCAAACTGATTTCAAAAGTAATGGTAGGAAATTGATGCTGACAGCCTCTGCTGTAACATTGACGTTATTTCATGTCGGTGTCACTATCATCTGGAGGTTGCAGGAACAAAAAACATTTTAAATTTCGATTTTTGTGATCGGTAGGAGCCAGCAACTTGAAATTAGGCAAGGTACATATTTATTAGATATAAATGATCTTTAAGAACAATTTCGAAAATATTGGAAATTTAAAAGGGGGTGAAAATGCGCGAAAAGTGTGCTAAAAACGTTCTAAATTGCTATTTCTACTCAGTCTCAGGAAATACCAAACCTATTTCAAAAGTAATGGTTGCAAATTGATGGTGACAGTCCCTGCTCCAACATAGGCTATATTTTATGTTGCTGTCACTACCATCTGGGGGGGTTGAAGAGCAAAACATGTTCTAATTTGCGTTTTTTGCACAACTGATGGGTCTAACATTTTTAAATATGGCATGGTCTATGGCATATTACTTACAAGATACAGCTGCTTTCTAAGAACAGTCGAAAGAAAATTCCAAATTTAAAAGGATGAAGTGAGCGAAAAGCGTTCTAAAATCGTTCTAAATTACACTTTTATGCAATCTTATCAAATACCAAACCGATTTAAAACATAATGGTGACAAATTGTTGGTGATAGAGCCTGCTCAAACATAAGCTATACTTTATGTTTGTGCCACTACCACCAGAGGGTTGCTGGAGCAAAAACCTTTCTAAATTGCGATTTCTGTGATACTGAAGAGGCTAGAAACTTTAAATATGGCATGGTAGTTACTTATAAAATATAAATGCCCTCGGAGGACTGTTGAAAATAAATTAGAATTAAAAAGGGGTGAAGGGAGGGGAGGAGTGAAAAGCGTTCTAAAAAAGTCCTAAATTACGATTTCTAAGTAATTTCACGGAATATAAACGAATCATAAAAGAAATAGTTGCGAATCAATGGTAACAGTTTCTGATCCTACACAGGCTATATTTTATGCCGGTGGTTCTACCACCTGGGGTTCACAGGTACAATAAACGTTCTAAAAAGGCATTTAAAAGCTTTCTAAATTACGTTCTTGTGGAATATTATGATATAACAAACCAATTTAAAAATCAATGTTGGCAAATTAATGGTGACAGTTCCTATTTCAGCATAGCCCTTTATGCTGAGAGAGATAGTAGGATTTGGAATTTGTCATGATGGGTTATTTTAAGATGTAAGAAGATGGTTTCCAAAAAATTCAAAACTTCAAAAGAATCCTGAAATGTAATAATTGAGCATAAAATTTCAAAATATTTTCTAAATTGTCATTTATTTAGTTTTATTTCTTTGTATTAATTTAAGTCTCATTTCTGCCTAATGCAGTGTAACAATGAAGTTTAGTCAAACTGTGTTTTAAATAGTAATTTTTGAATTATTCCTAAAAGTAGAATTTCTTTTAATAAAAATTAGACATATAAATGTCACTTGGCATATTTCAAATATTACGCGAGCAAAGCCGCGGGGTTTGCTTGTAAATAAATAAAGTTATTCGCTTATCAACTTGGAACAAAGATTTTACTTTTGAGATCTAAAAACAATGTTTTGGCTACAGAGGACAAACAAAATGTCACAGAGCTTCAAAAAATTTTCACCATATGTCTACAGGTGTTATCATCATTAGTATTTTTTTAAAAATAAAAAAAACTTATAATAACTATTGAAAAATTGCGATGTTCACATGTTCCCCCATCTCCCCTACTTATTTTTTATATGATTAGCCTTATGTATCACTACTTTAAATATGTTAATGTAATTATAAAGTTATTTAGTTTTCTATAATCCGGAATCACCACAATCGTGCTGATTCCGGATTAAAAAAGTTGTACAGTATAATAATAAGCCTTTGTGATACGTTTTTATCCAGACTCATTTAAGCTCTTTTGGTAAAATATTGACAAAATTAATCAAATTAATTAACAAAAATAAAGTCAGCCTAACATTTTGCTATTGGTTGCGGCAACGGCAGGAACTGCAACTGAGCCAATGGTTGGTTGATAATTTTACAAAAGATCTTAAATGATAATTGACCGGTGGGTCTGTTGGCACATAATAATAATTAAGGGCACGTAATAATAATTAAGAGTCGACCGAAACAGATTTTTAAGACTGAAACAGAAACTCCTTTTTTCGACCGAAAATGAAAACGAAAAAATCCAAAAAAAATTTTAAGTAATTAATACATACATAAATACAGATAATTGTTAATTAATTATATGTGTTTATTAAACATACATGATTATTAATCAATCCTACGTGTGGCCCAAGTTGGCTATCCGTACCTCTGATTGAAACTTTTTATTTTCATATAAAATAAAATTTCATTCATTCATCAACGACACAGAATTATTTTCTAATTATATGAATTTCATCTCATTAAAAAATATTTTAGGTATACATATTCAGATTTATATTTTATAATGATTTTCGTAAATGATTCATCTGTTATACTAGAAATTTTTCAAAGAGTATTCAAAACTCTTTTCTAGTTTCAAACTAAAAAAATTGTATGACTGTATTATTTCGTTTATTCTTTAAAACACTATAGTTCATTATTATCAGATTTATTTATTAAACATATAAGAAATTAAGACAATATATATACACAGTAAATACTAGATCTAAGTTACATCTTACAAGCTACATCGTGGGCTACATCTTTATGAATAACAACACAATACTGTCGTTGCCACTTACACATAACAAAATAATAGGAAACGATAACGATTAAAGTTTAAATACATATTTTACATCCTCCCTTTTATTCAACGTATTCACTTAAATAAGCAGGAGGCTTACTTATACGACCAGATTTAGTTTTATAAATATTTTCAGTAACTGAACTACAGCTCATATTCAAAATATTAGAATAATTACTTTTTTTACAAATTGAAAATATCGTTTGGTAATTTAATGTCTTTTAATGCAAATATGCAAACGATATTTTTATTAAAAAATTATTGTTGATTAAACTTATATATTACCTTAAAATTAATATCATTTTTGAAAAGATTAATTGAAAAAAAATTATTTTGCAAAGTCAAAATATTAGAATGCTTATTCAACTGGTTCAAAATATTAGAATATTTCACAATAATTCTTCTTTAATTATCAGAAATTCATAACTGGTGGCATCATTGATTAAATTCAGACGATTTTATTTAAAATCAGTATTCTTTTTGCAGTTTGTTTGCTTTTTCGTCTTAAAATGGGTCGTATGAGTGATATTCCTGAACCTATTAAACTTCGCATGGTTGATTTGTATCGGCACGGTAAAAATCAATGTTATATATCGAATTATTTGCATTGTTCGCTATCAAACGTTAGTAAAATACTACCATAATATTCAAAAAACGGAAAATTTTAAAATAATCGTTGAAATGGCGGCCGAAAACCAGAAACATCTGCTGGAGATGAAAGGAACCTGAAGCGTATAGTTAAGAAAACCCGTTTCAAAGTGTGTGATTCTTGCACCTAAAATGAAAAGAAGAAGGAGTTGAAGTTTCTACATCAACAGCATTAAGACGTCTCCATAAATTTAAGTTTGAACCTCGTGTACCGAAAACAAAACCTCTTATGACTGCAAAACAAAAGCGTATAAGATTGAATTGGTGTAAATCAAGACGTTCATGGAGCAACGAAGCTTGGAAAAATATATTATTTAATGATCAAAGTATGTTTTGTGTTTCATATGGCAATCAAGGTATTCGAGTAGGTATTTCTACTACAATTAAGCTATATACCCAACCCAATCAGTAGGTTTGTTTACCAGTGATATAATACCTCTTGTCTCTAAATCAGCTAATGTATCTTTTAATTCATTAATTATAGCTAGGGGAACTCATCTAGGAGGGTCAATAACAGACATGACATTTTCTTTTAACTCTATACGATAAGGGTCACCTGGAAACTTGCCAAGACCTTTAAACACTTCATCATATTTAGTCAATATTTCATCTTTACTAGAAATTTCAATATTACCAATTCTCTGCATTAGATTTAACAACTTACAAGCATTTAATCCTAAAATAGGTCTAGAAACAACATCAAGAATAATAATATTTAACTTAACATTTTTACACTTATCTGTTGAACATAATAAACTTACTTCACCTTCTGGCATTAGTTTGTACTTACCATAAGATACTAGGACAATTTTAGTTTCACTTAAATTAGAATATTCAAATAACTAAAAATTATTAAATACAAATAAAGGTAATATGTTAGATTCTGCACCAGTATCTAATTTAAAGTTAATAATTTTTTTGTGAATTGAAATGTTTTTACACCATACAGTTTCACTAGAGTTTTCTTTGCTTGTTGACACAGAGTCTATATATAAACTCGACAGTTCTTGGGCACACTCTGTAACATTATGTTGAATCTGATCAACTTTTCTGTGTTTGTTATTGGCAAACGTTTTTTTTTTTAGTTTTACAGCACATTGCGGCACAATGATGTTTTTCCTTTCAAAGATTGCATAACTTATTATAAACTGGACATTCACGTTTTTTATGAGATCTTCCACAATTTGAACAATCAAACACACCAATCTTTGCAGACTGAAAACCTCGAGCAGCACTCTGGAAACTATTTCTTTTAACTTTTACTGAATCTACATCAGATTTTTGATCCACAATAGATTTCATTTGCTCCTTGCTGGCTTCTGACGCGCGAACAAACTCTGTAGCTCATTGAAGGGAAAGTTGAGGCACTCTGAGAAGTCTTTTCTGGAGGGATTTGTCTTGTATTCCCAGAACAATTCTGTCACGGATGAGAGAATCTTCTTGATCTTCAAACTCGCAAGATAAAGCCAATGTCTTTAGTTGAGTCAAGTAGACATACAAAGTCTGACCCTCTAATTGGGTGCAACTGAAAAATTTGTAGCGTTCGAAAACCACGTTTTTTCTTGGTATACAGTGATCCTCAAATTATTTTACCACTGGATCAAATCTATTTTTATCACCTTCCTTATCAAATTTAAAGGTGTTAAAAATAGATACACCTTCATCACCTAGAAGATAGCAGAATGGCAATTTTCGTCGGATCGTTTTTACTGGATTTCTCAGAAGCCAGTGGCGTACCCAGGATTTTATTTCGGGGGAGGGCTGACTTAAATTTCCATAATGTTCTAAATCTTACGAAACACGTTGAATTGTGTTGTAAACAGAAATCATTTTTGATAATAAGGCCGTAGTCAGAGGGGGAGGGGAGGGGCAGGTGTGATTTTGTTCCGACTTTTACGAAAACTTAAGGCATGAGGTTCCGAAAATTAAAAAAATTTCGGTCATCAGTCCAAAAATTCGGATTTAAAAAATATTGTGATTTTTGAGAAATAAGCGCCGAAAAAAATCATTTTCATTAAAGGATCGAGGAAAAAAGCGAATTTGCCAAAGGGCCAAGGATAAAATGTGAATTTTGTCTAAGGATCGTCTAGAAAACGCGAATTACGCCAAATGATTGTAAAGGAAACACGAGTTTTGTCAAATTATCGCGGAACAAAAGCAAGATGATCCTGAAAGAGAGGCGAATTTCATCAAATGAGCAAAAAAACGAATTTCGTCAACGGGCCGCAGAGAAAAAGCGAATTTCATCAAATGTCGCGGAAAAAACGCGAATTTCGAAAAACGAGCACTCCGTCAAAAAGCAACGAAAAATGCGAATTTCGTTAAAGGATCGTAAAAAACGCGAATTTCGTCAAAAGGAAACAGAAAAAAACGTGAATTTCGTCAAAAGGTCGCAGAAAAAACCCGAATTTCGTCAAAGAGACAAGAAAAAAGAGCATATTTTGTCAAAAAGCAGCGGGAAAAAGCAAATTTCGACAAAGGATTGCAAAAAACGCAAATTTCGTCAAAGGATCTCTGAAAAACCCCGCATTCCGTCAAAGAAAAGCAGGAAAACGTGAATTTCGAGAAAAGATCGCAAAAAAATCCCGAATTTCATGAAAAGGCCACAGGAAAAAACGTGAGTTTCGCGAAAAGGCTGTGGAAAAAAGTGAATTTTGACAGAAAGCCTAAAAAAACACGAAATTCGTCAAAAACTCGCGGAAAAGGAATTTCGTCAAAGGAACTAAAAAAAGGCGCATTTTGTCAAAAGAGCCGCAAAAAAACGCGAATTTCTTCAAAGGGCCGCCTAAAAAATGCAAATTTTGTCAAAAAAGCTGACACAAAACTCAAATTTCTACAAATGATAGCAAAAAAAAAACGCGTATTCCGTCAAAGGACCGCGTAAAAACGCGAATTTCGTCAAAGGAGCACAAAAAACGCAATTTTCGTGAAAAAGCCTCAGAAAATCACGAATTTCGTCAAAAGGTCTCAGTACATCGCAGTATACCCAACCCCAGTATACCCTCAGTATACATCGCAAAAAGCGGGACAAAGAGGAAAAAAGCGGGACAGGCTCTTGAAAATTGGGACATCCTAAGCACTACAATAAAACCTGTTAAAACGAAACCAGTGTAATGGAATAATGCTTTAAACTGAAAAATTTCGCAATATCGGCAAAAATACTACTATACAATTATAAAGGAACAGTATATTTGCTAAGAGTAAAACCTGTCTAAATTGGAAAGTTCTTCTGATTCTTTGTCGCTCCATTCCATCTTAGCAGATTGCTATATTAAAAAGCTTCCTTTCTTCGTCTTGAATGTAAGTGAATTATACTTTATCCATAAAGGTTTGGTGTGAAATTAATTAGTCGGACTAGAGTTTTTTAAATAATTAACAGTAATTTTATGACAATAACACTCACTTTATAAATACCGCGTTTTATTTTAGGTAGGCTTCATTACAAAATGCTACCTATTGCAGCCGTTCGGAGGAAAGCGATTTCAAAACTTTTTGGTATATTTTCATCGATCATGACCCCCAGACCCCGAAACCACCCTTCGTTCAAAAGTTGATATATACATATATATATATATATATATATATATGATCTTTGTCACACTGTAACTCTCGTATTTATGAACCGATTTCGATGCAACTTCGTGTATACATAGTGCATATCAATGCCTCGACCGAGTTTGCAGGCCAGCTTCATCCGCTATCTTGTTTCAAAATGGCGGCCATTTAAATTTTTTTTTTAATTTAAAATTTGAAATGTGGTACCAAAAAATTAAAATGGAAAAATATTTTTTCTTATGTGTTTGACCTTGATACAAAGATTCCAGAGCATTTTTTGTTTCATCTGTATCTTAAAAAAGGGCTGAGTTATAGCACTTTGAATTTCTAGCCTGGCTGACATTTTGAAACGACCTGATTTTTGTCACGCGATAACAGGAGTATTTATGAAACGATTTGGATGTACCATGGTGTATACATAATACGTACCAATGTCTCGACCAAGTTCGTTCGCAAGATTCATCCGCCGTCTTGTTTCAAAATGGCGTCCATTTAAATTTTTTTTAATTTAAAATTTAAAATGAGGTACCAAAAAATTGGAAAATGAAAAAAAAAAATTGTATGTGTTTCGTATGTGTTTGACCTACAAAGAATCCGGAACAGTTTTTGTTTCGTCTATATCTAAAAAATGGCTGAGTTATAGGATTTTGAATTTCTATTATGGCTGAAATTTTGAAACGATCTGATTTTTGTCACTCGATAACAGGCGTATTTATGAACCGATTTGGATGTAACTTGGTGTGTACATAGTACATACCAATGTCTCGACTAAGTTCGTGGGACAGCTTCATTCGTCATCTTGTTTCAAAAGAGCTGTCATTTAAAAAAAATTAATTTAAAATGAGTTATCAAAAAACTGAAAAATGAAAAAGATTTTTTTTGTGTGTTTGACCTTGATACAAAGATTCCGGAGCAGTTTTTGTTTCGTATATATCTTAAAAAATGGTTGAATTTTAGCACTTTGAATTTCTAGCATGTCTGACATTTTGAAAAGATCTGATATTTGTCACGTGATAACACGCGTATTTATTAACCTATCTCGATGTAAGAAGGTTGTGGATAGTATATCGTAATGTCTCGACCAAGTTCGCTGCCCAGCTTCATCAGTCATCTTATTTCAAAATGATGGCCATTAAATTAAATAAAACATTATATTTAAAGTGAGGTGCAAAAAAATTAGAAATTGAAAAAGGTTTCTTTCTTAAGTATTTGATCTTGATATAAGGATTCAGGAACTTTTTTTGTTTGTCTTTACCTTAAAAAATGGCTCAGATATAGCAGTTTCAATATCTAATGCGGGTGACATTTGAAGAATCTTATTTATTGCCTGCGTCAGCACTTGCATATATCAACCGATTCTGATGTGAGTGAGCATGTGCACAGGAATTACTAAGGTCTCGACCAAGTTCACTCGTCAGCCTCATCCACCATGTTGTCTTAAAATAGCAGGAACTTCAGGATATCGTCGAATTTGGCAAACAAATATAAGTTACTTTAAATTAAAGCAGCTTGGATAAAGCTAACTAATTTCGCGAAATTCTCATTCACAATGATTTAGTATTGATAAAAATTAGTATTGAATCTCCTATAATCTGTTTCCACTAAATTGAGCTTCGTGTGTTTGAATAATATAAGCTTGCTTTTTCAAAATGAGGAATATGAAAGCTACCTCTTCCTCCCGGCACTGGTCGGAAGGACTTTTTTTCATTATTCTGTATTTCAATCATTTTTGAAAAAACGCAATTACTATTACGTACACTCTCAAAAAACAGTTCGTCAAACGTAAAAAGCACAGGCAGCAAGCTGCCGGGACGCACCTGTGGTTGGAATAGATTTTTCCATTATTTCAAGAAATTTCCTTCGGTTTCGCGCTTTGGTTGAGCTTCGGTTCGCGAACTTTTCGTGAAAGAGACTTTTGTAAAAAATCAGTTTCTAATACAAAAAAGCAACATGCAGCACAGTTACAGGAGCACCCCTGGGATTTGACGAAAATGCGACTGAAAGTAATTTTTACGTTAGTTTAATGAATTTTCTGTATTTTGGGGGGAAATGGGCAAATCAAATCAGCAATTTTTGTGTTTTAATAATAAAAATAAAAGCAGTTGAAGAAACACCTTCAACTCACATCTTTTTTTTTTTTTAGAGTACTATATATATTGATCGAAACCAGACTGCGTGGTCTTCTAACTTCTGATAAGATACAGAATTTAAATCTGAGACAAAAACTGAAATACAAGATTCTCAAGAAAAATGTGTTAAAAGGAAAACTTGTAAAATAGGATAGAATGTAAAAGTTCATTATTTTAATATCAGATCAATCATAAAACAAAGTCTTGTTGATCTTTCAAAAAAAAAATCTTTAAATTCATGCTTATTTCGAAATAGCCAAAGTTTAGAGGTCTGCACGGGCCGGGCTCGGGCCTATTTTCATTCATGGCACTCGGGCCGGGGCCGGCCTTACTTTTTTCTGAAAGATCGGGCAGGGCCCTACGTAACTTCTTTTTTCCGTGCCGAGACGGGACAGGTTTAATTTTTCCTAGGTCTTCATAAGTCGATATTTTCAGTCCCGGTCTCAATTCAGCCCGTATGAAAATCATTGTCTCGGCATGGCCTGGTCCGTGCAAAAATCAGTAACATTTGGACCGGTCCAAAAGTTTTTGCAATAACTGTATATATTTTTAAATCGACGTTATTATACAATTAAACGTCACATTTATTAGTTTTAAGGAATAGTAGATTTCTAGGCAGTAATATTAAAACACAGTAAAACGTGTGAAAAAGAACCGTACTATGACTCCTGTCTTATACGGAAAAATTTATTGATCATGTAAAATGAATATATAATACGTGACAAAAGAATATAATACATTTACACCTGCTACGAAGGGAACTTGTTTATAACACATTTTTTTTTTCCTATGCGATTCCGTCTTAGAAGATTTTACTGTATAGCATTTTTTGGATTTTTATGTCTCCAATACATAATATATTGATCAACGATATTAATTATAGCTGAAATATTTACATACAAACAGAGATTAATTTAAAAAAAAGTATATCGCAACCTAGGATGCTTCTTTAAAAACGAAGATTATAAACATGAAAAAAGCTAAAATAAGTATTTTTGGACAGAACTCCTCCTTTTAACAAAATCGACGTAAAAATCCATGTTTTGTAGAAATTCCGTCGGGATGGGTCGGACTCTGGCGAGATTTTAACTTTTTCCGCTTCGGGCCATTAATGTTTTTTGTATGGGCCGGGCCATTAATGTTTTTTTGTATGGGCCGGGCCATTCATGTTTTTTGTACGGGGCGGTCCAAGCTCGGGCCGAAGTTTTAACTTTTATGCTGGGCCCGGCCCGGAAATTTCGGCACGTACAAACCTGTACAAAATATAACTAAGTTATTAATTAAAATTGTTCATACTAATAATACAATCAAGTTTAAATTATCAACTAAGTCAGTATTCTGATTTGCATGATTTTTTTAAATTCCTAAATATGAACTTACGATCCGACATTATGAACGATTATGAACACGAACTGTTAATTGTAACCGTGCACGGTTCGAGTTATGCCTTATATCGACAAAATATTTTTTGTCGAACCTGCAATTCGATCCTAAGCATGAAATGAAAAAATCAATCCATAATTTAAAACAATTTAGGAAAATTGTCTGCAATCACACTAATCAACCCGATCCGCAGCAAAATTTAGAGCCAATAGCCAACACGTTCGGGTAGAATCGGGTTATCTGACCCCATTCAAAATTGTAGTTGTTGTTATATATACATCTTCCCGCAGTTTATAATGAAGTTATGTATGTATATAATTATTTTCTCATTTATACCTTCCATTTCTCTTCTATATATTAAATACAGATTAATATCTAAATTATTATAAAATGAGACTCTACTGTATATTGAAATTAATGAACAAAGAAGAGTTTTTTAGTTTGATACTATATTTAGCTTGTGTAAATATACAAAACTCTTTTTATTTACTCGCTCATTCATAAAAAATACTTACCCTACGCTTTTTAATAAGAAGATCGCAGTGAGCAGATGAATTTTCACGTCTTGTCTCTTCTTGAAATCGTATTTCTTATAGGCGCCTATAACTTTGCGGTCAATTGAAGAAACATTGAACAGGAGTGCACATGAGTTCTAGACAAAATGTATAAGGTTTTCAGTAACACCCGGCCGTTGTGACGACAGACTATAACCGACATGTGGTTAAATTATTCAGTTTTCTCGTCGCAGAATAAAGGAATAAAAATGTAATTTAAACTCGTAAAAATTCGACGTAATTTGGGTATGGTGACAAATCGGGACGTTCTACGTAAATAGGGACACCTGGCAACACTACTCGTAAGTATTAAACTCAACACCGAAACCCATCCGAACACGAAACCGAACCCAACCACAACGAAAAAAAGTTATACCTCAATCCGAGCCGTGTGTCGGGTCAGGTGTTGATTAAATCGGCCAATCTGAATCGATGCAGGACTCTAATCTGAGGTATAATTCTGGGCACTTTTTGAAAAATCAGCTTAAACAAAACCGACGCATAATAATCAAATCTCATCTCGAAACCGAAATAATTATAGCCAAGACAATTCGACTTCCCAAGAAAAGAAATCAGCGGCAAGCTTATCCATGGGTTGGGTTTTCTATAAACTAACATAAGACCTTTTTTTAAAGTAATCTGCATCCGACTCGGGTCGTGTGCAGGAAAAATCCCCGACCCAACGCAGGACTCTAAACTGAAGTCAAAAAAATTTCCGACAACGATTAAATTTGACACCGACGGGGGGGGGGCATGTGCCCCCCGGACCCCCCCCTCTGGCGCCGCCCTTGCTCAGCAAAAGTTTAGACACTGGTGATATTTAACCGTTAAATAAAAACTACGAACACTTGTGTTATACAAATGGTTGTACCTGTTTTTAAATATATTTTAAACATTTTAGGACGGAAATAATGATTTTAATGTAGGATATTATTTAACTGAAAAAGTGAAATTTGCATATTGTAAAAGTTTAGACACTTTCTTGATTTTTAGCAACTGTACAGAGAAAAGCGCAAATTTCAAACTTATGACGTCACATGCATAAAGTATTTAAGTGTACATCGCGATAGCATCGGTTAGTGAAGATGCTGCAAGGTAGAAATTTTCAGTCAGATGAAATTATTGAAGTATGGAAGCTGAAATCGAAAGGAAAGACTGTTGCAGAATTTTCAGCTACTTTGAATCGTACAAAGAAGTCTGTCTATCAAGTATTGTCTAAGGGTGACTCTTACAACATAGATCAGAAAGGACTCGGGTGGACAGATTGTAGAAGTACCCGTAAACTGGCATCTAGACAAATGATGATTGCTCTTCGGATTAAAAGTGAGCCAAAGCTTTATGTGTCAACAGATACGATTCGTAGATGAATTAAAGAAAGATGTAAATTAGTTTAAATGAAAATGATAAAACAACCAGCCTTGAAATCTCACAACAAATTGACGAGAATGCAGTGGGCTCGCAAATATATGTCACATGGACACAAGTGGTGTACTGCGATATTCAGTGATGAAACAAAAGTGGAATTTGGATGACCCAGATTGGTAAGCATACTATTGGCACGACTTGCGTAAAGAGCCTAGGGATTTCTTTAATCGACAACAGGGAGATGACTCTTTAATAATTTGGGCCTCACTTTGTTTTAATGCTCAAGTATCTCTGGAGTTCCTCAATGGTCGCCAAGCAGCGTAAGACTACATACATTGAAAAACAATTTACAGCCATTTGGTAAACTTTTAGCTGTTCCAAAATATGTATTTGAGCAAGATAATGCGTCCATTCTTGTTGCATACAAAACAAAAATTTGGTTTAACTCTAAAAATATTTCTGTTCTCGACTGGCCCGCGTATATCCCTGATCGGAACCAAATCGAAAACTTTTGTGGTATCATATCTCATAAGGTTTACGCAATTTTTTGACAATACTCCTCTGTTAGTTAACTTCGAACTGCTGTTGAATGTGTTTGGTACGAAATAGACTCCCAAGTGATGCAGGATTTAGTCTCTTTGATGGAATGTCACATTTTTGCACCAATTGCAGACAATATAAGTGCAGTTCGATATTAATTTATAGTTATTTTTCTGTAAATAGACTGAATGTCTATACTTTTGCCTCAATGTAATTTTTTTGTTATTATATTTTGTGTAAAGTGTATAATTTAAAATTCTTTGTTTGTGAATAAAGGATAAGTCCCCAGTAATATAGGACAGTTGAGTTACAACGATTCGTTACATACTTCTCAGTACAGAAGCATAATCGATCATTGTCTAAACTTTTGTTGGGCATTGTAATTTAATTAATGCATTTAAATATACTAGAGCCTCTCAAATCCGCCCAATTTGAAACCAGAGATTGTGTGGATTTTTGGTCATTGTTTTATTTAAATTAAAAAAAACAATTTGAATGTAGAGCATTGGAAATTATAATCAAATTATTAAAATAAGTGAAGTATTAAAATAATTTATTAATTTAATAATTATTAACTACATAAAATAATTATGTTAAATAATTAATATTTAGCTTTAAAACCAGAATCAAGCTTTTTTATTATCTCTAATTTTTGGATTATTGTCGAACTAACATGTTTTCTTTCCCCGTCATTTTTCATTAAAGTATTGGAATGAGCCATGTTAAACACAACTGCGTATGAATCATGGAAAAATAAAAGTAATTTCAGACTAAAACTGAAACAAACGCAAAAGAGTAAACATAATAAATGCAACTTCAACAGTTACAGTTGCAGGTATCGTGCAAAAGCTACAGTTGTGCCGTATTTTTACTTTAGATAAGAATATAATTTACATCATAATTGTAAAATAACGAAATTTTATGCCATGTTTATCCAGATTTAATAAACAAAAAAGCTTGATTGATTAAAAAATGTCTTTGATAACAGATCGTGGTCGCCACTGATTTTAACGGTATCTTGACATTTTCAAACTAAATTCATATTTTCTTCACGGAAAAACTTGAGTTCGCTCCTATTAACCAGAATTATATTAAAATGCGTATGTAATAATGACTAAATAAGAAAAAATGGAAACATTGCAAAATGAATACAAGAAAAATAAACAATTCGGTTGTAGTTTACACTTGCAAATATTGTGCAGGACCTACAATATGGCGAATTTTCCCTATAGATAAGCTAATTTACACCAAATTCAAAAGCAGCGTACTTTTATTCAGTAATTAATCAGCTGTAATGGCCTGGCGAGCATGATTTAAAAAAAATAGTAGAAAGAATTGTGATCGCCACTAATTTTAGCGCTATCTTGGATTTTGTTCATGTAAGTTAACTGTAGGTTTCATTGTTTACATCTGAAAATGCGGATTTTAGGGTCGTGGATTTAAGCGAGTTTACTGTACTTTTAGTAATAAATAATATTATTTCCATTAATTTTAGAATTCAATCTTTAAAGTATTACCATAGCCTATATCTTCCGCATATTTTTAATCCATTATCTATAAAACTTAGGTTTATATCTTTAGTAGTTTCTGTATAAAAAGTAATTCGGAGTAATTTAGTTTTGATGTAATTTCATGATTTTATTGTTCTCACTAATAAACTTTTTCCTGAAATTAGTCCATGAAATCAGTGTGTAAATATATCTTTTTAAGGTCAAATTAGGAATTTCTTTTTAATAAGTTTATAGGATAAGTAGGAAAATTCAGTACCGGTGGATTAATTTGTTTAGTTTAAAAAAAAAAATTTCTCTCTTGTTTAGGACGAATACAAGCACTTTATCTGAATAATGAATAAAATATCTCCTTGAAAAATAACTCTCACCTAATTTACCTCCAACACCAAATTACCCTGCTTACCTTATATTAAGTTATATCTATTTAAAATTCTTCTAAAAGATTATTAGATTAATATGCATTAAAGCGTGTTTTTATGGAAATTTTGAATTATTTTTTTTTCTTTTAGATCCCAAGCCAGAATAAGCAGACCAATCCTCATTATTGAAAATTAATAAGCCAGATAGTTCAGAAAAACAAAGTAGCAGTTTTTATTCTATAACCATCTTTGAAATAAATTTTCATTACATGAAGTGACACTTTTTCAGAAAGAAAATGTCAAGTGCTGAGCTTAACTCTCAAACAGATAAGAAATTATTTGTTTGTGAAATATGTTCTAAAGGATTTTCTAAAAATAGTTATCTTAAACAACAGCTTTGTACCCATACAAATGCGAGGCCGTTCGTTTGTGAAGTGTGTTTAAAAACATTTTCTCAAAATGACCACCTTAAAAAGCATCTTTATACACGTACAAATGTGAAGCCATTTGTTTGTGAATTGTGTTCGAAATCATTATCTCGAAACGACCGCCTTATGAATCATCTTCAAATACACACAAATCAGAAACCATTTGTTTGTGAAGTATGTATGAAAGGATTTTCTGAAAGTAGTAATCTTAAAACACATCTACGAACACATACAAATGATAAACCCTTTATTTGTGAAACACGTTTAAAAATATTTTCTGAAAGTAGTTCTCTTAAGAAGCAGCTTTGAATACACACAAAAGAGAAACCATTTATTTGTGGAATATGTTCGAAAGGATTTTCTGTAAGTAGTAAGCTTACAATACATCTACGAATACATACAAATGAAAAGTCATTTATTTGTGAAATTTGTTTTAAAGGATTTTCTGACAGTAGTGCTCATACAAGACATGTTCGAGTACATACAAAAGAGAAACCATTTGTTTGTGAAATATGTTTGAAAGGATTTTCTGTAAGAGCTTCTCTTAACACATATCTTCTAATACATACAGAAGATAAACCATTTATTTGTGAAATATGTTCGAAAGAATTTTCTCAAGGTGTAATCTAAAAAAAAACATGTTGAATTACATGCAAAGTAGAAACCATTCGTTTGTGAAACACAATCAAATGACATTTTCTGTACATATTTCTCTAAAAACCATCTATGAACAAATTCAAATAAAGAACCATATTTTTATATTTGATTAGTACCAAAATTTGGATGTTAACAACAACAAAAAAAAAAAATTCTGAGAAAATGTACAATCCGTTGAAGTAAATAATCATGTTCAATAATACTTAATTTGTCATGATATTTGACATACGAAGAGCTCAGATAACAAAGGTGGTATGTGACAATAAAAGTAATTTTAATTTATGAAAATTATATGTGTATTTTTAAGGAGTGCATGACCCTTTTGTCAGTTGAAACAAACAACACAGTAAACGCATAAAAGTAGAATAAAAAGTGTTTATCATACACTGAAATGCAAGTAAATATTTGGAAATTTACAGCTGATTTTTTTCTAATTGATGTTAGTGTCAATTACTACTTTTTTTATCTGAGCTCTTCATATAAATCTTGGTAACCAACTTCCTGTTATTTCCTAAGAAGTAATATCAAAACAAAATAATTTTAAACTTACCGGGCGATTCTCCACCAACCTCCAACTCGCGGTTCAACTCACAGTTGAGAAACAGTAGGTAAGGAAATCTAACTGCCGGTTAATATTTGAAATTCATCGTTAACTTCACAGCCGAGATCATCAGCCTCGGGTTAGTGAACATTAGGTCGAAATGTGTATAGCTGTTTGGCCGAAATACTAATCGCGTTGACGAGTTCTGTACTCACGTAGCCCCAGTTTTCAATAACGAAACAAAAACGAGAATTGAAATGCATACTTGTGTTTAATTTTTAGATAAATAAATTTCGAATTACCGTTCTGATTTGGTGGTTTTATTCGTTCGCAAAATTGCGCTCAAAGGGTAGGAATGCTGATATAGTTATAGGATGTTCATTTTTACAAAATTTTGCGTTACAGTAAATTTCTTTCATAAAAGTTACTTGATTAAAAAATATATATATATATTTTCTATAATCTATAAGTTTAATAAACAATTTTCTGATCAGGCTAGCAGTAGTAATTAAAATAAAAGTTAATAACGAGGTAGTTTATTTATTTATTTTGTACCGAATATTAAAAATATATCTATTTTCATATATTTATTTTAATATATGTTTTTTTATTATTATTATTTAACTAAAGTAATTGACGCAAAATTTGTTAATTGCGAAAATTTTCAAGAAATCCTCTTAAAAATGTTTCTTTTTAACAAAAGTAATTGTTTTAAAAAGAAGTCAAATTAATTTTTACAGTATACATTTCAACGGTTAATTATTTTGCTATCATAAAACTCCTGCTTCTACGATAACATGCTTTAAACAAATATGAAAAGGCTGAAACTGAAATGTAAGAAAAACTGCTTTTCTTTTCAATTTATATAAAAAAAATTAAACATATACCCAAAATTTTTCGTTTAAGATTTTTTTTTTCATTTGGTCGATGGCGGTACCTGATATCAAAACTGCTTAAGAGAACTCAAGCCTTGAAAGCAGAAAGCTTCGTCACAAATTAACATAATTTTAGTTTATAAGACGTAAAATGTTTAAAAAAAGCCAAAAAATTAGAGCAAACCATTCTTTCATAAGAGCATCTTTTATAATTAACATTTTGTTTAATTAGTTAATTACAAACAGCTTTGTCTACAAAACCCCCACCAAAGTTCAATTCAAAACGATGGCCATTTTTACTTCGACTGCACATACGCAGTAAAACAACCTCTATTCCATAGGTAGGTTGGTTAACTGAACTTTAATTTCGATTTATTCTGGTATTTCGGCAGGTTGGGTTAACGGTAAATTGTATTTCAGGTTCAACGGCGATTTAAATGCTTAACTCGCGGTTCAAATTGACGAAGAAGTACCGGGTTAGTAATTCAAAATTAAGTATTTATAAAACGCTGTTTAAAGTGTGATTCAGATGTCATGTGCGAAAACTAAAGAGTAGTACTACACTATGGCACAAAGAAGGGGAGGTAGGTGTAAAAAATACATGAGGATCCCGATAGAATGGGAGTTCCTGCTACACTAATTTTCATATAACCATATGGAAAAGTTTTTGTTTTGCAACTTTGACAATTTCAGTCTAGTTTTTGCATAGAATGGGAATAAATAATTACATTGCTCAAAAAAATGTTAGAATATTTTTCTGGTATGAAAACACTTTTTTAAGATTCATGTTCGCTTTACTCCATTCATAGAAGTATTTTATATAAAAATAACACAACAAATTGCATGCAGTCTACATTTGTGTGAAAAAATTGCTTCATATTTGATTTTAAACAGAAACATACAGTTGTATGGGCATATTATTTAATTAGTATGTATTTTCCAAACAAATCATAATACAAACTTATTAATTAAAATTCAATTTGTTTTGCACACGTAATTAATAGAAAAATTAATTGCTATAAAACAATAAAATTTGTGAAATTTAGTTTAATACACTCTAAAATTGGTATGAGTGAAAAGTTCACTCTTTGAAAGAGTGACAGGCATTTTCACTCTTTTTTGTGAATTTTATAAAAATACACTCCTTAAAGAGTGGGATTTTCTACTCTCTAGGAAGAAGTGAAATGTCTCACTCCTGAAAGTGTGGCTTACATATACATTGCTTATTAAACAATCAGAACAGCAAAGCCACGACGCCCTTATAAGATAAGAAAAAAGGTCCCTTTTTCGTCCGCCATCTTAGGATTAACAGATTAGGATATCATTAAAATGATTCTTTATGGAACACATAAAGGTAAGGCTTATTTAATTTTAATCATTTATTCGTGCAGATGTGGAATGTTAAGATTAAGACCTAAACAGTTTTATGTTGTATAGAAAAAGATTAATCATGGAGTGTTCAAAAGTGATTGTTTATTATATTTCTTCATGCAACAGTTTGAAGTATAATTGTTTTAACAATTGAATAACTCACAATGCTTAGCAAAAAACAATCAAAACTTCATTAGTTCGGGGAATGTGAACAAAAAAATTGAGTGTAAAAATTTTATTCTTCCCATTCAATACTGTGATGCAAAATACTTTTGACAACGATAAAAAAAAAGGTTTTATCTCTTTCGTTTGAAAGGCTGACCGACTTAGAAGATATCTGATTTTTTCAATTCATAGCAGGAACATTAATTTCCCGTTATATGAGATTTTGATTTTTTTGGTTTATTACTGATTTATGATTATGTACACTTATAGTATTTATCATCATTATTATTGTTTCGGAGTTAAATATGATGTTTGATGTTTATGATATTACGAAAAGGTTGGTATATTATTTTTTTAATTATAGGTAAGCATTTTTCTGCGGTTTATGATTTTAAAATTTCGAGACTGAATAATATAAAATAATTGTAATTATAGACGTTCTGCATCGGTTATTTCCTTCTATTGTAAACGCATTTTCTATGTTTTTGATACGCGTAATTTTTGACACTAAACAATAAAACATGATATTTAAGCATTGAAATAAAATGTTTTTTATGCCTGTTTTGAAGGTTATGGATAAGACTGCTTTAGCATATATTTTTTAAAAGGTCATATTTACTTACATGATATAGGACTGAATATTTTTTTAAAGAGATTAAAATTTTTTTCAAACAATAACAATATTTTATACGCAGTCATTTACTTTATTTTTATGTTTCCTTTTTTTTCTATTTCTGAGGTCAGTCTTTTCCTATAAAACGTATAAAATCTATTTTGTTCATATTCACAAAATACAATATCTACGGGAATAAAAAATTTAAATATGGCTTATCGTGTGGTTTCATTAATAAGTATTGTATTAATTCCATTTTTCAGCAATAACGGACGAAATTAGAAATCATGATTAAGTTAAGGAATATGTTTAAAAAATATATATATACATATTCCAGAGAACTTAAAATTTAGACGCATGTTAATATTAAATAAAACAAAAGCAAATCACAGCGGATAAAAAAAAAATTACACATTCTTAATATTTAAATAAAGCTTAGAATTTATTTTAAAAATATGTGAGTTTATAAGCATTGTTTTTTAAGTGGAAAAATTAAAAATATTTTAGAACAACAAGACTTTGCAAAAAAAGTAATAATTTGCGGTAAAAGTACGGTTTTATATTTAAAACAAAAATTAAAATCAAATCAAACATTGTTAAACATAAAACATCCATCTATTAAAAAGTTATTAATTAAACTTTAAAAGCAATATCTTTATAGGCCATGCAATAAAAACAAACACAAACGATAAGATTGGAATAAAAGATTTTAGTTTATTTCTGTTTACAAGCTAATTAAAATTCGTATGTAACTTTAACTGAATTTTTCCTTAAAATTTCAATTAGTGTTACAAACTATGAATTAAATAAATATTTCTAATAAAGTATTTTATTCCAATCTTTACCATGCTAGTATCTATTTTCATTGCCTGCTGTAAAAGATGCGATTTTTTTTTAAATGACCATAAAAGAAAAGAAAGAAAGAATAGACCATTAAAAATGAACATTCACTCCTATGAAAGAGGGACTATTCACTCCTACCAGGGGTGTAAAACCGCACTCCTTTAGCAAGAGGGAATAGTCACTGCTCCGAAAGAGTGATTTTCTATCTTGTTTAGAGTGAATATTCACTTCCCAGAAGTGACTATTCACTCTTTCAGAGGATCAAAATTTTCACTTTTGCTCAGAGTGAATAGTCACTCTAAAGATATTTGCCATATTTTGACTCTGCGATACGGAGTGAATATCACTCTTTTTTATTTAGAGTGTAATGACAAATTTATTATTATTAACACATTCTGAAATTTCCCGTTAGTACATACATAAATTTATACAGTGCCCACTAAAGTCCCTTGCCACCCTCTGAACTTCGGAATGGCTGCTGCTATATTCATAAACGTAGTGTCTAGGTATAGTAAAGTAGCCATGCGCTACTGAATGAAACCGCCTACGGTGCCACCTGGTGGAAGACTGCAGAATTTGCATTCCTATATCGAAATTGGAAACAGGGGGAAAAGTGATTTATAGAGTTGTAGAGCATCATCGATTTAGTGCGAAAAGACACCTTGTGAACATTAATGTGAAGAATAAAACGGTTAAAACGCGCATTTGTTTCTTCGTGATTTCCTACACTGTGACGTCACAAAGCTTGAACGGAAGGAGAAATTATTATCTTTCGGCCAAATGTGCATTACAGCTGATGGTGAGAAATTTGAGCATCTCAAAAAAGGTATATTGTTATAACTAGTTGTTTTTTTCTTTCTAAGATTTTTTTTCACGTCACAGGGTAGGAAATCACGAAAAAACAAATGCGCGTTTCAACCGTTCTATTCTTCACATTAACGTCAGAAGGTGTCTTTTCGTACTAAATCTATACTTCTCTACAATTTTGTAAATCACCTTTTTCCCTATCTTGTTCCGTTTTCGAGATAGGAATGCTAACTCCGCAGTTTTCCACCAGATGGCGCCATAGGCAGTTTCATTCAGTAGCGCGTGGCTACTTTGCTATACCTAGACACTACTTTTATGAATATAGCAGCAGCCGTTCCGAAGTTACGCGGGTGGCAAGGGAATTGAGTGAGCATACTGCATATATATATAATTATACGTACTGACGGAAAAAAATCCCAACACCAAGAAAGACTTGTGTTAGGTAAACGAAATTTGGTAGGCGTGTTTATACATCTGGAAAATGACATCAATTCAAATTTCGCGCATAAGAGTGGCGCTAGTATCGCCACTCAGAACTTGCAAATCAGGTTTGCCTTAAATGCGTGCTATAAAGTTCGTGAGCTAGCTTCGAAATTTGATGTATTAAGTTGTTGTTAGCCAAGAATGCCTTTAAGAAGACGAAGAAGCCATTATCAACAGCTCACCGTGTTTGAACGAAGTCGTAAAATAGGGCTTCGAGAAGGTGGATTTTCTTTCCGCAATATTGCAGAAAGACTTGGCCGGAATGTATTCACTGTGCATGATTGTTAGGAGCAGTGGTCAAGGGATGGTACTGCCTCAAGAAGACCGATTTTCGGTTGGCCACGTGGCACTACTGAGGGGGAAGACCTCCGGATTGGGCGTACCGCTGTAACGCATCGTACTGCGCCTGCGGCAGAAATCCGAGCTGCAGTTGGTACCACTGTGGCACAACGAACTGTTAGAAATCGATTACTTTAAGGACAGCTCTGAGCCAGGCGCCCTGTAGAGTGCATTCCATTGATTCCAAGCCATTGTCGTTTTCGTCGCCAGTGGTGTCAAGCCAGAGCTCATTGGAGGACGGAGTGGAGATTAGTTTTGTTTTCTGATGAAAGCAGGTTCTGCCTTGGTCCTAGTGATTGCCGTGTGTTGGTCAGAAGGAGGCCAGGGGAACTCCTGCAACCAAACTGTCTGCGACCTAGACACAATGGAGTTACACCTGGAGTTATGGTCTGGGGAGCTATTTCCTAGGACAGCAGGAGCACTCTCGTGGTTACCTCAAACACACTGACTGCAAATTTGTACGTCAGTCTGGTAATTCAATATGTAGTGCTGCCATTCATGAACAAAATTCAAGGGGAATTTTCCAACAGGATAACGCTCGCCCTCGCACCGCTGTTGTAACGCAACGTGCTCTACAGAGTGTCGAGATGTTACCTTGGCTTGCGAGATCACCAGATCTGTCTCCCATTGAGCACGAATGGGCTATCATTAGACGACAACATCCACAGCCAGCACTGATCACCCTACCAGCAACTCGCGTTCCAAATTTCGTAGCCCTGCGCCCTGTGGTTTCCGAGTTTTTGAGGTTACATACATACGCGCACGGATTTTAATAGGTTAGATCATTTCACACATAGATATTAAATTTCAATTTATAAATATTTTTCAAATATGCTTGTACCAATACCAAATCATTATATTACTCATTAACAAAAACTATTGTAATAAACGGCATTTTTTCTTATTAAAAAGCTCTGAATCAAGGAGATAAACTTGAAATAATGTATCAAATTTAGCCCCCTTGAGAGTAACAATTTTATTCATTGTGGAACACATAGCACAAACTTTTCTACCCAAGTGTTTCTTAATTACAAAATTGATAGTTTACATCTGAGGACGAAGGTTATATAAAGAATTGCTTTATTAAAATCATATACTACATTAATTCATTTCTTACAATTATAATTTAAGCAGCAATTTTTTGTTAATGAAAGTTTTTATAAACAGATGGATTTTTTTCATATTCAATAAAAAATATTTTAAGCTAAATTTTACCCAGAAAACTGCTTACATTTTCTTTGCATGCATTTATATTTTATAAAAATACAGTTAGACAAATCTAAGAATCTATATTTAAAAAAAGAAAGAAAATAGTAAATAATTTCAAATACATGTTATAAAAAAGATTATTTTTTCTAATAATATTGAAAAATTACAGTTGTACCAATAAAAATAAATGCATGTTTCAAATTTTATATTAAATTTTCAACATTACCATTCTCAATAATTGCTATGTTATTGAAATAATTTTGTTCATGAATTTTCATTTTTAACAAAAGAAGTTGCATTTAATTACCGGGATCTGCTTTGTCGTACGATTCTGTTTTTGTGACATTGTGCACTTTTGCATATACTTGTAAAGTATGTAATTAGAATGTTATGTATTAGAAATTATTCTTACATTTAGGTTCCTATTTGGACATTTTTAATAATGTTCTACGTACATACGCAGGGCCGGTGATAAGGGGGGGCACAGGGGGCAACTGGCCCGGGACTAAAGGGGGCTCGGTTTCGAATGGAACAAGCATGGAAATTTTATAATGTTCCGAATCTTAACTTTGTCATACTTTTTTCTTTATAAGCTGAAAAACATTTCCCAGAATTGGAGTTTAGAATATTTCCAACAAACGTACAGGAAATTTCCCATTGAGAGGACTATAAAACCTGTAAAATAGGTGATCATCTTACAACTATTCCGGAGTTTCCTGTCTTCTCAAATCGCCGACCGCCTTGTCTATGCATTGAGGCAAAAAAGGGTCATTGCTTAGTTCTGTGTGTCCCTCATGTCTCATTGGGCATTGTATTGATACTAGATAGTAAGTTTCAGTAATTGCCTAGTTATTGTTATTTTTTATAAATTGATGGTACATAAGAATTATTTTACATTTATTCGTATTCTGTACAAACTTTTGTTTCTTTTTTTTAATCCTTACTTTATTAACTATATTTGTTACAAAGTATAGAGGGAAGCATAATTGAAAAGAAAACAAAAATAAAAAAGTTATTTTTTTTCATTTTTCTGAAAATTATGTATGAGTACATATAAAGAAAATTACCTAAGAAACATTGTCTGGTTACCACACAGGCCAACTAGCCCGTGGTCCTGGGCCCACTGCTGAGTGGGGTCCCAAATTTAATAAATCGATTTAGAAAAAAAAATTCTTAAAATTGAAGTTTCCTGCAATTATTTTCTCAAAAACAAAAAACGATTTTGGTTAACTTGTCAACCGTATGATAATATAATGACAAGTCCTCGAATACTCCCGGGGAAAAAAAATAGGTACTATTTTTGTGTGAGGGGGCTCCGAAAATTTGCTGGGTCTTGGGCCCCCTACAGTCTTAATCGGGTTCTGGTAAGAAATAAGTAGAAATAAAGATTTTGTGTATTCACAAAATAATAATTACTATTGCCAAATTAAAGTCACATCGATATGGAATTTTAACTAATAGTCATCAAGGCTTGATTTAGAAATTTGAATCAATTAAATTACTAACTATAAACATTTTTGGGGCCCTCTGGATTAGACATATCTTACGCAATCCATTTACATGACATCGATTAACATACGAACTTCCAAAAAATTATTTTGGCTAAAATATTATTGTACTAATTACGAATAACAGGGACATGCATTGTGGGCAACAGGGGGCACAGTTGTATCGGGCCCTGAGCTGAAAAGTACCCCGTGAGGACTGATTTTGTATTAAGTATATGCATACATTATAAACAGGCTATGCAGAGGGCCCATCTCACCTCTGCTCCAGTACTCCAATTTTTGTTTCTAGCCCTGGTGAGCGAGCTTAAACAAACCATTATTATAAAAAGACAAAAAGAAAAAACACTCTGAAACCAGAAATACCTTAATATCTTTTTATTAATATCTTTTAAACCCTCCAATTCACATGGAACTACAAAGTTCTTCTAAATTCTATCAAGTTATGAATGGAGAATCAGAAATTGAGATAGATGGCTTGCGGATACACTCAAGTAATATCATGAAGAAGACACCTAGTTATACCTATCCATACTATTATCATCATCATAAAATAATTTTTGTTCACCCTTTGGTCAAAGGCACTCCGTTTAGGAATCATCCGATAATATATACCGACGGCTCTAAGATGGATGGTGGTGTTTCGGCAGTATTTACGGTTACTTCTATCTATTATATATATGAAATCCAAAAAGAAATTTCGTTCCGAACGCCTAGATTTCGAGTTCTACTGCGTGGATTTTTAAAGAACTTATACCGTTAGATAGGTATCGTTTCAGGAAAGGTTTTAAGCTATAACACATCATTCTACCTAGATCAGTTATAGAATTATAACGCAAAGTTCTGTTATTTTGGACGATAAGGTTTACCATTTTATTTCTTGGCGAAATGTATCGTTGATAAAAAAAATTGAAAAAGCTATTACACCTCGAAACATAAAAGAAAAACTGTTACTAATTTTAATTAAAAAAAGGCGGAAGAAAAAAATCCGTTTTAATGAGTGATAATATTAAAAAACGAAAATATTTAATTTAAACATGAAAGGGAATGTTCGTAATGCTTTAAAAATTTCTCAGTTAAAATATTGCAATTGAAATAATATTTGGCTCTTTATCTTTTGCGTCAGGTTAAGAAAAATGCATCTGAAAAAGTGATAGGATGATATCAAAGAAGTTTCGATAAGTGCATACTCAGAAATATTTGAAAAAATATCTTCTCATGAGGAATATATAGAAGATTCTTCTCATGACATATAATATGTTTATAAAAATATCCGCAGTCATTGCAGTCATGCAATCTCTGCAGTCATTGTAATTCTCTCTTTTTTAGTAGTGTGGTGATATGATCGTAATGGCCGCATTTCACTCCCAAACTCTACATGATGTACTAAAGAGTTGCTTCTGAATTGCCCGTATTTCGTTTAACGCATCAGATAATATAATAGTGCAATTGCGTCCGATGCGTATTCAGAAAATGCGGACGGATCTTCCAGGTGAAGGTCCATATTAGTTTAAAATACAGGGTCGGATTTTCCATTTCGTTTGATTGAAGGTTTATTTGAAAAATGATCCAGCGCAGCGGGCTCAGCCTGCTAGTACAGGGATAACAAAATTTTTGAGCAGAGGATTAGGCTCAATAATTTTAATACAATATACCAGGCAGAATTAGCAGCGATACAGGAAGCGATTTTTTTGGTGTCGTTCAGCTCCTTATAACATTTTTCATTTGTACACAGACAGCCTTTCTTCCTATAGCTCACTTCAACGTCTCTTTCCAACAGATGAGATTTTACATAGTATATTTACAAACCTTCGTTTATTTCAAGATAAAATAATTCATGTGGGTTGGGTGAAGGCCCACGCTGGCATAGGTGGCAACGAAAGGGCAGATGAACCAGCCAAAGCGGTAATTCAGGATGGAGAATATGACAAGGAATTAGATTTACCCGTTCTCCCAAGTTATGTAAAGAAATATCTAAAGGATAAACTTATACAAGATTGGCAAAAGTATTGGGATCGAAGTATTAAAGGTAGAGATACCTATAAAATAATAAGAAAAGTGAGTCAAGATTTCATTTGTGGTTCACAAGTTAGTATATATTTTCTGACGGCACATGGTTCATCCCCACCTACCTCCATAAGATTGGGAAAAGAGACAACAGTATGTGTACTTGTGGAAGATTAGGTGACGTTCGGCACTATTTGTTTGATAGTTGTAATCTGGTAACTACAAAATTTAGCTTTATTAAAATCGTACAGTTGAATGGAATATTTATACAGTTTTGTTTTCATCATCTAATCAGTCAAAATTAAAAGATATTATAATATATTGAATAAGCAATACTCGTTCATACGGTACGTCTTTTGAACATTAATTATATATGTTATAATTAACTGGATGATTTTATATATTGTCAGTGATCAAGTTGTGACTCTTTATCAAAGTCGTGCTGTGTTTTATAAAGGTATTTGTATGCCTTATAAACATTTCAATATTCGTGAAGATTAGTAGCGTGCATTTTAAAGACTGAAGTTATTAGTTCTTTTAGTTTGTCATCCAAGTTGTGATGTGTACTTACTCTTTGGTGATTTATGAACAATTTCTTTTAGAGACTTTCTGATTGACTTATTATTTGACAATTATTTTTTATTTTATTGGTAAAATTTACCATAGGACTGGATTTTACAGTATTGGGAATTCATTAAATTGTGTGTTATTTACCATGTTTTCTGAACATATACTTATAATTAATGAAATAGAATTTGATTTGGTTTTCTAGTGGTGCAGTCCGGATTGTGGGCTCATCTGTAAATTACGTCTGTTTAATTTGATTTTTATAATGTTATAACATTTTTGATTTGAAACTTTTATATATATTTTGGGACACAGTGCAGTCCTGGATTTTGATTATTAACTTTCAATATTAGCAGTCAGTTTTTCCGGGTCTGTCGCCTTGGCTGTGTTTTTGCGGGTGGTGGAGGAGATTTTTCCTCCGGGACATCAGCCTATGCCACATTTAGTGGGCGCCCCGGTTGGGTGATCCTGTATCTCCTGTATCTTTTAAAATATTAAACTCACTTATAACTTCATTATACATGAAATTCACTAGCCACAAAATTTAAAATAACATTCAAAATTTACCACTTTCCCTTAAAATTTCTAGTCTCTTAGTCCTGTACCTACTGCCTAAGGAAAAATCAAATCTTGGTGGTCATGTTTGCTGCCTCCATAAAAATTGAAGCGTCATATGTAAGTTGCTTCTCACTTGACAACATGTTTTTGTTGACCCATATTTCTAATCATTGAAAAAATGACCCGGGGCCATAATCATGAAAACACGGGCCTCCACATAGAAATAGATTATTCTTCGCCTTATATTAAAAATTACATTAATACGGAGGTATAAATTTCTTACACAAAAACAATTAATTTAGTGGAAAGGATGTTTTAATTTGAGAGTGCGGAGAAGTTTCTGAAATGTCAAAGCAGTATAAGGTGGGTTAGGGGCCTGATTCCCCATCCTTTAAAACAGGTTGAAATGGTCACTCCCGTTGTCTATTAAAGTTTCCAGTAAAAAGTGTTTTTTTGCTGCTTTTACTGATGTTGAATTTAGAGTCAAAATTTTAAAACGCAATCGACTTAAAACTTTATAATAGCCTAACTTCGAATTTGTATACATCTTTAATCTGGTTTTGTAAGAATTCATACTTATATAAGAAAACCTTTCCAAACGAACCTCGTATCGCCTCTTCCCCACCTCCCAATATTTATATTTTTAAAAACAGAATGTGCCGTTTGCAGGTAAAATGAATGCTCCTTAAGTGACTGCTATATGCTGTTCCATATTTCGACAAAAAATAACGAATTCAAAATTTTAAAGCGTGCGGATTTTTTTTTTCTTTGGTCCCATTGGATCATTTACACTAGATTGCCCAAGGAAGTCATTTTGACTGCTTTTTAATTTCAATTAGAAAAACAATTATGTATATAATGACACAATTTCTAAGAATTTTGTGACTTTTTGTACAACATATAAATGCGTTTAATAATAATTGTAGTTACCTCCCCCTCCTTCATTTCCGGTATATATCGGTGTTATACCTATATTGCCCAAAAGCAGTCATTTTGACTGCTTGGGAAATTTTTAATAATCAAATGACTCTTATTATTGAATTGAGTAAATTTCTTATATGACCAGTTCGGCTCTGTATTGAAATAACAGTTTTCATTTTTCTCGATTGGCATCACATGATAAATTATCGATGTGGGCGTATACTTGATAAGTTGCAGTTGCTCAATAAGGTAAAGTAGTACTTGTTATTCGGGTCTTTATGCAGTCATACTTGTTCTAACAAATTGTTTGTTTTTTCTTTTTCGCCCTAAATTCATGAAAGAAATGTCGAATAGAAGTGAGTTGAATAGAAGTGAATTATTGGGAAAGCTAACGAACATAAGTGAAGAGTGCTCCGATATAGAATCGGATGCAACAAATTCTGAACTATCATCTGAAGATGAAGCGGATTATATTCAAACTGAAACGTCTGGCACTGAAGATAGCGATGAAGAGTCGATCACCAATGATAAAAATGAAAGTGCCATCAATATGCCCAGGAAAATGTGTAGGGTGGTAAGTAGTTCAGACTCTAATGGAGAAACTGAAAACACCTTTCAGGAGACCGAAACAGCTGCCGATGGTACTGTGTGGTCAAAATTTGACAAAGATGGTATTCCTGGAGCGTTACTATCTACTTGTATTTTCAAGGGTGTGAAAGGGCCAACAGGCTACGCAAAAAGGAACATTATGGCAGATAATACCATCAGTGTATTCTCGTTGAAAATAGATAACTATATTATCAAATATATAAAAAAGTGCACAGAAGAAGAAGACCGCCGAATTTTGAGGAACGATTGGATAACAACATTATCGGAAATACATGCATTTATTGGGATTTTATATGCTCGTGGAGCCTATGAGGGAAAACATTTAAAGCTGAGTTATTTATGGTCAGCAAAGTGGGGTCCCGAATTTCTTTGAAAAACTGTGGCCAGAGAAAAGTTCAAGCAAATCCTACTGTTTATTCGTTTTGACAAAAGAACCGAAAGAAGTAAGCGCCTACAAACAAATAAATTTGCCTTTGTTTCGGAAATATAAGACAAGTTCATTGAAAGTATTAGATTTAAATTTCCAACTGGGCAAAAAATGTCCGGACCAGGATTCGAACCAGGGATCTCCTGGCTGAAGCCGCCAGTGCTCTGCTATCTGAGCTATCCCGGACGAATCTGGTGGAACTTTCTCACACAGCTAACTTTAATTATTATAGCATCTGGGCTGAAACCTGGTTCAGCCCAACAGAATAAATCTCAGGTAATAGAACTCCAGAAAACGCTCGATACGAAATTACACTAGATTAATTTTAACACAATTATTCTAATTGGTAAATAAATCATATTAGATGTAAATTTCCAACTGGGCGAAAAATGTCCGGACCAGGATTCGAACCAGTACTCTGCCATCTGAGTTATCCCGGACGAATCTGGTAGTGGCAAAGTTCCACCAGATTCGTCCGGGATAGCTCAGATGGCAGACCACTGGCGGCTTCAGCCAGGAGATACCGGGTTCGAATCCTGGTCCGGACATTTTTCGTCCAGTTGCAAATTTACATCAAACATGATTTATTTACCAATTAGAATAATTGTGTTAAAATTAATCTAGTGTCATTGAAAATAGTCAAGCTTGGATAATAGTTGACGAGCAATTATTTCCGTCAAAAGCCAGATGAAGGTTTACTCAGTATATGCCTAATAAACCCAACAAATTTGGCATCAAATTCTGGCTTGCATCAGATGTTAGTAGCAAATATGTTTTGGATGATTATCCTTATTTGAGAAAAGATGAACAACGACCATCGTCAATGCTTCTCAGTGAACACGTTGTTCTGAAACTTGTCGAGCCATATACAAGCTGTGGAAGAAATATCACGACCGATAGCTTTTTCAATAGCATGTTACTAGCGACAAAATTATTGGCCAAACAAACAACTCTAGTTGAAACTATTAGGGGAAACAAAAGAGGACTACCCAAAGCAGCCAAACAAACAAATGATAACATGCCTCGTTTTTCCACTCTGCTATATAAATCAGAGAACTCTGTTCTTACAATATATAAAAGCAAACCAAATAAAAGAGTAGCTGTTCTAAGTTCTAAGCATAAATTTGTGAAAATTGATAAAAGTAATGAAAAAATGTTACCAGAATCTATTCAATTTTATAACAGCACAAAATTTGGAGTTAATATGGGGGATCAAATGGCCGGAAAATATACAGTAAAAGCTAGTTCTCGTAGATGGCCCCTCCAAATATTTTTCAATATTTTAGATTTGGCTACTATAAATGCTTGAATCCTTTACAAAGAAACGACAGGAATAGTCCGAGAGCTGTTAAACATTTTAGGGAAGTTATTTGAGGCACCCTGAAAATTTGTGCAACAGCTCTTTAGTAATGCCTTAATACAAAATCGAATGTCTTGCTGAAGGATCGTAGCACTTAGCCCACCCGTGAATTTTTAAATTTCCAAAATTTTCGTTGCAAAATATATCTTTGAGGCATTTTGATTACTATTTAATGAAATAAAAAACATAAAAGCCAGACACTTTAGTCGGCCCAAAAACTGTGCCAGACACGTGTCAAGTGCCATTTTATGACTACTCAAAAAAAGTATTTGAGACACGCTGAGATTAAGACAGAATAATGTTTATGGTTAGAAAAATTATTTTGTAAATGACAGACACTTTTGTTGGCACTTTCTACTTGCCAGACAACATAGAATGTTAAACGCGAGTGCCAATAAAGCTGGACTTGCGGTGCCTCGCTGAAGAACCATTTACTGACTTACGATACAAAGCATAAACCGTGTAACAAATCCAGTTGTGATAGGCTCTCGCAAGACCACATGACTCATAGCAAGCATGCAGTTGTTCTGAAAATTTTGGAGGAGTAATCATGGAAAGTAAAAAAAATGTGTTATTTGCGCAAAAAAACGACGAAAAAATCGCTGTTTTTCGTGAAAACACGCTACAAAAATGGTGCCAAGTACTTTTATAACTATGATTTTGCCATATACACTTATATGTACATGTAATAAAATTTAACGATCGCTTAATGACGGTTAGTACAAAATTTAAACTGATTAAAATTGCTTCAAACTCAAAGTTAAGGGCTGATTCTGAGCACTGTCAATTTGACTTCGATAGTGTTAGTGTCGGAGACGACATGAGAAAAGCATTGTTGTCATGGAAACAACGACTTATTTAATGTCGAAATGTATAATGAAATAATTCTTAATCGGAGAGTTACTTTTAAAGTGCACTTAAATTTATCCAGCCGGTGAAACCGTCCAAAAATTAAATAACTTCAGCAACACGCAACTTGTATATATTACATAAGCTTATAGAAAAAAATAACAAAATGTTTCATTGTTTAAGTTTAAATTCATTAAGTACCGCGCATTCGAATAATCATTTAACAAGCAATTTTCAGATGCATTAAAATATTCGCGTTTGGTGAGGAAAAGTTTTGCCCGCCAAACTGCGTACGCATTCGTCTTTAAGCGCCAAATAATCGAATTTTTTTTTTTTTTAAGGCTGTCTACTGAAATTCCCCAGCTAAATTTTACTGATACTTTAAAACATACGTATGTATAATAAGCATTTAATAAGCATATAAGTTTGATAAGCATTTTCAACAAAGTTAAAAAGTGTTTGTGAATTTGGTTTGCCTGTCTGTCTGTCCCTCGGTGCTCTATCTCTAGTAAATATAGTCCGACTGCCACGAAATTCATAGATTTTATTGGGTAACACAATGGCATGTTCACTATAGAAAATGAAGTGTGTAGCACATATGGTTCGCTTACAGTGACACTAAAAACTTCGTTACATTACGGCCTATGGAGAAAAATCGTTTCCGATATAATTTAATGATATTACACTATTTTACAACATGCAGAAATTTATATATAGTACTGAGGTATACTTCAAGGAACTTATTGCATAATATGGCATGCATAAAATTTATCGTTCATTTACAGGGACACACAAAATAATTTTACTACAGAAGAAATTGGACAATAATTGAACAATTAAAAGACTATAAGCCATAATTGCTGAAAACGCATTTTCAGTTGTGGGCGCGTATTTAAGTTGAACTATATTTTTAAATATTGCTTTGTGTATATAAATTCTATAGATAATATACAGGGATGCACAAAAGTTCTCAAGTACATTTTCGTCTATTCGCTGAAATTCGCTGTTATATCGCGTATCAATAGATATACATCATATCTTTATCATTTAATGTTAAATATATGAAAATTCTAAAAAAACATATGCATACTGCGATTGAGAATCTTTTTACTACTCCAAAATTTTTTGAATAACTGCATGCTTGCTATGAGTCACGTGGTCTTGCGAGAGCCCATCACAGTTAGATTTATTGTGATTGCGCACGCATCCAGTACGTGGTTTACGCTTTGTTTGTATTGTAAGTCAGTAAATGGATCTTCAGCGAGGCAAGTCCAGCTTTGCTGGCACTCGCGTTTAGCATTCTATGTTGTCTGGCAAGTAGAAAGTGCCAACAAAAGTGTCTGTCATTTTTAAAATATTTTTTCCTAAGCATAAATATTATTCTGTCTCAATCTCAGCGTGCCTCAAACGCCTTTTTTGGGTAGTCATAAAATGGCACTTGACACGTATCTGTCACAGTTTTTGGGCCGACTAAAGTGTCTGGCTTTTATATTTTTTATTTCATTAAATACTAAATTTGAACGTATTAATACACTGCTCAAAACAATTAAAGGATATTGCAGTTTTAGGTGGGTTTTGTATCTGGTAAACTGTTTAGCTGATTGATACATGGTCGACAGACATAGTAGGTTATATGAGAATAAATTACACATGTTTGGCAGAAAAAAATGCATTTTATTGCGCATTTGTGTACTAAAGGAAAAAAACACAATTTGTGTATATGAGAAAAAAAGAATAAAAAAAGGTGTTTTCTTCAAAGAAAATCATTTTCAGTAGGGGGTATGGTTTCCACTGGCGGCCAGCAACGTTGAACACCTTTGAGGCATGGACTCAATGAGGCTATTAATGACGAGTTGGGGTATTCTGCCCCACTCTTCAAGAAGAGCTCTTTCCAGTTCTTGGAGAGTTTGTGGGGGTTGTTGGCGGCCAGAAACTCGTCTTCCTAGAGCGTCCCAAACGTGCTCGATTCGATTCATGTCTGGAGAACACGCTGGCCATTCCATTCGAACGATTCCTTCCTCGAAAAGGAAATCCTCCACCAGGTTTGCACGATGTGGCCTGCAATTATCGTCCATTAAAATGAAGTTATCTCCGATTGCTGCAGCGTAAGGGACTACAATAGGTCTGAGGATCTCATCCCTATATCGGCGACCAGTCAGAGCTCCATCTCGAATGATGTAGAAGTCAGTGCGCTCGTCAATGGAGATGCCACCATACACCAACACTCCTCCACCGCCAAATCTGACACTTTCGTGCACGAACGCAGGATTATTCCTACTGCCACTGTCCCTCCAGATGAAAATACGCCTATTATCTGGATGCACAGAAAAACGGGACTCGTCAGAAAACAGAATATTGCTCCATTCATTTCTCCTCCAGTTGACATGCTCGGTTGCCCACTCCCTGCGGTCGCGACGATGCCTTGATGTTAATCTAACACATACCATCGGTCGGAGAGCGTAGAGACCTACAGCATGGAGCCGGTTTCGGACAGTCTGAGTTGAAATCGTGGTGCCTGTAGCCGAGCGAAGGTGTTGTTGGAGAATAGTAGCGTTCATGGTTCGGTGTCTCCGAGCTGTTAACGCTAAATACCGATCTTCATTGGGCGTTGTTGCCTGTCTACGACCTTGCCCTGGTCTTCGGCCTGCACATCCACTCTCCAAAAAACGGTTCCAGATCCTGGAAATGACACTTTGTGACACTCCAATGGCTTGCGCTACTTCGGCTTGAGTTTGGCCCCCTTCTAACCTACCAACAATTCTCAAAGCTTCTGAATCTGTCAAATGACTTCGCTGAGACATCGTACTCATCGAAACAAAGCAATCACTGAATGCCGATCATCCTTGTCTTCATTCTCTTTTATCCAGTTGAAAGTCAAAATTCATTCGCTGTCGCTGAAGCGACGTTTTTGACGTCGAACTCAAAATTTGCATACTCCACAGTTTGAAAGCCAGAAAAATTTGCATTTGTGATTCTCTTCTTCTATTTTCGGCAAAAAAAATTTCGTTTATATCTTTATTTTATATAAAACTTCAAATATCCTTTAATTGTTTTGAGCAGTGTATTTCAAAATGCCTCAAGGATATTTTTTTGCAACGAAAATTTTGGAAATTTAAAAATTCACGGGTGGGCTAAGTGCCACGATCCTTCAGCAAGACATTCGATTTTGTATTCAGGCATTACTAAAGAAGTGTTGCACAAATTTTCAGGGTGCCTCAAATACCTACCCTAAAATTGTTAACAGCTCTCCTGCTAGAATACAAATACAACGAAAAGAGTTCTTGTTTTAATTAGCAGAAGAGCTTTCCACCGAATACAGAGCTGCAAGACAGAAAAATTCGTCAGAGCATGAAGACCCACAAAGATCAACTGCAACATCATCAAATGCAACCCATTCTAACAAATGCAAAATTTGTCAACTTCGACTTCACCACAACAACAAAGCAAATAATATATGTGAAAAATGTCAAAAGTATGTTTGCGGAAGGTGTAGGGAAGAGTGGGGATGAAAGGGACACTTTGTCTTGATAAGCTTATAAAATAATGACATTAAAAGATATCATTATCATGATTGCGCCTAATTCTAGTCTAAAACCTTTGCTTTAATACTAGTAAAACCTCTTATCCTCAAATACAGTGATTTAAAATTTGTACGCATTTTTATAAATTGGGAGAAATGTCCCTTTTAACCCCATTGTAGGGGATGAAAAGGACACTGTGCGGGGTTGAAAGAGACACGCATAAATAAAACAATTTTATGAAAATTTTCTTTTTTATTTGCGATTACATTATTCAAAAATAAAAGATAATAATACAAAAATAAAATATATTGCAACATATGATAAAACAAAAACAAGAAAAATAACTTTTTTAGGTCTACTTGACAAAAAACAACTTTAAATCAAAAATTTTAAGAAAGATTTAGCTCTATCTGTCTCACTACCAGTTACGGATTTAGGTAACTTCATCACAATATCAATGACATTCGCGTCATTCATGTCAGTATTATCAGCAAATACAAAGTGGTTTTAATCTTTTTTTTTTTTATGTACTTCGAATTCATATCGAGTGCTTTTCAGGAGTTTGTGGATAAATTGCGACATGAATGTTACCATAATTATTCCATTACCTTTCGCAAATTTTATTGTCTTAATATTTATATTGCTTTCATGATTATCAAATAAGAGAAGTGTTGGATCAGTTTTGGAACAAATAGAATATTAAGCTAATTCACAATTGCTTTTAAAAAAATTCTGCGGTCATCCACCAACTTTGATGAGCATGTCCAAGCCTTTGGGATCTCCGAGCATGAACTTTTTATAATTCTTCCTTGGGAAAACGAATACTGTTGATAAGAGTTACCTGATGCAGAAAGAAATGTGTGGCAAGTTTACCACGTTCAGCTGATGTTACGTCAGAAAATTGCTTTCACCACGTTTTGCTACTATATTTTTTGGCTTGTGCTCTGTCATTAAACCTGTTTCATCACAGTTATATATTATACTCCGTGTGAATTTTTAGCGATTCATAACTGACTAAAGGTGTTTAAAAATATCAACATTAGCTTTCTTGAAACTTGTACTTCTTGTTAAACTAATGGCTATAGGTTTTCGTAAGAGAAAGTAATGAATTTTGTTGATTAAAATCTTGGAACCAATCATTTCCAGCTTGCTTGTTTGTTTTCCAAGACAGGGACATATTTCGAGAATTCAAAGAAATCGAATACTCATATGCACAATTGTTAAACTATAGTTCATATTTGATGCTTAGAGCAAATTGGAAGCTAACTTTTTTTATTGACCTTCACTAAAAACTTTTATACGAGTATTACCAAATGGGAGTATTGAAATTCATCTGCTTGTGCATTCTTAAATTTTAGAACAATTCTTTCTAAACAGAAATTTTCATTGCCGTAGGCTTTAGCTGCTGACCGAACAGACACTCCTTTGTCCTTTTCTTCAGATTGAGCACACATAATTTCTTCTACAGTAATTCGATTTTTCTAAAATTTTCTTTTATATCTTCGAAGCATATTGAGTTTTTGATGATTTTTGGAAAAGGAACAAATACCAAAATTGTAGGTATATATTATTGTAATATTTGCATATTTTTGTTCTACATAGTAATGCATTCGTCCTTTCTACATAAAAAAAAAACTAAAACCAAAATTTAAATTTTACAAAACATAAATAATATTTTCTTTAAATATTAATAAAACACGAGGGGTTGAAAGGGACGTGTCCCTTTCAACCCCCAGTTACTGTTCCTTTCAAACCCATACCCATCTACCTAAATAAAAAATGTATTCATGCATGGCAGTATTTTAGCTGACAAAATATACCGGTATTCATATAAAGTGCATACTTCATAGTGCTAAATAACATAAATATTATAATGCTAATCACAATATTAATTTTTTAGGGAAAAAAGAAAAGCAAGATCAAAATTTACTTTTTTATATCAAAAACAAGTTTTGCTTTCACCACCTACAACGCTACAATTGGTGACGTCAGTTTTAAGGATTGTTAAGACAGAACAAGTATCGCCATCGATTGAGTCAAAGTTGAAAATTTCTGCATTTTATTTTCGTCCTCAAATTTTCAGTGTCCCTTTCATCCCTTGTCCTTTTCATCCCCACTCTCCCCTACACATAAAAAGATTTCCACTTTCATTTGCATAAAATGCACAAATAATAATGCATAGATTATTTTATTGTTAATACTTACTAATAATTTGTTATGTAACTGTAAATAATATAAAAAATATTAAAAATTAATTTTAAACAAATTTCTTTGCACATTAGTTATTCTTTTACAATGCAGTCATTTTGACTGCTTTTGGGCAATATAGGTATATACTAAGTTTCAGTCTTTCTAGTGTTAAATACCGAAGCATTCCAAATAAGGAATATCGAAAGGCACGAAGCTGCATCGACGTTCTTTAAGCTTTCTAAAGGAGCAAGCCGTTTGAAAAGATATTAATACTAACCCATTCCAAAAAATTAAGAAAAGTCCAGTTCGTTTTTTTAATATTTCTCGTGTTTCGAAGCTCGCATTCATTTAACTAACTGAAATACAGAAAATCGGGTACTCCAAATTAAAGATCGTACTTTTCGTTTAAGATGTTGCAATGCGTTCAAAAAATATCAAAGTTAACTTTGAAAAATAAAAAGTTTCCCGAGAGTCGTTTCAGTATATTTTGCGATTTCTGCAATCTTTAAAAATCATCAGGCCATAGCTACATTCATTTTCCTTTTCAATTCTGGAATCAGTTTCGAAAAATAGGAATATTAGACGTTTGAAAAAAACATCGTTTGTGAAACTCATTTTTGCACAGTCAGGTTTTTCTACTACTTCGTAAATAAATAAGTAAATAAATAAATAAAAAAGCCTAACCACACCTGCTTTTATTTTCAACACGAATGCTGCAATTTGTTTTTTAAAAAAATATTAATATTCACCCTTAGCCGTCCGCTTCCGTAAGTCACTTTCGTCATTTCCGATTTCTTTTGTGCGATAATTAAAAATAGGCATCGGCTACGGAAAATCAAAATACGAAAAATACCAAAGATACCAAACCATACTTACGTTCATTTTCTCTTTGAAAGCCGTAATCCGTTAAAAATAACATTAATATCAACCCTTTAAAAAAAATTTCCCTAATTCTCTCTCGTTATTTCTTTCTTTCTTTCCAAAATATTTAACATTTTCAGCCGGAATTTTAAATTTAACTAGGAAAAACAAATAATACACGCATAACAAACGTGCATCTATGTTTAAACAATACGTATTCTGTTTTAAATAATATTAATATTTACCCTTTCAAAAAAATTCGTTTCTGGAAGTCACTTCAGAGTTTTTTTCTGATTGCTAACTTAAATCGTAGCCCTTTTGCCACTAAATATGAACATTTTAGCACGAAAATTAAACACAGGGCTCCAAAATATTATTAAACTCATAAAAATTTCAAAATGGTTAGATAATAAGAAATATATATATATATATATATATATATATATAAATATATACCTAATATATATATATATATATATTAGGTTTGAATGTATTCGAGGGTGCCGAAAAAAAAGAATAAGAAAAATAGAAGAACGCTTCTTGCAAGCCCATTTTACTTGTTTAAAAATATAAAATCGTTTAGACTGTCGTTTAAAAATATAAAATCGTTCAACACACTAGTTTTTGGCTTATCTAAGGCTATTATTAAGGTTCTGGGCAACGGTGGTGGTGAGAGAAGTCAGCTAGTATTTATATGTTGCATGTTGTTAAGCATTGTGTAGAATGTATAATTAGTTTTTCTTTTTTTTTTTAACTTTTCCGCATAGATTTTTATCGGAGAAAAATGAAAATAGTTAGTTTAATTGGAAAATGGGCCTTCCTTAAAATTTTATTAAAAAGTAAGTTTTAGGGAGCCGTCTTCATATTGAAATAGTAAAAGAACTTAAAATTTCCAATACTAAAACATGATTTAATTCATATTTTGAATGTAGAGCCAATTTTAACTTTGGTTGTAAAACTGGAAATTATTCGGCCAATAATTTTAGGAATTATAAAGATGTACAGTTATTTTTTAACACTGAATATGCTGTGGCATTAGCATTAACCATCCCAAGCATACTACGATTTTTATACATTTTAACAAATTTTATATGTGAAATATAAGTTTTGATATTAATATTCGAAAAAATTATATAATTATGAATGCAAGTCAAAATTGGTGTTTGAAATCAATTTTCGGGATATGAAAATTATGAAATTTGGTTGTCAGATAGCAGACTATACTAATATTATAAAGAGTTAAAGTAACATTTGTAGGTTTGTTTGTTTGTAGGAGGTAATCTCTGAAACTACCGAACCGATTTGAAAAGTAATGGTGACAAATTGGTGGTAACACTTTCTCTGCCTCAAAAGAGACCATATTTTATGTCGATGGCGCTACCTCCAAGGAAGTGCAGGAGCGAAAAACTTACTAAAATTGCGATTTTGTGATTCTGAAGGGGCTACAAACATGAAATTTTGCATGGCAGTTACTTATAAGATGTAAATGCTATCAAGAACGGTTTTTAAAAAATTCGAAATTTAAAAGGATGAAACGAGCAAAAAGCGTTCTAAAACCGTTCTAAATGCGATTGCTAGATGCTATTTTTATAACATACATGCACGCACAAAACGGATTTTAAAAAATCGAAATTTTAAAAAGTGCAGGAGAAAAAAAGTTCTAAAATTTGTATTTTTGTGATACTGAAGAGGCTAGAAACTTGAAATTTAGCATGGTAGTTACTTTTAAGATGCAAATACTCCCCAAGAGCGGTTTTTTAAAAAATCGAAATTTAAAAGGATGAAACGAGAGAAAAATATTCTAAATGCGATTTTTATGGAATTGTTAAGGATAAAACACAGAATAGTTTTTTTTAATCCTAAATTTAAAAGAGTGCAGGGGATAGAACGTTCTAAACTTACGATTTTTGTGATACTGGAGAGAAGCTATAGAAACTAGAAAGAGAAGCCATAAATTTGGCATGCCGATTACTTTTAAGATACAAATGTTCTCTAAAAATGGTCTTAAAAAATCATAAAATGATGAAATGAGTAGAAAACGTTTTAAAAACGTTCTAAATTACGATTTTTATGGAATTGTTAAGGGAAGAACGCTAAATTTGACATGGCTGCTACTTTTATAACACACGTGCACGCACAAAACGGATTTTAGAAAATCGAATTTTAAAAAAGTGCAGGAGAAAAAAAGTTCTAAAATTTTGATTTTTGTGATACTTAAGGGGGGCTATAAACTTGAATTTTAGCATGGTAGTTACTTTTAAGATGCAAATGCTCCTTAAGAACGGTTTTTTAAAAATCGAAATTTGAAAGGCTGAAACGAGAGAAAAATGTTCTAAATGCGATTATTATGGATAATTTTATGATAAGGATAAAACACAGAATAGTTTTTTAAAATCTTAAATTCCAAAGAGTGTAGGCGAAAAAACGTTTTAAACTTACGATTTTTGTGATACTGAAAAGACTAGAAACTATAAATTTGGTGTGTCGGTTACTTTTAAGATACAAATGTTCTCTAAAAATGGTTTTTATAAATCATAAAATGATGAAAGGAAAAGAAAACGTTATAAAAACGTTCTAAATTACGATTTCTATGGAATTTTACATAAAATTTGTTAATTAACTAATTTTACATTCATTTCAAATGCACAAATATTACTTGGCATATTTCAACAACTACGCGTGCAAAGCCGTGGGCTTTGATAGTTAATTACAATTAAAGATGCATCACATTTATAGCGGAGGGAGTTTCTTAATTATTTAACAACTGATTAAAATCAGCCGTTTTTGTTTGTAATTTTTTTGTGTCATAAACATTGGGATTGTCAAGCGGATAAAATGAAAAATTTCAGAATACCCAGAAGAAAATCATTTTATGACAAAGTTTAATAACCATATTTTAAATTAAATATGTTTGTAAAGCTGAATCTGTTTCAATCAGAGGGGAGAGCGTTGATTCGAATAAACGGCAATAAACGTTATGTTCTTAAATCTAAAAAAAAATGATTGATTCAATTATACAGTGATTCGAATAAGCGGTGAATTTCCGTACCTTTTTTTTTCTAGGGGCCCATTTTTTCGTTTGTCCAGGGGCCCATGAAACTTGTCATCGGCCCTGTACATCCGTACCGATTGATAATAGATTCATTTGTGTTGTCAGCTATTATGTAATAGTTTTTATTTTTTAAATCATTACATTTGTGAAAGATTCAGTTTGCAGATTGAAACAATTTCTGATATGTCTAATTTTAAGGGAAAGAATTCTGTGAATGATCATATGATTTAAGGGGAAAAGCTGTAATCAGTCCTTTAAAAGACTCAAGTCGTTCCTAAAGAGATTCCCGCTTACAGACCATATTTCTCATGTTAATGTTTTATGGTCACAACTGAACATGAAAAAAATATAAAGAAAAGTATCAGAATGTGGCTATTTAAGATTTTAAATAGTATAACACTTAAAAAAAAAAAAAAAACAGAAAAACACCCCCCCCCCCCCTCAAATTTCTGGTTTCTTTTCCAGAGTTCATATATCTAGTCAGAACACTCTTATACATCTATAAAACACTATATAAACATCTATATATACACTATATATCTATATATTACTATATATATACTATATAAACATCATTGAAATAGGCTGCAGTTTTTCTCCTCAAGTTCATTATGTAATTGGATCGCTTTGTGGAATTCTATAAATCAGCCATACTCAATGTTTTTCCGTTGCAACACACTTTACTTATATATTAATATGTATTATAAAATACTTATATAAAATTTAAAAAAGGCTATTAAAAGTATAAAACAAGAAAAGCAGTATTTAAAAAATACAAAACATACACTTACCATGAATTTTGTTTAAGAAATGAGATTTTTATCTGCGCAATTTTTTTAAATTTTTTTTTAAATATAAAAATAAAGAACACAAACTAAATTAATTTTAAATAATGTTTGATGAGCGTCATAGATTAAAAAGACACCACTGTGACAGAATTCCACATAAAAATAACTTTTGACTGCACAAATGATAATTGGGATGTTTGTACAGAATTTTAAATTGATAATAAATAACTGGACAATTTTGTATCATCATAAAAATACTATATAAAACAATAGTGAAGGTCTGCAATGTATTTAAGCCCATATCAATTTTCAGAAATATGGATTAATGATGGTGCCCTCGGACACAGGTTGAGTATAGCTGCTGTATATGAAAATTAAATATTTTGCATACCCCCTACTCTATAGGAAGCAAGTTTTAGAGAAACTTAAAAATTCATATTTATTTCATTCAATAAATTTTATAAAAAGTGTAACTACAGTAAAATAAAGCACAAACGATTTTCCCTCACAAACTGTAGTACACTGGTGTCCAAAATTAAGGACCAGTGACAAAATGCTAATTTTTAAGTAAGCGAATACTCAACAGGAAATAATATAATTCAAATAATTACTATCCCTACAGCACAGCTAGTCCATGTAGCATCTCATTAAATGTCACACATGGTCACAAGTGTCACAGTCACTACGGGAAGCAAAAACATAGGAAATTCCACACGTCTCATTATGAGTCTCAAATGATCACTATATGTGACTCCACCAAGACGTCGATGTGACTTCTGCTTTGTGACGAGTCACCAGGTG
The DNA here is from genome assembly GCA_963932465.1 of Maratus speciosus. Lineage (NCBI taxonomy): Eukaryota > Metazoa > Arthropoda > Arachnida > Araneae > Salticidae > Maratus > Maratus speciosus. The sequence goes on from OZ010794.1 coordinate 56,867,603, forward strand.
ACTTTACAGTGTAGTTACATTCTGACTCTCATGTGACTGTCATTTTTAGACTCAATTTCAAAGTCATCATGAACGTTGCATTATGATAAGTAACAAAATAATATTACATTATAGTCACATGGTGACTTTTTACAAAAGAACACAATGGTGGCTTCACAGTAGTCTCCCTGTCACCTGAAAGTCATCATGTGAGTTTAATGTGACATTATTTGGTAACTTATCACAATGCAGCGTTCACGATGATATGAAATTGAGTCTGTAGGTAATAGTCACATGAGAGTGACAATGTAACTATATTGTAAAGTCACATGGTGACTCGTCACAAAGCAGCAGTCATAGTGACGTCTCAGTGGAGTCACATATAGCGATCATTTGAGACTCATAATGAGATGTAAGGAATTTCCTATTTTTTTGCTTCACCGTAGTGACTGTGACACTTGTGACCATGTGTGGTATGCATGAGATGTTATATGGACTAACTGTGCTGTAGAGATAGTAATTATTCGAATTCTATTATTTCCTTTTGAGTATTCGCGTACTTGAAAATTAGCATTTTGTGATCGGTCCTTAATTTTGGATACCAGTGTAGAATGTAATTATTTTCATTGTCTCTCTGAACGAACTTTAAATGCCACACACTTCATTTTCAATAGTGAATGTGCCATAGTAAACGATAGTAACAATTATCAATTACATGACAGTTCAAAGTAATTAACAAGAGTTAGATCGAAGACAGTTAAATCAAAGTCATAAATACTTTTGAAGTATGTTGAAAAGGTTTACAGAGAGTGAATTGGAAGTGAAAAGCAAAAATTTCAAACACTTTTTATCAATAATTATTTAAATCTCATCAGACTGTTATTCTATTATATATATATAAAAAATATCAGTGCACCAAACACACAAGCAATTTTTATAATATTTAACTTATCTTATTTTCAAAATTATGGAAAATTCGGGAGGCGGCACCTACTTTAAGAAAAGTATTTTTCATCTTAAACATTTATAAGAATGTCACTTATAGACACAAAAAATTCATTCAGTGAAATAAAATTTTATATAAGTTTTTTATTTAAATAACCTTAATTACCAGAAATTATTGTTGGTTTAAAAATGTGCATTATGTAAAAAAAGAGAGAGAACTATAAGATTTTTGAGATACAGGCAAAGTTCCTTAATCCGCAGAAGTTAGGACAAAAGGTTGTGCGGATTGTAGATTATTTTGTGGATTATGAGTCACTTTATTTTTTCTCAAAACATTTTAATACCACATTCGGTATAAGATAAATATGAAATCTAATAATTTAATATGCTATCTCAAAAAATGCAAATTTTTCAAGTTTTTATTAAAGAAATTATATATTTAAACAATAATAAATATATTGATAATTGGACATATTTGTATTATGATAATTGAATCTCTTTTTTTTTTCAGGATCATTTTCAGCAAGTATAATACAAATTCTGAAAAAGAAAAAAATATACACAAAATTAATGAATAAATAAAAAAAACAACGACAAAAATTTTTATTAATGAAAAAGTATAAAAAAAGATATATTACAGATACTGATGAGCAGAATGATAAAGAAGAACTGTAAAGGAGGCAGGGGTGGGGGAAATGGAAATATTGCGATATTTTGATGTTCAAAAAAGGAAAATTGTTTCAATCTTATTGCCCAATGCAATATATTTTGTTCTTTGTGATTTTCTAGGGGAGTTTTAGCGTTTTTTTGCGTTCAAAAGCTGTAAACTATTGATATTGCCCTTTTTCTAATTACGTCGTCACCGTGACCGACTGAATTTCACTATTTTTTTCTGCGACCATTTGACGACATTCACGGTTTTTCTATCGACCGTTTAACGAAATTCACTATTTTTCCCCAAAATCGTTTGACAAAACTCACGTTTCTTTTTTGCGATCAATTACCGAAATTTTCATTTTTTTCATCATCAGTTGACGAAATTTGCGCGATCACTTCTCGAAGTTCGCGATATTTTACCGCGAGCGATTGATGAAATTCGTGATATTTTTCTGCGACCATTTGAATCCATTCGCGATTTTCCCCCTTAATCAATTGACGAATTTCGCGTTCTGTCCAGAGATCGAATGAATTAATTCGTGATTTTTTTCAGCAACTGTTTGTCGAAGTTCGCGATATTTTTCAACAACAGATTGGCAAAATTCACGATATTTTTCGGCGTCCGATTTACAAAATTCTCTACGTTTTTCTGCAATTTTTTAATGACATTCGCAATATTTTTTCGCGATTATTTCACGAAATTAGCGGTTTTTTCGCGACCATTTGTCGCAGTTCGCGATATTTTTTCAGCGACATATTAGCATAATGCGCGATATTTTTTACTCTTGCTAAACAACGCGAATTATAGAAAATTGCGGATAATGAGTGCACTGATTTTCGATCCTTGACTGCAATATAAAGTGAGATCAAATAAATAAGTTTTTGTCACAGCTGATGTTAAGGCTCTTGATCTGTTCATTTTCTAGTTTAAATTAGAAATATTTTCATTGGTTGCCGTTTCATTTTGGTGGCTGTAATATTTTGAAAGAAATCCCACTTTCTGGATACTAGAATATGCCAAGTGTCCCAGAAAAAGTACTTAATATGAAATGAGAAATTATGGAACGAAAACTGAACATTTGGATTATTCTTTTGCGAAAATGTTTTCTTGTATCTTTCACATAAACGATTTCTCAACAGCATAAATTAACAGATACCTCCCTTAATTTACTTATGAGATAATTTCTTGTTGCATATCTCGTACTCAAAAGGTTTCTCACCAGTATGAAATAACAGATGCCAGCTTAAATCATCCTTTTAATAGAATTTCTTGTTGCATATCTCACGCATGAAAGGTTTCTTACTAGAGATGTACAATTTCTGGAAATTTTGAAATGACATAAAAAAAAATCGTTTTACTCTAGAAAAATTGGAAATTTTGGAAAAGTTGATTTTTTACAAAAGTTTCTCAAAAATAAGTTATATTTTCTGAAAAACATTAAAATAGTAACTTTTTTTATAATACTCACTAAAAAACGATTATTTTAACTTTATATAAATATATTACCAAAAAAAGAGATAAAACAGGCCAGCGTTTAATGGCTTAGATTTTCAGTCTTAGAATTTTGACAGTAGCTTTCCTTGCTAATTTAACACCACTGTGTGTAATATATCACGTATCTGTTGAAATTATTTTTTTTTTTTTTGCATTTGTTTATTATCAGTAGAGCTCATTTATAAAATAACAAAAATAAATTGTAGGGCTCATTTATAAAATAAAAAAAATAAATTGTATTGTTAAGTTTTAAATAATATCACTGCAGTTTGAAAGCAATTTTAAACACTATTATACATCCCATCTACATAGCATTGTTTACAAAAATATAAATGATGCAATTTAAAAGAAACAAATTTTAGTCATTCTGGCATTATTATAAATATTATAATTTTGAATCTAGATAGTTTTAAAATTGCGATATTTTTATTCTAATAAAAGCGAAATAAGACTGATAAATTAATTTTTTGTGACTAGAGGTCTTTTGAAGCTAATATTAAGAAAAATATTTCATATAAAATCTCTCTATTAAAAGAAAAAATAACTAATGCTGTCACCACAAAAAACGAATTTTTTGTGCGCAGAAGTCTTTCTAAGGTAAAGTTAAGAAAAATTATTGCATAGAAATATGGGAAAATTAACAGCTTTATAGAGAAATGTTCGTTAAACACGTTGAAACAGACAGCTTTTAAATCAAGGAATTACTTTAAGAGCTATTTAATGTTGAATATGTCTTAGTAGTTTATTTTAAAAAGTTTTATAGAAACAAAAACTATGAATAGAATTTTGAGAATCTTTTACAGGGTCATGAATGACAAACATGTGGTGTGTAGTGTCCAATTATTCTTTTTGACATATTTTGTTTTTCAATTTGTCATTCAAATTTTCCTTATTTCGATGGATATTTATTTCATATTTAGAAAAAATTACTTGTTTAAAGTGTTGCCAAATTTTAAAGTAGAGCAAAGTATAATATTCTCTTTAAAAAATAGTATTTACATGCAACTATTAAAAACAGAAAGAAAATTTTAAAATAAATGATCCCATGTTAAAAGCAGGAAATGTGAAAATTATGTTATAAAAATTTATTTATATACAAATATTAAAAAAGAAAAAAATATTAAAATGATTAAATTATTATACGCAAAATGTATTTAATAGTGAAAATTACATCATACATTAAAACGATTCACTTAAAACTATTTTCTTATGTACAATATTCACATGATATTTCAGTGGGAATTACATGGCATAACAGTAGCACAGCTATCAATTTTGTTTATATATTTCATCACTGGATGCAGCATAAATGCAGGTAAACACATGCAGAAAATGCGTTAGATTTATTTTGCATGAATTACTTTTCGATAAATACACATCAGAAAGCTCATACATATTTATAAAAATAAATAATTTTAAAAGTAATATGTTAATATGAAGGATGGTGAATTAAAATAGAGAAAAGACATATACATAAGTTATATCTGTTCCTGAAAATATGTAAAACTCGATATAAACATAAAATAAAAGATTAATTTTTCAAAACATAGTTCTTTAAAGTGCTGCAGTTCTGAATGTCATTCCCAGTCAGATGAAGTTTTGTAACCTCGAACTCAAACGAATAATATTGTCAACAGCATCATTATGAAAGTCCAAGAGTCAGCGACATATTTAACTTAACCATTTTATACAAGCTGATTTCCAAATGTGTAAATGATTTAATTCGTCGATCCCAAAAAACATCTGTCAGCTGTCACAATGGGAACCCAAATACAGAAGATCATCACTATTCCTGATAATGTATTCAATGTTCCGTAATCAGGTAATCTTTTTAAAACATGGCATATAACCATGTTTTTAGAGGCTGTGAAGTCTAAATGGGGGTTGGCAATCATAGTTCGCACTGCATTACATTTTTTTCAAAACAATTATAGTTTTCATTTTCTGTGTATTTAGTTTTGGTACAGATTATCAGTCAAAACCCAAACAAAAACTACGCTTTAGTGTAAGTTTTAGATTCCCATGAAATTTTTTTTAAAACAAAAGTTTTAAAACAGATGGATTTTTGCATGTTTAAGAATTGATTTTAACTAAAATTATACAGAAAATAGCTTAGATTTTATTTGCAAGGTATTATAATTATTAAATTTGTAGCTATTATACATTTTGAATACATTATTTTATAAATAAAAATTCAGTTTTTCCAATTTGGAAAAATACTCCTTTGGAAAACAACAGCAAAATATTTCTCCAAATGTCTGGGTTTTTTCCAAGCATTCTCATCTCTATTTTTCACCACTATGAATTAACAGATGCTTTCTTAAATAGCTGTTACATGAGAAATTTTTACTGCATATTTCACACGCAAACGTTTTCTCACCACTATGAATTAACAGATGCTGGGTTAAACTGCTCTTTTGAGAAAATTTCACGCTGCATATCACACATACAAAAGGTTTCTCACCTGTATGTGTTAACAGATGTTGGGTTAAACTGCTCTTTCGAGGAAATTTCTTGCTGCATACCTCACACGTAAAAGGTTTCTCACCAGTATGAGTTAACATATGTTTGTCTAAATTACACTTTCGTGAGCATTTCAAGTTGCATATCTCACACACAAAAGGTTTTATTCCAGTATGACTTAATCGATGTTTTTTTAAATCACCCTTTTGTGAGAATTTCTTGTTGCATACCTCACACACAAAAGGTTTTTCGCCAGTATGAATTAGCAAATGGTTGTTTAAATTGGTTTTTTGTGAACATTTCTTGTTGCATATCTCACACACAAAAGATTTTTCTTCAGTATGAATTAACATATGCCGTTTCATACTACTCTTCACAGTAAACTTCTTGTTGCATATCTCACATGCAAAATGTTTCTCACCAGTATGAATTAACAGATGAATGTTTAAATTACCCCTATTGGAGAAATTCTTCTTGCATAACTCACAAAAAAATGATTTTCCTTCCTGTGACTTAGAAGCTGCTTTTCCAAAAAGCTCTTGTAAAGAAATATTTTGCTGCATTTTTCACACTTTAAAGGCTGTTTTGAATGATGTTATGTGCATCTACATGTATGACTTTACGAACCTGCAATAGATACAATTAAGATAATCACTCTCTTTTGTAATTAATTAAAAAGCCATTTAAGAGAAAAAAATTAATGAAAAATTGTAATAAACGTGAATACTGAATTCAAGTAAAATGTTTAGTACAATATTAAAAGCTACAGAACGCATTTATCGCAGAACGAAAAGGCGTGTCAGATGAATTTCCTAACTCTATAACGATAAAATTATAATTGAAATTGCAATAACTAAAATAATTAGCTACAATCATAAAATGAGTAACTTATCATAAAGAAAATAATAAGTAAAAAAATAAAAAAAAATTAAGGAAATAATTCTATATTTTCTCAAAAACAATGATGTATTTTATAATAAGGGAGGGGGAAAAAATTGTTGCAGGGGTATTTCTACACACGTGTTTAGTATGAATTCCCCAGATTTCTGATTTTTTTTAATTATCTAATACAGATGATTATTAAAATCCTACATTATTATGTATCATTTATATTTTATTGGGATAATCTGTACAGCATTTTCATCTTTTATAAGCATTTTTACTATCTTTAAAGCTCTGTATAATGGATTACATGTAAAACAAAATGCATTTTCTTCTGCAATTTTGGAATACATTTATAGATATGTCCAATGTCCCTGCAAATTGCATGATAAAATGTGTGAAAGGTCTTGTTGAATAGTTATAATGAAGCATCTTATAACAGAGTATGTAGAGAGTATTATAGTTATAATAGAACATCACATGGGAGTGAAAAATCGCACAAATAGAAATATTTTATTCAGAAACAAATCCATCAATAAAACAGTTGGTATGTTACATAAAAATCACCAAAACAGCAAAATTTAATATAATGGTGTTGCAGTTATAATAAGCTATCTACAATCAGCATAAAAATGCCTGTTCTAAGTTTGTAGAATTCACTATGAAAAGGCAGAAATATATTGAAGCATTAGAAGAGACAGGTTGGTCTCAAATTTCTTAAGTTAACATTCCAGGGGTCTGTCCAGACTTTTCTCACAAGGTCCTGTTTTTGTGAAATTGTGAAGTTTTTCTTATTTTTGTGAAAATTCTAGTCATAATTTTGAGAATTTTAAATTATCGATGTCTTCATGTTCTATCCTTCATATAAAAAGCGAAGTAATATGCTGTTTGGTGAGTTCAACTGTGTTACTTACAAGCCATGATTTTATTTTTAAATGATTAAATTTGTGAAAAGTTCCATTGAAGGTGGAAAAATTCTGTGAAAAGTCTATTTAAGAGACAAATAATTTTGTGAAGGGTCCTGTTTTGGGATAAAATGTTTTGTGAAGGGTCCTGTTTGGGAATAAAATTTTTTGTGAAGGGTCCTGTTTTAACATAAATTATTTTGTGAAGGGTCCTTTAAAGGACCTAAACTTTTCCTAAACATATCCTTGCATTCCATCATATTTCCCAGTCAGGATTAAAATAATGACATTTAGATAATTCCTTTCACAACATCACTCTGATAGCCGTTATTTAAATAAATTGCATATAAAAAAATCACACTAAGAGCATTTAATTAGGAATCATATAAACAACTTCATAAATTCATTTTTCTATGAAAAAAATACTTTGAAAATCAATTTACTCAATTTATTGTAAGCAATAAAAACATCTTAGTATTGTGCACATGTATTAGTTACCTTTTATTTACGAAAGACAAGTATGCCACAATATTACTTTAACCTGGGAATGTTCGCGCATATTCAGGATATGTACAATTTATACTTTGCCACTAATAAATTCAAACAAAATTCGTCATGTTTTTTTTATCGTTGACATTGTTCACAAATTCTGCGATAAAATAATTTAAATATTACTTTTAGAAAATTAGGGGTAAGAAATTTAATAACTGTGCCCACCCTGGGTATGCCATACCTTGTGCGTGTAATCCAGGGTTAGTGAATAAACATGTGCATGGAATTGAATGATGAGTCCTCACTACACAGAAGATTTAATAACTTCAATTATGCTATTTAAATTTTATTAAAATCAGAAAGGTAATTTCTATAAAGATTTCAAAATAGTTTATTTTTTAATTTTGAAATGAAATTATTTTCTTTCTCATTTTCTTCATCTCTTTTCTTGATACGCTTTATTAGCATACTCCTTTATATTTTCAATTTTATTGTTGATTTCTTTAGTTACTAAAATTATTTTCTTCTTTTTAATAATTTCTCTCTCAGCATCCTTTTTCCAATACGTCTTTTTCTTTCTTTCTAGAGTATCATCTAACGTTGAAAGTACATTTTTGAAACTATGATTGTGTTTCTTCAAAACTATTCACACTTCTCTCACAGACTTCTGGCTCACCCAATGAAAAATTTCTTCAAAAACAGACAGAAATCAACTGTAAATTCAGCACAGAAAGCATTGTAACTGACATGTGAATAACTTTATTTCTATTTTCCAGTAAAAAGAAAAAAAAATTAACAGATAAATTTATATATGTATTATATAAGAATAGCATTCATGTTATAAAATATGAATAAAGACATAAAAAAGCATACTGAAACCATATTAATCATAGAGCATAGTACCGGTAAAAAAATTAAAAAAATTCCCTGTTGGCATGGCCTGCAGGCACAGGTAGGCTTCGAAGTTAAGTTACTGAAAGTTACGTTGCTGTAAGAGTTCATACTATCAAAAATTTGGTAAAAATTAATGCAAATTTAATAAGTTGCAATGTTTTTAATTTAATATTTATTCAAAAATTATAATAATGAAAATGGAAACTTACCCATTACGTTACAACACAAACTTGTACAGCAAAAATATAAACAATATTTAATTTGTTATATATAGATGTAAAATGTTGGATACTTTTAATAATAAAATAATTAAAATCCATCAAAATCAGAATCCAATTTGAATAATCTTAACGATTCTTCACGTAAATTTGTACCATTCTCAATTGAAAAGTCATCGTCGCTAGAGCAGTCATAGTCAATTTCATCGACTATTTTAGCCTTTTTAAAAGTTTTCTTAGAAATTTCATTGGAAGCTTCTTTTATCCACTCGCATATTTTTGCATATGATGTGTGACACATTTTTTCATTTTTTTGATATCGCTGTGATGGCCTTTGGCCATTCATTTTTTCCATAAATTTCCCACTTTACTTTTAAACGATTTATTTACACCTACATCGATGGGTTGCAAAATCTTTGTCAGACCACCTGGTATAATGGCCAGTTCTGCTTTAGCAGATTTGCATGCACTTTTTGCCCTGTCATTAATGTGGTGCTCTATAGAATCCATGATTAATAATGCACCTGGATTGAAAAATGCGCCCTTTCTTTTTCTAAAAACAGTACTTATCCAGGATATCATCAGGTCTTCATTCGTCCATTCTTTTTCAACGGCTAGAATTTTCACTCCTTTTGGAAAATTTTCTTTTGATATTGTTTTTCTTTTAAATACAGTAGACTTCTTTAAATCTGCTACCCTAAAATCCGTGTATTTTTTCAGATTGTAAACAATGAAATTTACAGTTAAGTTGCAGGAAGAAAATTCAAGATGGCGCCGAAATCAGAGACTACCGCAATGTTTTTTTTTACTAAATTTTTTGTTAATCATTCTCGTTTGGTTATTACATCTGATTTATTACTAAATAAATTTACATTACTTTTGATTTTGATATAAATTAGCATATCTATATAAAAAATTCCAGGATTTGAAATGGAAAAATCCACGAACCGAAACGCTATTTTAAAATTATTGTTTGTGGAAATTTTTTTAAATTATAGACAAATTTATTTCTAAACATACAAAGCAGTATAAGAAAAGCATTCAAGACTCTAAATAACAATAATAAAAGTTACAGAATGCAATAAGCTATGTATACTGATAATAGCATAATGACGTATCGATCTTACACACTAGATGGCAGCACAGGACTTTTTGAATCGAATTGAATCGATTTCATCAGTAATAATTTAATATCTTTCTAAATTTTTATTTTACATGTCGCCTGGTGGCGTGGTCAGTAAGCGGAGGCTGCTGTCACGCCGAAGGCCCGGGTTCGAGTCCCTGGGTAAGACATGGATGTAATTGTGAATGTCCCATTTGTAGTTATATAATATGTGTAATGGAAAATAAAAATTGTTGAGACTTGTTGTTGTTTCTGTGTATAATAAGGATCATTCAAGGTGACAGCCATTGTAGCTATAGGCTCCAAAGAATTCTCCACTTCGGTGGATTTCAAATGTCAAATGTTTGTTTTACATAATTATTTTAATAATTATTTACGTTTAATCTAATATTTTAATATTTTACTTATTTTAATGTTTCACTTTATTGTAGGCATTCATTATAATTTCCCTTGCTGAACTACGAATCAAATTAATATTTCAAAAATGTAAACAAATCAATGACTAGAAATCCGCCAAATTCTGAAATCCGCACAACCTCTGGTCCCAAGCTGTGTGGATTTGAGGGAGTCTACTGTATTATCATCGGTGTTAATGTTGTCCCATTTGCTGCACAAGATAAAACTACAGTAAAAACTGCTTTTTTGTGTCTCTTTGTAGTTATAGAAATGCTTTCGTTTCCTCGAGAATTAACGGTATTGTTCGGAGGACAATTAAAACACAACAGAACTTCAACCATATTAATTATTCCATTTGGGCTAAAAATTGTTTCTTTAGTAATTTTTTCCGCATAATTTAGGAAATCTTCGGTCTTTTGCTCCCAATTTTCTGGCAATTCTTGCCCACAGTTGTACGACACATACAGAAAGTTTCTTCTACTTCATGAAGCTGTAGTATCATGTGGCTCTACCTTCAAAATTTTATTTATTCAATTCTCTGGCTATAATTCGAGCTTTGAAGCTTATTTTCACAGCTGACACTGATAAGCTCATTTCCTGTGGTCTCAAAATCCATGAATGTAGTTCATTTTCAAGAACTCGCCACGTTACTTGACCTCTTCTATCCGCATGTCACTTTCTGCCCATATTTGAAACTTCTCTTTACTTTTCGGCCAAAGTCTTATATTGGATTCATCAATGTTAAAAATCCTTCCTGCTTTTCTATTACTGATTTTCTCCGCTTTCTCAATTATTTTAAATTTTAATTTGGATGTGTAACTAACACGCTTATGCTTTGCAGCACCAGACATTTTGCTCTGTTAAGTCTCCTGTCCCTGCCGGTCAAGACACTCATGAGCTAATGTTAATCCTATGGGGCAGGATTTACCTAATATCTCGTTTGCATTTCAACATTTTAAAATATTTTTTTTTTACATTGGATAGCCAAGATCTGTCATTACATTGCAATTTTTTTACTTTTTCGATTTTGCTTGTACATATTTTTTAGAATGACACTTTCATTTTCAGAACCAGTTTTGAAAGTGAAAGTAACTTTATAAAAAATATCTGCAACCAAAATCAAAAAAGTAAAAAAAGTGTGATGTACAGATGGACCTCAACTATCCAATGCAAAAAAAATTATTAAAAAATGTCAAAATGCAAACGAGATATTAGATAAATCCCTCCCCATAGGATTAGCATTAGCTCGTGAGTGTCTACGATGGCAGGGACAGGAGCCTTAAGGCGCACATATTTATTCAGTCGCAGTCAGGAAAGAAAATGACAGAAAACAACGTGCTTCTTTTAGTGAAGAATCTGTAGGAGCATGTGAATATGATTCCTGCTTTTTCCTTAACAAGGATTTCTTCCCCATTGTATTGCAATACAGGATACATATTTTCTACTCAAATAATCCCTGCATCCTTGACTGTAAGAGATTATTCTCATCACACAAAAAAATTTACCAGATGAATATGGATCAGATAGTGTCATCTGTTGATTCTTAAAAAAGATATTTGTAAATCTGCTTAAAAAAATTATGTTTATTGACATTTACAAAGATATCACACAGGAAAAAAATTTGCAGATAATCCACAGCAGCGTACAATCCACATTACAAGAAAAATGAGGTTTTTAAACATATAATCCACAAATTATGGACAGGAGATTAGGGTATATAAGAGAACATTCCAGGGCTATTCCAGGGATGATTCTGAGTTTATAAAAATGTTCTGAAAGGTTACACCAGAAGGGGGGGGGGGGGAATCTTCTATTCCTGTGTCATCATGAGATGAGATGAAACATGTGCTGTTACAAGTTAAAGCATGAAAATGAAAATTCTTTGGAAAAGAAAGAAAATGACACAAAGAAATCAAATTTGGGTGCAGAAGGCAGAAACGAAATGACTATTTTGGCACAAACACAATCAAAACAACCCATTTGTAGCAGATATTTTCGTTTGGCACAATTGGTGCAAGAGTGAAAGTACTGGCATAATTGACTATCTTCTATTTTTATTATAATAACATAAACATTTTTGCAACAAGAAATTTTACTTAATGAATGCAATGAAATAAGTAAATATGACACAGAAGCAAGACACATTATAATATATTAATTTTCTGTGTTTGTTCAACTGAAAACAACAACAACAAAAAAAAAAAAACAGAAGGCTACTACACATTAAATAATTGAAATCACATAATAAATACTTCTGCAGCTGCCTTTAATATGGCAACTACATAAGATTAAACATGCACTTGCAAAGAAAATAAAATGTTGTAAGTAGTAACATTGTTTGTACTATCTTCCTAGAATGAGAATAGACAAGTACCATTTCCTAAATGTAAGAAAACAATAAAACATTTTTTTTTTTTTAAATCAGTGCAATCACAACACCTACTGGCAACCCATCTAATATTATGAAGATACTGAAATGTCAGATTCTTGGCTTCTTAAATTGTTTTAATATTTTGTGCGAATTTTGATGAAATTTATATAGAAACATCAGTATGCGATCAATTAATTAAAAAATATTTACTTTCAACTGAACAGAATACAACCAAAGGGTAATTCGCAATATACTCTCCTTTGCCAATCTCCTTCGATAACTGCGCCAAGGTGGCAACCCTGGTTTATCTGGCTGCTCCTCGGACGTCACTAAATATGGCAACCCTAAGATGAGAGCTCCGTTTTAAAATAATTTATTCGTAAGCCATTTTCTGATTGGACGCCTTTAATTTGTTAAAGGATTTTTTATTGGACGCAAGATAAAGCTGAGGAAATGTTTAAATTTTGGAAATAAATACGTTATAGCTATAGCACACGACATTTCATTTTGAACAGTTCCCTGTGTTCTGTTGCAGTCGAGTGATTTTATTATTTGTTTTCTCATCTCGTATATTTTGAAACAAGTATCTATCTGGACGAATGCTTGAAAGCTGAGATTAAATATTTGATCGGTTATTTTTCTCTTATTTTTACCTGTATTTTTGAGCTTTTATTGAATTATGTATGAAAGAGAGGCTGATTGTTTCAAGATATGAATGACTAAAAATGTTAGATTAGTGATGCTTTTGAATAATACCCTAGAGTACAAGGTAAAATTATGAACTTAAAAAAGGGGGTTTCAGGGGGGCGCAGCCCCCCTGATTAAAAACAACAACAACATTGTTTTGCTCACCTTACTGTTTACAAACGTTCTTTTTTAATAATTTGGGTAAGTGAAAATTTTGTTTTTTGGTATTTTTGATATGCTGTATTCCTTTAAAAAATATATTTTTGAATAATTTGAAATTTTATGTATTTTTTGTTTATTTTCACTCAAAAATACAGGTAAAAATTAGAGAAAAATAAGTGATCGAATATTTATTCAGATAGGTACTTGTTTCAAAATATACGAGAAGAGAAAACAAATAATAATTTTGTGTACTGTTTCCCGGATGTTGAATGTTGCAGCTCCGGGAGATAGTACGCAAAAACACGCCAATTTGGTGATTTTTAAAAATCGCGCCAAGAAGGAGAGTAAACTGCGATCGCACCCAACCAAATTCAGTCTATGAGCAACACAAAGTTTAGAAATTAAACGTTAAAAAAGATTCAAATCAATTTGTTGTTGTTAAATTTAAATTCGAATAACATTCTTCGAACTAATTACAAATAAATAAATAAATGGACTATCTCTATAAATAAAACATTTTAATAATACTTTAAATAACTAATTAATGATAAAAGAGAAATTGGGACAGATGAAATTTTGTGCAGCTATATGATGAAATCGCAGTTAATAGAATTTTTAGTAGAAGAGTAATCAATGAAAATATCTTAACATAAACTTATTTTAGTAAAGATGGTGGGATAAATAAACTGATTTCTTAAAATTTACCTGTTAATACAAAGAAGGCAAAAGACAAGACGCCAAATGCAAGAATGAATCGTGGAGTTTTACATCATGAATTTTTGCAAAGGATTCATTCATTAAATGGAGAAACTCCCCTGTAGTTAACTAATTAAATTGTTACATATTAATGAAACTGTTGCAATGACAATATAAGTACTACTTATTTTTATCTCTTCCTCGTTTATAATATTGGCTATCAGACCAGCCATTAACAGAAACAAGCTTTACCAATAAATTTTCGTGTTAGTTATCCAAATTCAAATTGTGTCGAATTTTAAACCCGGGGGCATATTTAAGTGCTAGATTCGCAGATTTTGACGAATGCTTTCTATTATTGTATTATAAATAAATGTTTTGTTTTGTTAATTAAATTTTAACTGAACATTTCTGTTGCAGTGATTTATTGATTGATGTAGAATGATTTTTCTGATTCATTCATTTCTGTGGAATCATTCACTGTGTTGGCGTCTGTAAGAAATAAGTGTGCTATAGCGAATTTTTTAAACCAATTTTCTGACCGATCCTCTTTACTAAAATAAATCAATGGTAAGATTATGTTTTCTTTTTCTTTTTTACTTTTCTGCTGAAAAGTTCTACAACTTGTGGGTTGAACGTATGATGGCACAAAATTTTATGTGTCGCAACTTTCATTTTTGCTGACATTTATAGTCATTTAAAATATCTGGCACACAGGTAAACTGAATATTTGACTAGCCGAATAGTAACTATCAGGCCGAGTCTACTTTAAGATTTTAGATTTTAAAAGTGTTAAAAAGTTAAATTTTTAATCAATTTTGCATAATATTTAAAACAGATTACCTTCCTTTTGATAAGCATGAATGTTTTTTAGAAGTAAACTTTACACTATGAAAACTGTGATTTGATTTATTATTTAACAAAACATTTTTAATTAATAAAATTTAAAATTTCATGGCTGTGAAAGTAATTTTTGAAGGATTTGGAAGGAAACCTTTACCTTCATATAGGTACTACAGTTTATTTGTCAGAAAAATACTAAAGTAATAAATAATACAATTAATTCAAATGATGGTAACTCGACAAGAATAACAGAGTCCTTCTGTATTATCCAAGCCAGGTCGACTAGAATTGCACCAAGGATGATACCAAATATACTAATTACATTAACCCTTAATTTTTGACAACTATATAGTGTAGCATAGCTAATAACAACCATAATGCAATGCTAATAATACATAATATAGTTTATTTATTTATCATAATTTATGGAGATTATTTTATTGTTAAATTTTTTATAGTTTTTTATTTATGTTTATTTATTAAATTTTATTTTATTTTTTATTATTTACCATTTTTAACAATTTTATGTATATTTGATAATGTTAAATTTCTGTTTTAAATGTGATTGTCAACAATTTTTGGCTAATTATCTGCTGGTCAGGATAATACATAAGTACTGAATAACGTTACTGCTCCTTTTGATAAATAAGAAATTTTTACAGATAAACTTTATACTAAAAATTTTTTTCTTTGTGTTATTTTAAGACGAGGATAGTTTAAAAACTTTTTTTCTCTGTGAAATTTGAAATTCCATGGTTTCTCCTGTTAGTTAAAACAAATTAATAAAATTTTATTATACCATAAAATAAATATTTTAAAATCAAAGAGAAATTTTGAATGAATTAGAAGAAAAATTTAACAGTTATATGCTGCTTATTTGTTAGCAAGGGACTAGAGTAAAAAGTATAATAATACAATCTTTTTGAATGATGACATCTCAGGAAGAGTTAAATATGTTCCTTTTCCTTTTGATTTAGCAAGAAAGTTTTTAAATGTAACCAAAAAGTAATGTCTGGAGTGGAAGACCATCTTCAGAAGTTATAAACATACAGGTTTTTCCTAATATCATGGAACAAACTGATAATATGGTACACATAAACATCTTCTGAACAAGAAACAACATCTGAATCCGCTTATTCCATCAGAAATGCAAGACATTCAATCAAAAATTCGGGGTGTGTCACTACAATATGTAATTGGATTTTTGTTCACAACCTTAACAATAATGAAAATATTTCAGTGAGATTTGCATCACTTATTTTGCTTCCTTGAATCATAATGATATTATCGGAAGTAAATGAGTTTTTGCTGGTAACACAGTATGCTGTCAACTGCATTCTGAATGAAGGAATGTCTAGCTCAATGTTGTTTTGATATAAATGGTGGCAATTTACAGTACTTCTCACCATTTCTAGAGCTGGATGATATATCAAATATCGATTTTTATAACGTGTCACCTCAATCAATTTTCATCTTTATTAAATATCAATATATCGGCTCTCATTGTATCCATGAATGAGAGTAATCCATACAGTGCTAGAGGGAAAACAAGGAGAAAAAAGAGCTGATTCTTCCCCTTTGCCATCCCCTGCTTCTACTGTATCTTGATATCTCCCATTTGCTTCTAAGGACAGGGCAAAAGGGTAAAATAAAATTTAAATACATCATTATTTATTGTTACTACAACTTGATATGACAATTATAGCAGTAAAATTAAAAAATTTAACTTTACATGCTGGAAATCAAAAGGAAAAAGAATGTTTTTTTCGATTTGGGGGAAGGGGGGTACTTTTGTTTTCTTTAGTGGAAAACGGCCGAAACATGAGAATCATTATTTTGGCCAGAAAATTTGGAAATAATGTTTTAGAAATACCTGACATACAGTTCTTCTTCTTGTTGTTACTAAGACAGATTTCAAATCCAAACTCACAATTTCCTGCCGCATTCGAAAAGTCAGTTTTAAGCCTAAATACATATAAGTAAAAAAAACTCACTATTTCTTAAAAACTGTGAAATCGAATAACGTTTTCTGCTCTTTGATAAAGCAAAGAATCTATCAGAAAAGGCTGCCAATTTTAGTGTTTATGACAGATATTTGTAATGTGACAGTTTGGAAATAATCCTCATCAGACAAAAACTGCTTTATAACTAAAAATGTCATACACTTATAAAAAAAATCCTTGTAGCTAATGTATGAGAAATAATCTTAAAAGTTAAGAAAAACATTTTTTTAAATTCGGAATTTTAAAAAAGTTCTTTTTCTTCTAATAAATATTCTTCTTTCAATTTTTTTAAAAATTATTACTGTAACTTGCATATAAGTCGAGGAATTTCTGACAATTTTCAGCAAAAAAATTGGGGTGGGGGGGCATGGGGGGCTTGACTTATACGCGAGTCACATAAAAAAGAAAAAAATAATCTTCGGTTATTGCAAAATTCTGTCTTATTATGGGTATGAATAATAAAATATTATATATAAATAATAATGATCATATATATTAAAATATAAAGGCAATTCTGTAAGATCAGTTTCAGTAAGAGCAATATTGACACATTTGTGCATGCGTCAACTCTTTTTTGAACCTCTTCAATTTAGACGAATTTTGAGGGAGGCCCTGCTAGTGCAGTGGTCAAAAACAGCAGTTTAAAGCTCTGAATTTTTGTAGAGGACGTGGGTTCAAGCCCAATGCCCATCAAAATGATTTCTGCAATATTTTTATCGATGATTCTCTTCAATAATGACATGTTTTAGTGAATATATAATTAAATAAAATTTAATATCCAACAATACTTTTAAAAAATAACAATTTTTTATTTAAAATATTTTTCATGTAATTATCAATTAAATAAATTGAGCTGATCTACAATTTGTTATATTTTCTGATCGTTATCAAGAATATAGAAAAGTTTGTCATTTTTTTCCAAAAAAATGAAAAGGGAAAGAAAGAAAGATATTCATATAAGAACTATAAAAGAAACTTCCTTGATATCCATAGTTTAATATTTAAAAAGAAATGTAAAATAAAATTCAAGTATAATTAATCGCTAGCTGCATCAAGTTTCAAATTAAGTTTTTAGAGAATGAGACTTATAAAAATAAAATTCATGACAGCTTTTAATGGTTGGTTAGTTAAAAAAAAAGAATATTGTTATTATTAAAAAAAGAGGGAGACCATAGCAAGTAAAAATAAATGCTGTATATCCAATATTTTTAGTTAACTTCTGATAAAAAGGCAAGCATAATTGGTTGTAAATAAACTTTTGTGTTTTGGGGGGTTTTACTTCATAGAATAGGTTAGACTGACAGCACCATCTATCGCAATCGCTTTAAATCGATAGGAATCGCCTATAGAATATAGAAATTTGTTACAATTTCAATCATTAATTTAAAAACAACTACTAATTAAAAATTCAAGAATTTCTCTAATGAAACATTTATTTTATTTACCATCAAATCTTGACGGGTACTATCCAGTTTATCATTAAAAAAAAAAATCAATGATTTGTTTTTGTTTACTTACTACTTTTTCGCATTAGCAAGTGAAATCTTTGGTTTGATTTTGTGCAAAATTAAAGTAAAAAGTTAAGGGTCGACTTATACATGGGTTTTTGATTTTTTGCAAAACTTTCATTCAAAAATTAGGGGGTTGACTTATACACGGGTTTTTGATTTTTTGCAAGACTTTCATTCAAAAATTAGGGGGTTGACTTAGACGTGAATATATACGGTACTTAAAAAATAATAACATATTATTTTATAAATTTTCTTAACAAAACAATAAATTTGACCAAAATTTCTGGAAGAGTCTCTATTCAAAGCTAAATCTGTTTTTACAATATGTAATCAGACTTCAGATATAAAATTATTTTTCTAAAAGCAACACAAGTTAGCAATGACCCTTTTAATTAGTTTAGTAATTTGAGTTAAGTGATTAAAGTGAATACTTTTTTATTCTAAAATATCTCTGTAAAATATTTTTTCTAGTTAGAAATTTCATAGAAATCCATTTATATTTTTTTTTTCCTTTTTAACTGTCATGTTTATCTATGTTTAAACTGCACAGAAAATATCGCTTGAAGAATCTCTCTTATTTTTTTCGTCCAGTGTTTGCAAATATACTATTGTTTAGTTTCATAACATGTATAATTGTTTCTTCATTGAATAAATATATAGAAAAATGCATAAAATTTGAAAAATGTCTATAAATATAACTATTTCCTCATAAATTTTCTGAAAAAGTCCGCTTAATTGTATGTGTACGGTCATAGACAAAACACATGCATAAGTTGTTTTATATTAATCTTCTAGAAATTAGATTTATTTATCAGTTTGTCGATTGTTTTACAATAACCAAAAGCATTAATGTAAGTTCCTTAATTAAAGGGGTTTTCATTTTGCTTACAAAATTAATTTTATAGTTACCCTAGTCTGTGTTAGGGGAAAATTTGACTTTTGTGAACAAAAGAGTACAATTAGACAACATCGATTTCATCTAATTAACATCAAATATAAATCTTTTAAAAATTGTCAATAGTTTGTTTTAATTCTAACAACTATTGACAACTTTTAAAAGATTTTTAATATGTTGTTAATTAGATGAAATGATATTTTTCACATGTGCCCCCTTTTTTACCCTACCAGTAAGTGAAGAAGAAAAAAATTATTTAATTTGGTTATAAAAAAAAAAATCTGTAACAGTATTTATCCATGGTTTGTATTTTCTGATTCTGCTTGAACATTTAACTAATGTGAAATTTGTGTGAGGTTGTTTAAAGTTCAATTGAATTTTTGGTTCTTTATATGATTATATAATTTTTAAAATGTCACTAGAGGTGGGCTTGTGCCGGGCCCTAGCACTGATCCCAGCTGGCCTGCGAGCCTGTTTTCATTTTGTCACTCGAACCAGCCCTGGCCTTTGCACTCATTGGGCACGAGACTTACCTTTTTCTAAAAGCTCGGGCCAGGTGTGGCCGCTACTCAATCTGGGCTAGAATCAGACCCTGCTTTTTTATGGAGGATCTAGCATGACCGGGTCTAACTTATTTTTTTCATACTGAGCTGGGGCTAGTTTAATTCTTTTTAGGTTTGCAGGTTCAAATTTTTACTCCTGGTCTCAACCTAGCCTGTATTAAAATTGTTGTCTTACAGTGGTGTGGTCCATGCAAATATCGGAAATTTGATCCAGCCCAAAACTGTTTACAAAAAATGCATTAATTGGCATTATTCAACAAATAAACTTTAAATCTTATTCTTTTTAAAGAATAATAGATTTCTAGGTAATAAAATTAAAATAAAATAACCTGCCTATGATGAGATCCTGTCTCCAATGGAAAAATGTGTTGATCTATGCAAAATAAATGTAATAATACGTGAGAAAAGAATATAATACATTTACACCTGCTAAGAAGAGAAATTGTCTATAACGCCTTTTTTTTTCCTGTGTGATTCCGTCTTAGAAGATTTTACTGTATAGCATTCCAGACCTGGCAAAACTTCTTTTCCTATGGGTCGTTCCGCCCTTGCAGACCTCTAACTGACAGCACAACACAAAAATAATGAATACTTTATTTTTTAATTGTTTTACTATATTCAAAATAAATAACAGTTTCAAAGCGGAATGTAATGTTATTTCTAATACTTTGTCACAGTTGTTTAGATTCTTTCCAGTGAGGCTTCACATTTGGAAATTTATGTGCAAAAATAATCTAGCACAAATAAATGGTGAGTTTTTCTGTTTTCATACTTCCATACTTTATGTAAAAGTTAAGCATGGATATTGTTATTTTGTGATATTAATGAAACATATATCTAGTTATAGTGTGAAACTTTGTTAACAAATATTAAGTAATATTTATACACCACGGAAATATTAAATCTAAGATAACAAAGCCTGCTTTTATTTATTGGTGAAAACAAAAGTTTATATGTTTACTTTATTAAGGAATGTGGTAACCTTTTGCAGCCGTACAAGCTGCGCCTTTTTTGTTCATATTCTCATTAAGTGTATCCATTTAGTGTTTGTTTTTTTAATTAATGACATTTCTTAGTTGAAGGTGCTTTGTTTTTGTGCTATCATAAATGCTTGGAAGGAATCATGCTTTATTATTTTCCAATTATTATTCTCTTTAAGGTTATGTTAGATTTAGAAATTTTATGCTGCTTTATTTGTTTCTCATTTAATTTACTTGACATTTTAAAACAAATTTTATTTTTATTTTTTAACATTAAAATTGCTGAAACAAATAATTTGAATCATTAATGAAAACATAAATGCATTTTAAGTGTAAATTTCATCGGCATTTCTTTGGGAAGAAGTTCTTTTATTTGCTTAATAATGACAGTTATATAAAGTTCAGATTAATGTCTTGTTTTATAAAGGTTATTGTAATTTATTTTTTTTTTAAAGGGTAATTGTAATTTATTTATTGTTTATTAGGAGGCAAGGGCGGATAGGCGATTTTAAAAATTTGGAAACTTCAATCTGATGCGTAGGTCCGGGTTAATTCATTCACTGTGGGTCGTGTTACTTCTACTTTTTGCTACGTGTCTGGTTTGGGTCCGGCTGACTTCTATTTTTTGCTGCTGGTCGGGTTAACTTATATTTTTTTGCTGTGGGTAGCATTTGGACCTGGTTGACTACTGCTTTTTGCTGCGGGTGTGGTTAACTTCTACTTTTTTGCTGCGGGCCGTGTTAACTTCTACTTTTATGCTGTGGGTCGCATTTGGGTCCGGTTGACTTCTACGTTTCTGCTGCGGGTCGTGTTCACTTATAATTTTCTGCTGCTAGTCGGGTTGACTTCTACTTTTCTGTTGCAGGTCGGGTTGACTTCTTCATTTTAGCTGCACCTAGCGCGTTGGGTTTGGTTCACGTTGACATGCATTATTTCGGGTTTGGGTCAGTTTCGGGGTAGGTTTTCAGTCTTGCAAGTTAGGTTTCGGTTGACCCTATTTTTGAAAAGAAAGTCTAAATATTTTTTTAAATCAAAACTATATACAGTAAAAGCTCCATAACGGACACGATCAAATAATTTTTTGGAATACTTTTAATCTTTAGGATTATGTAAAAAATAGTAATTTGGTATAAGACTGCATGGCTCTTTATATCTAGGATCAGTTGTAAGTCAGTAAAGAATGCTTTGAAACTTGTGAAAAAAAAACATACCGGGTGTCCTAAAATGAACTGACTGATTTTAAAATTCAGTACCTTACAAATGATGACAGCAATTTAAAAAAAATCTTGCAGGACGGTTATGTAAGATGTCAGGAAATTTTTTACTGCAATACTTGATTTTACTTTACAGTAGCAGCGATAGATGGTGCTGAAAACAATGGTCTTTAAATTGGGCGCGATTTCTGGCCTGCCTCCTCCGAGCACCGATTGTAGCGCCTATTGCTTTCAGCGCCATCTATCGCTGCTTTTTAAACTAAAATCAAGAATCTCAGTAAAAAAAAAAACTCCTGTCAGATGTGATTCTGAGTTTTAAAAAAAAATTTGAAATTCATAGCAAATTTTCTGAAAGGTTACAGCAGATGGGGGATTCCCTCCTGGAACTAAATATTTTTGTTGCAGGTCGGGTTAGCTGTTTTCGATTCGGATCAATTGCAGGCTGAGTTTAGATTCCTGCAAACTGGGTTTGTGTTAACCTTTTTTTTCTTTCAAAAGTTAGTTCAGTATACAATTTCAGATTAAAACTATACCTATAATGATAAACATAGAGATATGTATGTGTGCTGTCTTCTAAAGAGACCACTGTATTTTTTGCACGACTCTTTGATAAAATTTTCACTTCTTCGACCCTTTGACGAAATTTACGTTTATTCCGCAACCCTTTTACGAAATTAGTGTAATTTTGCAGCCCTTTGATAAAATTTGCGTTTTTTTTACCGTGATCTTTCGACAAAATTTGTGTTTTTTCAGCGCTCTTTTGATGAAGTTCGCACTTTTAAGGCGATTCTTTGAAGAAATTCTCGTTTTCTCCGCGATCCTTTTCCGAAATTCGCCTTTCTTTGATAAAATTTGCATTTTTTTCACGATCCTTTGACGAAATTTGAGTTTTTTTTGCTGCCCTTTGATGAAATTAGCTTTTTCCGCGATCATTTGCGTTTTTTCGTGGCCCTCTGACCAAATTTACGTTTTTTCCGCCGCCCTTTGACCAAATTCGCGTTTTTTCCGCGATCCTTTGGCGAAATTGAAGTTATTTTCTGCAAAAGATGGACGAAAAATATTTTTTGTGTCAATGCTTATCAAAATCTGCGATTATATTTATGTCCGTATTTTCGGATTTTTTAAATTTTCGAAGCAGAATTCCTTAACCTTCTTGTTAAGTATTCTTTTTTTTTTTATGAAAATAGATTAAAAATTGCTCATTTATTTTATTACATATTTCAAACCTGCATATACACTGCTCAAAACAATTAAAGGATATTGCAGTTTTAGGTGGATTTTGTATCTGGTAAACTGTTTAGCTGATTGATACATGGTCGACAGACATAGTAGGTTATATGAGAATAAATTACACATGTTTGGCAGAAAAAAATGCATTTTATTGCGCATTTGTGTACTAAAGGAAAAAAACACAATTTGTGCATATGAGAAAAAAAGAATAAGAAAAGGTGTTTCTTCAAAGAAAATCATTTTCAGTAGGGGGTATGGTTTCCACGGGCGGCCAGCAACGTTGAACACCTTTGAGGCATGGACTCAATGAGGCTATTAATGACGAGTTGGGGTATTCTGCCCCACTCTTCCAGAAGAGCTCTTTCCAGTTCTTGGAGAGTTTGTGGGGGTTGTTGGCGGCCAGAAACTCGTCTTCCTAGAGCGTCCCAAACGTGCTCGATTGGATTCATGTCTGGAGAACACGCTGGCCATTCCATTCGAACGATTCCTTCCTCGAAAAGGAAATCCTCCACCAGGTTTGCACGATGTGGACTGCAGTTATCGTCCATTAAAATGAAGTTATCTCCGATTGCTGCAGCGTAAGGGACTACAATAGGTCTGAGGATCTCATCCCTATATCGGCGACCAGTCAGAGCTCCATCTCGAATGATGTAGAGGTCAGTGCGCCCGTCAATGGAGATGCCACCATACACCAACACTCCTCCACCGCCAAATCTGACACTTTCGCGCACGAACGCAAGATTATTCCTACTGCCACGGTCCCTCCAGATGAAAATACGCCTATTATCCGGATGCACAGAAAAACGGGACTCGTCAGAAAACAGAATATTGCTCCATTCATTTCTCCTCCAGTTGACATGCTCGGTTGCCCACTCCCTGCGGTCGCGACGATGCCTTGATGTTAATCTAACACATACCATCGGTCGGCGAGCATACAGACCTACAGCATGGAGCCGGTTTCGGACAGTCTGAGTTGAAATCGTGGTGCCTGTAGCCGAGCGAAGGTGTTGTTGGAGAAGAGTAGCGTTCATGGTTCGGTGTCTCCGAGCTGTTAACGCTAAATACCGATCTTCATTGGGCGTTGTTGCCCGTCTACGACCTTGCCCTGGTCTTCGGCCTGCACATCCACTCTCCAAAAAACGGTTCCAGATCCTGGAAATGACACTTTGTGACACTCCAATGGCTTGCGCTACTTCGGCTTGAGTTTGGCCCCCTTCTAACCTACCAAGAATTCTCAAAGCTTCTGAATCTGTCAAATGACTTCGCTGAGACATCGTACTCATCGAAACAAAGCAATCACTGAATGCCGATCATTCTTGTCTTCATTCTCTTTTATCCAGTTGAAAGTCAAATTTCATTCGCTGCCGCTGTAGCCACCTTTTTTACGTCGAACTCAAAATTTGCATACTCCACAGTTTGAAAACCAGAAAAATTTGCATTTGTGATTCTCTTCTTCTATTTTCGGCAAAAAAAATTTCGTTTATATCTTTATTTAATATAAAACTTCAAATATCCTTTAATTGTTTTGAGCAGTGTATTTTAGAGATGAAAAGCCGTCCAAAATCTTTGTGGAAGAGGTTTTTTTTTTAAATAGAATTAGATCATAAAAAAAAAGATTTGCTGCGGAAATTGCGGGTAGCGCAAATTTTACTACTTTTACGTTGGCCGTGGAAATTCGGGATGCTCAGTGAGAGGGTTGAATTTTCGGAAAATTCGGAACAGAATCACCACTGTTGCAATTTATTGAATTTTCAAATCAGTCAGTCCCGGTATATTCAATAGCTGTGTGATGATGGCTCAAAAAAGCATTTAAAAGAAAACTAAAGCTGGCTTCGCTATGTGAGTTAGAGGTTTACCCGGGCTGAAATTTCCAGGCCTAAGTCTAGGTCTGACCCTCACAAAAAAATTATTGGCCCGGCCTGGTATAAAAGTTAAAAAATCGACTCCAGCCCTGCCTGCATTTTGCAATTAAAATTATTCCTAAAACACACTTACTTATGCTCATATTTTATTTTCAGATTATGTTCGAAATTCATGAATACAGAAAAAACAATAATACTAACGACTTATTTTAGGCAATTATGTACATAAACACTACGTAAAAATATTATTTAGACAATTACATTCAAATGAAAATCCAGTAAGAAAATCAGTTTAGAATGAAAGAAACGGGTAATAAAAGAAAATTATCATTTAAAGCTCTAAAAAAGAAGAAAGTAGATTTTTTAAAAATGCAGCTCTGTAACTTTTCAAATGAAATTAAATTTCTAAAGATTTCGTTAATCTAATGTACAACATAAATATAATTTTTACGAATAACAAATAAGTAAGAAGCCAGACCAACTTGGGCTCAGGGTAAGAATTTAGAGGAGTGCACGGGTCGTGATCGGACCAATAATGCTTATCACTCGGGTTCACACGAACCGAATGTTTAGCTTTTATTCTGGGCCGAGCCCCGACTAGGAAATTTTGGCCAGTGCAGACCTCTAGGAAGAATGCTGTCCAGGCCAGGCTCGACCTGGAAGAAAAAGAAGTCTGGCCCAACACGAATTTGCAGAAAAATTTAAGACGGGGGCACGGTCCAGCTCTAAAAGGGAGAATAGACCTGACCCAGCCCGAGTCTCCTAGATTTAAACTGGCGCGACCCAAAGTCATTTTTCGTGAGGATGTATAATATTGTTTTGAAAACCCTTTATTAGCCCAAGGGTGTGGGGCGACCGCCCCTTCGCCCCCCTTAGATCCGCCACTGTTAGGAGGTATCATAAGTAAAGCTTCACATGAAAAGAATGTGCTGTAAGAATTATATTTAAAAATTGATAGCAAGTTTAGTACTTGAAATTTAAAAAAATAGCAATTATAGTTTACGGGATGTTTTAGTATTCCACATAGAAACTTCTAGAGGAGGTGTAGTGTTATGCAGTATGTTAGGGTTATCATAATCCACTTGTTCACTACAGTATACAATTTGTCTTACTTTTATTGAAATCCAAATTTTTATTCTTTACCTTAAAACAAGGCATTTTTCATAGAAAACAGACTTCAAAGGGTTCGAATAATATATATGAAATGAGTTAATCATCTACCGTACATTGAATGTATAATGTATGAAAATATTCAATATAAGCAGGTACTCCAGGAGCAGGGTTTGTGTCTCATTTGAAATTTTTTATGATTCAGTCTTAATCTCTAATTCTCCCAGTTCCTACTAATTCTGTTACAAATCATCATATAAAAATATGACTGGCATCTTTCAATTAGTAATAATTTGTGTACTATTTAATGCTATGCTTAAATTTTGATCAGTCTACTACATAATTTGCATGGAAGTTCAGCTGTGATCCTTCTTCATTTTCAGTGAATACTTAAATACCAGCCGGAGTACATCATAGTTTATAAATACTGTGCACCGGAACGTGCCATAACATCATTGTATGTTGTACATTGAAATACATTCAATAATGATATTAATGTATTTCAAAGTATGTATATTTACAAATTAATTTTTGAAATAAATGTGAAATGTAACCTTTGAATTTTTTAACAGAAATAGATTCCTGTAAGCCTTATATAAGTGAATCCAAAAATACAGATCATTCTACCAAATAGATTTGAGTTATATTTAAACAACTGTGCACATCGCAATCTGTTTTGGAATTACTTAACATGAGATTTTCCAAGGTTTAAATCTCCCTAATTCCTAAACTACTTGACCGAATAACTTCCATTTGGTATCCAAGGGTAAAATTTAGAAAAAATCTATATATGATCTCAAAATCAGATGGCAGTATGGAAAATTTGAAAGTTTTTGATAATTTTTATATCGAGATGACTCCCAAAGCAAAATTTAGAAAAAGAATTATTTAGTAGGTGTTATTACTAAGTGAATGGCTCTAGTCAAATTGATACAATGATTTGTAGCACAGTTAGCAGCATATGAACTTTTGGCACAGTGCAGTTCTCGCCAAATGTTAGAAATTGCTGTGAAAATACATCATTTGAAGTATCTTGTTCATGTATACAGACGGATCCAGAACAACATTTCAATCATTTACAGGGTGGTAGATCACATTACAACGAAATTACTTTTGTATAGGAAACTAGAGTTGCAATTATGTTATTCATTCAGGAATACAGGGTGTCTCATGTCAATCTGAGCACAAGTTTTTGTTCCTAACTTTAGCAGTAATAAAGATGTTTTTATGAAATTTTCAATAGACTTATTTCAGTGATGAATTAAGGCAGTTACATGGAGGACCCCATCCTCCGCTCGAGCAATTGCTATTCTATCCCACCACCGGAGTTTGAGATTTTCTGCTTGCTATTGATCTAAAAGCGCTAATTCTCTGTATTTCTATAATCCAATCCCCCTTTTGGAGCGGCAAAATTTTCTCCCACAGGGAAATATCTGAATGCAACACTAGTTACTTTGTTTTTTGTAGCATGCAGTAACTCAAACAGTACTGAAACAGCTGAGTAATTTAAAGGATACTGTATATAATCTGAACTACATTTTAAAGTATGAATTGTCAAGTCCAATTAAATATGGATAGTGGCTTCTTCTACCTCTTAAGTTAGTCATGTTAGTGTTCAGATTGGAACAAGACACCCTGAATTTTTGATTGAAAAAAAAAAGAATTGCACCTCCAGTTTTTTGTACAAAAATTATTTTGTTGTTGCATACTGTACCATATCATTGCAAACAATTGAACAGTTCTTAAATATTATCTTAAGTATATTAAATCGCTTCTACATGTTACTAATCCTTATGTATCTTAATGTGTTTCTTCTATATTTTAATAAGGCAAATTATTTATGTAATATTTTAACACGTTAAAAGTGAAATACATAAAAATTCAGGTTTTATAGATTTGTTATTTAAACTATTGCTTACACTGTAAATTTTTCTGATAGAAACATAAACAATTTAATACAATTTCTTTCGATTGGAAGTTGTAGACTATCAATTTTTTAATTTCTAAAGATATTTTTTGTAATCGTAAAACTGTAATACATTTTTCATAAATCGCCTCATCGCAATGTTAAATAATATGTATAAATATTCAACTAATTGCTTGTGTTTATGGAACGTTAAATAGATTAACACAAATTTTTGCAAAAAAGTTTTTTCTTTACCAAGTTCGTTTGCTGTTATTGCTTTTTC
This sequence comes from Maratus speciosus, assembly GCA_963932465.1. Taxonomy (NCBI): domain Eukaryota; kingdom Metazoa; phylum Arthropoda; class Arachnida; order Araneae; family Salticidae; genus Maratus; species Maratus speciosus. The sequence continues at coordinate 56,896,368 of OZ010794.1, forward strand.
ATATAACATATATCTTACCCAAAAGAAAAATGACACAACTCAAAAATACTACATTTCACAATTGCCATTGTTTTACTGTAACATGAAACGATTGCACTTACCTCTACATAGATGGTAAAATCTTAAACTCTCAGAATCAAGATGTAGAAGCGATGGAGTGCACTGAGTAATTTTAACCATCCTTCTCATCCTTTACCTCCTCCGTTTGTGACAAGTGACGCATAGCATAATCTAGCTTTCTTCTGTATAACTACATGTTGACAGGTGAGTTTCTTTGGTTTACCTCATACCTTGTTAATACTACTTTTGAGGGGGTTTTTTTTTACACATGCAGTTGACCAATAGCCTCCAGCAATCCATGCTGTTAATTGGATTTTATTTTAGATGCTACAATTTAAATAGTAAATGAAAAAAGTTTGAGCTGCATTACAAGTTTATTTTCATAAAAAACTGTTTCAGTTGTTCTTGTGGCAAAATCTCCCTACCTGTTTGATAGCTGACTAGTAGTTTCTTTATCTGCACCATCTTTTATATCCTCTCTATAAAAATAATCATGCAAAGCACTGGTTCCAAATATGTGGTACTTCCTTGGGGGTGTTCACAGGCTGAAATTACCCAGCCGAATCCACATAAAAAAATTATGGCCTGACTCATTATAAAAGTTAAAAGTTTGGTGTCCCGATACAAAACCTGAAAGTTTGTCCCCAAACAAATTTCTACAAAAGATAGTGTTTTATATTGATATGCCTGAAAATTATTTTTATGACAAAATATATTTATTTTAATGTTTGTGTTCTTTACTAAAAAAGCACTCAAGCTTGCAAAGTACAGGCACACATATTCATTAATACTGTCTTTTCCTAGATTTGTTTTGGCCTTTGTCCATGTAAACTATATTTTTTTAATGAATTTCTGTTTATATAGGAAATGCCTGACTTATGGTTAATCCATATTCTATCACTTGAAGACCTAAAAATCTTTAAAATGTTGTCGCATGACAAGAAAAGTTCGTTAAAGACCAGGATTCTTTCTTAGCAGGTGTATTGTCTGTTCTAAATCAATTTCATTCTTTTTTAATGTGTCATTGGATTCATTTTGCATGGACCAACACATTTTTCATTTAAGACAAGATTCCATCATTGACAGGTTCTTTCATAGGTTGCTTTAATTTTATTGGCTAGAAATATGTGTACCGTTCTTTAGAAAGCATAAATTTTAATTTTAGAGTAATGGAAATTAAAATAGGTATGTAGTTTTGGCAAAAACTGTTTGGCCGAATTTTATTTATGTTCGTCTGGGCCAGGCCAATAATTTTCATATTGGCTGGGTTAGGTGCTGGAGGTGAAAATTTCAGTTTATGCAAACCCCAAGGAATAATGAAATCCAGGCTTGGTCAACCTGAAAAAAAGAAACCTGTGCCGTTTCTGAGCCTTAAGTAAAAAGTAAAGCCCAGCATGGGCTGGACAGAGTGATGACAAACTCCGTAACGAGCCTTAAAAAAAAGGTAAGGCCCTGCCTTGCTCGAGTCTCATGAATGAAAATTGAAGTTGGCTTGGCTTCAGTATAGATTCTGGCTTATGAAAACGTCTAATTCTGCTATCTGAACTGTTTCCCTGACATTCAAATCTTCTAGTGTCTCCATGAATACTGGGGCACATTTACGTTGTTGGGTTTTGAATTTCTCCATATTTTTTCACTGACCTTTAAATAAATGTCCTTATGTTTTTGTTAAATTTAAAACCTGTCTATCTAATTTTCAACAGAATAAATGTTATTTTTTTCATTCAAATGATTTTTTAATAATAATCGATCCTTTTTTATTGCGTATTTACAATTTAAAATGTATAGATAAGTGGAACTACATATTAAAAATAAATTTGTGTTAATTGTAATTTACCAATGATGAACATACTTTTATTGTTTAAAATAATACAAATTGTTTTGTTAGTCAAATAAAATAATTTGTATATTAATGAATGCAAACATTTTTGTAAAGAGTATACAAAATACGTTAATAACTTTAAAAAAAATTACAGATAAATTTTAATATTAAAAATATCCTTATTTCATTGAAAGATATGTTGCAAACATCTGTCATATTAATAGAACGCCAGATCTGTGCATGTTTGTCAATATCTTACACTTGCTTGCAGATTGTGTCTGTACTGTGACACACTTTGGTTCATTTGCAACAATCATGGATAGTGATACATTTTCACTGTCTTTCACATGAGGTCACTTTTTAAGGCTGACATTTTAAATTTATGATTTGGCGTGATCATTTGCAATGAATCAACATTTTTCAAACTTAGTGAAAAGTTTCCAGGCCAGAAATCGAACCCACCTTTTGCTTAAATTGTCAACTCTCTGCCTATTGAGCTACCTGAACCAATACAGTTCACTCAGTCAACCTTATTGGCAATAGCATCTGTTCTTCTTCATTAAATGATAAATATGAATATATTTTATTATTTCTAACTCAATCATACTGATTGGTAAATTATCGATATTTTTCTAGGTAAAAAAAGTGTTCAGACTTAGAGTCAAACCGAATAACTCTAGCTTAAATTACCAATGCTTTACCTATTTCTCTATCTTGGTAGACAAACAGTCAACGCAGTTCATTTAGACAACCTGATTGACAATAACATCTGGCATAGTAATCAGTATGATTAAATTAAGAAAAATAAAGTATATTTACTTATCTATTGTTTCATATAGGTACATTACATGCAGTATATTGTGTTGAACTGTCTACGTGGCAAACCAGATTCTATTGCTAATAATGTTTGTTGCCTGAGTGAATCTTGTCTGTCCAGGTAGCTCAGTTGGCAGAATGTTGGCAATTTCTGCTTAATTTTTATCATAGAACTAGTGCTGGTTTTTAAATAGTCTTCCAACATGTTTGGCATGTGGGGCGTTGCAGTTTACAAATTTGCAAATTGTTTCTAAATGTGAACTAAAAAAAACCTCATTTTCATTATATATCAAAGATGAGAAAATGTACAGTAAAACATGTTGATAATGGCCAATTCGGTAGTGTGACAATTGTCGGGAGTGTCCTTTATAGAGGCTTTTGCTGCATTTCTAAAAAGGTTGATATTTGAAATATCATCAGCATGTTGCAAGCGATTTAGTTTTATTTTCAAGTCATTAATTTAATTCTCTATTTTCATTGACGTAATTGACATTTCTTCTTATTGTGTGTGTGGCATATAAAAGGGGGGGGGGGACATTCTATACAGTAGACTCCCTCAAATTCGCACAGCTGGGGACCATAGGTTGTTCGGATTACATTTTTCAACTTCAATTTGGATAATAAAGTCGTATTCAATGCCATGCATGACATGTCTATAACAGCACTTTTTAAAGGATTTCACAATCGTCTCCCTTGGAATTGACATTTACGCCTAACCCAAGAGGCGATAACATAGAGTCCAATTTTTTTACAAATTACCTTCTCTTTGTTTTCTGCACATCTGGCGAACAAATTCACTCAATCAAAATTTTTTGCAATATATCTTTAAATGATTTATTGGTGCAAACATCAATTCGCCGTCGTCAGTTACAAAGCTGCGTGGTTACGAACTTATGTCCCAAAATCTGATCTGCGTATAAGCCGACTCCCCCCTTTTTAAAAGAAAATGTTCGGTCAAAATGTTTCGGCTTATACACGAGTATATACAGTATAATACATATTACTGTATTCTATTAATAAATTAATAGAATATTCATTAGCAGTGTTTTTATTAGTAGTGTATTTGTGTAATTTTCCCCTTTTATCTGATGTTCTAGTGTAACTATTATACTTTCTAAAGAATTTTCCTTGTATGTGACAAATTCAAGTCATCTGTGAGAGATGTGTGAAAAATTTCGATATTCATTCGTAGTTTGAAAAAATACACATTCAACAGTTGATTGTGCTATAAAAACAAAAAAAATGTTTTATTGGAAAAGGATGCTGAAGTAGTTAAAAAAAAGGAAATAAAGTTAGAAACTGAAGAAATGAACAAGAAAATTTGGAATGTAAGGCAGTGTGTTAAAAAGTGGTATTGATAGAAGAGATGAAACCTATGAGAAATTAAGTATAATTTTTTAATAAGAAAACAATGTATTTGTATTCATTTTTTTTCGTATCTTACCTTTTTTATCTTAGTGAAATTTAAATCGTGTAATTAAAATTATTAAATCTTCTGTAATACGGCTTCTATGCGCACATTTTTTCTTCAAGTGTAATGTTATAGCACACTTGTCTTTCATCAATAGAATATAAGTAATATATGTTCACAATACTAGGGTTTTGTATTGGTTTTACTAAACTGAGTAAATTTATTTTTAAACTATTATTTTGTACATAAATCAACTTATTTATGTTTACATGATTCCAATTTAAGTGAAGTGTATTTTAGTCTAATTCTTTTTCTCTTATCCATTTTATTTTCATAATGACCATGCATCAAAGTAGTGTTGTAAAAAATGAAAATTTCTTTATTTTAGGGCTGACTTGAAAATATGTAGAAGCTTTAACCTGGGAAATTTAAGCCTAACCTGTGTCTTGTAATCAGGCTACGATGTCGGTGGGGAAAATGGACGACTCCGACTCTGATAATGCAGACCTGCTTGTAAAATGGACGACTCCGAGTCCGACACTTTCGCTCAAAAATGGGCCCGACTCCGACTCCGCAGCCCTGCTTGTGATGCTTTAAAGTAGCTAAAATAAATTAGTTGTTCCAAATCTATTTCTATACTTCCATGGTAAATTTTGCAATGTTCCTATTAAACAGGATTATTTTATGACGTTTCCAGATGACACATTGTAACTGCAACAGCATTAAATTAAATATTGTTGGTTTGTTAATTTTTATTTAACATAAAAAGATTTATTGATTCATGTGTTTTTTAACAAAATATTGCTCTTTGTGTAATTTTCCCCTCTCATCTGATGTTCTTGGGTAACTATTATACTTTCTACTGACTCCATTATAAAAGAAACTTTTATAGCTCGGTTTAATCACACCCTTCACACATTTCATTATTCAATTTTCATGGACAAATCAAAGAATGTTTGCAGTTGTATTCTTAAATTGCACGAGAAAATGCATATTTTTATACCTATAATTAATTATATGGAGCTTTAAGCATGGTAAAAATGCTAATAAATGATTAAAACATTGTTATATTATTTATTTACAGTGTAAATTATATAAAATAATGCAAAAAGGTTTAGCAATAATCATTAATATTAGATTAAAAAAAAATCTGAAATCTGGAGAATTTCTGACTAAACACATCTATCTGTATATTGGAATTCCACTGCCAAATAAATAAGTTATCCATTCCTTGCAAAATGTATCTTTTTTTGTTAATTATGTGAAATTATAGATTTTTTTACTTGAATTTGCTTTATCTTTTATTTATAATTAATTATTTATTTTAAAATTGTTGCTATTTATTTTATTTATAATTTAATATTTATACTGTTAGGAAAGGTATCTGACACACCTTCGGTCCGCTAACCTCAGACAATTGGGAGTGTACTGTCGTTTTTAATTCTATGGTTTTATTTCAATTCATTTTCTACATTGATTTTGATTTTTCATGATCAGTTTATTTTCTTGTTAATTGCTTTTTGTTGAATCGTAAAAAGTGATTGATTAAATTTTATGTTATTGTAGATGCATAAAGCCATTAATGTAGATACACATCAAATCACTAAAAATAATCTGTTAAGTGTAATATATTCACCAAATATTTCTTTGAAAGCTGCTTGGTAAAACAGCTTCTGACTCACAGCAAAAAAAGTTTCTTTGTGAGGTATGCAAGAATTTATCCCCAATGCGTAATTTATGCACTAATCTGTTAATGCATAGGGGTGAAGAACCTTTTTTGTGCGAGATATGCAACAAAACATTCTCTCAAAAGAGTACGTTAAAATAGCAACTTTTAATTCATACTGTTGAGAAATCTTTTGTATGTGATATAAATAACAAGAAATTCTAATGTAAGAGCCCTTTAAGCCAGCATCTGTTAATCCATATAGGTGAGAAATCTTTTGTATGTGATATATGCAATAACAAATTTTCTCAAGCGAGCCATTGAAGCCAGCATTTGATAATTCATACTGGTGAGAAACTTTTTGTATGTGATATTTGCAGAAAAAAAAACAATTCTCTGAAATGGGTGATTTAACCAGGCATCTGTTAATTCATACTGATGAGAAATCGTTTGTATGTGAGATATGCAACAAGAAATTCTCTCGTAAACATAACTTAAGTACACACCTATTAATTCATACTGGTGAAAAACCTATTGTATGTGAAATATGCAACAAGAAATTCTCTCAAAAGGGTGTTTTAAGTAGGCATCTGTTAGTTCATACTGGAGAGAAACCTTTTGTATGTGAAATATGCAACAAGAAATTCACTAGACAGGGTGATTTAAGTAAGCATCTGTTAATCCATACTGGTGAGAAACCTTATGTATGTGAGATATGCAACAAGAAATTCTCACAAATGTGTGATTTAAGTAGGCATCTGTTAGTTCATACTGGTGAGAAACCTTTTTCGTGTGAGATATGCAACAAGAAATTCTCTCATAAGTGTAATTTGAGCAGTCATCTGTTAATCCATACTGGTGAGAAACCTTTTCTATGTGAAATATGCAACAAGAAATTCTCTCAAAGGAGTCATTTAAGCCAACATCTGTTAAATCATACTGGTCAGAAACCTTTTGTATGTGAGATATGCAACAAGAAATTCTCTCATAAGCAACACTTAAGTGGGCACCTATCAATTCATACTGGTGAGAAACCTTTTTCGTGTGAGATATGCAACAAGAAATTCTCTCATAAGTGTAATTTGAGCAGTCATCTGTTAATCCATACTGGTGAGAAACCTTTTGTATGTGAGATATGCAACAAAAAATTCTCTAGAAAAGGTGATTTAAGTAGGCATCTGTTAGTTCATACTGGTGAGAAACCTTTTGCATGTGAGGTATGCAACAAGAAATTCTCTCAAAAGGTTGTTTTAAGTAGGCATCTGTTAGTTCATACTGGTGAGAAACCTTTTGTATGTGAAATATGCAACAAGAAATTCTCTAGACAGGGTGATTTAAGTAAGCATCTGTTAATTCATACTGGAGAGAAACCTTTTGCGTGTGTGATGCAACAAAAAATTCTCTGTAAAAAATAACCTAATCAAGCACCTGTTAATTCATACTGATGAGAAATCTTTTGTATGTGAGATATGCAACAAGAAATTCTCTCATAAGCATCACTTAAGTACGCATCTATCAATTCATAATGGTGAGAAATATTTTGAATATGAGATATGCAACAAGAAATCTCACGTAAGAGCTATTTAAGCCGGCATCTGTTAATTCATACTGGTAAGAAATGTTATGAATATGATATGCAAGAAAAAATTCTCTCGAAAGGATGATTTAACCAGGCATCTATCTGTTAATTCATACTGGTGAAAAACTTTTTGTATGTGAAATGTGTAACAACAAATTCTATCAAGGGAGCCATTTAAGCCGAAATCTGGTAATTCATATCGGTGAGAATTCTTTTGTATGTGAGTTATGCAACAAGAAATCTTCATGTAAGGGCCATTTCAGGCAGCATGTGTTAATTTATACTGGTAAGAAATCTTTTCTCTGTGAAATACGCAACAAGAAACTCTCTACAATCGGTGTTTTAAGCAGGCATTTATTAATTCATATTGGTGAGAATGTTTTGTGTCTGAAATATGTTATGAAAACAGTAATGTAAGCAGGTATATGTTAATTCATACTGGTAGGAAACCTTCTGTACGAGATAAAAAAGGAAAAATTCAAAATTGTGATTTAAGTGTTAATTTGTTATTGTCTGTTAACTAATTCTATAATAGGAGCCATGGCATATTTTAGTATTATGAAAATGGCATTTTATGTCAAACATTAATCACTAAAATGAAACACTCACCAATGAAAATATTTGAAATTCAATGTAATAAATCTGCAGACTAGAAGGGTCAACATCATCTATGGCAAACGTATTTTTATTTTGATCTTGCTTTATATTCTTTCAAATATGTTCCAATTCTCATTTTTATCTTTCACGTAATATAGAGTTAAATGTTTGTAACATTCTCTCATGATTGAGTATATTTCAGTTAAAAGACTTTTGCTAAAACGTAATTCACATAATGAATTCTTTTACTGTAAAACTGACTTTCTTACTATCTAAAAAATATTTTTCTTTAAAGGGTTGCTACTGTAATTGCAGATTCCATAAATTTTTAAGGAGCCCGTGGCTCCTAAACCCAAAAAATCCAGTCGCCACATTGTGAAAAAATTGCATAAAAGCAATAGCGTTTATATGGGAAAAAATTCAAGAATTTTAAGTGAAAAATAATTTGATTAATGTATACACATGTACAACAAAACACAGACTAAATATCTAATGTGTACATTTTTAATTTAATCAGAAAAGTATTTGAGTATAAATCAAGTGTAAATATAAATTTAAAACTATGTACTGTTCAGAATATAAAGTTGGGCAAGATACAGATTAAAAAATTATGCATAAGCTAAGCTATCACGGTAGTGTAGAATATTAGGAAAACAATATTTCTTATTTTCATTTTGTCCTTACAAGAGTCCTACAAAGATTGAGAATGTGTGAGTATGATTATTTTGCACTATAAAAATCAAAATACAATTCAAACTCTTGTTTTTAAAGAACACATAAAAGAAATTATCTTTAACAAAAATCTTATCACAGACTATTACAGGGGTGATTATGTTCCGAAAATTTAAAGCATTCGGTTCCGAAAATTCGGACATATAAAAATATCGCAAATTTTCACAAATGGTCGCCGAAAAAATCACCAATTTTGCCAAAGGATCGAGAAAAACACGCGAATTCCGTCAAAGGATCGCAGAAGAAAAGCCGCAAATTTCATCAAAGAATCGCGAGAAAAAGGCGAATTTTATCAAAGAATCCAGAAAAAACCCGCAAATTTAATCAAAGGATTGCAGAAAAAACGTGAATTTTGTCAAAGAATCCTAAAACCTCAAATTTTGTCAATTGGTCGCCAAAAAACTGGGCGATATTTCCGTTTTTTCCTCCGACCTGTTGACGAAATTCAATTCTTTCGATTGTTGATATTTTCGGTTGTTTTCGTGACGGAGACGGAATGATGGAATTTGCCCCTTATTTTTCCTTTGACCGATTGACAAATTTTGCGTTCTTTTCTATTGACCAATTGACAAAAATCGTGTTTTTTTCTATCGACCGATTGATGAAAATCGTTTTTTTTTCTATCGACCGATTGACGAAAATCACGGTTTATTTCACGACAGATTGACGAAATTTGTGTTTTTATTTCGTATACGATTTATGAAATTCCTGGTTTTATTTGTTTAGCGATCAACGAAATTCATCAGATTTTTCCATGGCCGATCGAGGAAATTCCCGATTTCTTTCATGAACGATTAACGAATTGATATTGCGGAAATCTGCTGAATAAGTAAATAATAATTTGGCTGATTCGTAGAAGAATCGCATGTCTATATCTAGTATCTATCTCTAATTGACTGCATTATCCCAGAGCTACAAATTTAATGAGTGGGGCCCAAACATATTCTTTTCTCGGCTCAAATTTTTCTGCGTCACAAACTAACTGTGGTATACCACTGCTGTTGAATTAATTCGTGGCGTTCATGAAACGTCATTTTTTTCCGGTGGCGGACATCGCAGTTTTTTAGAAGAAAACAATAAATATACGATTCCGCAGAAATGTGGTTTCTATGTTTAATCATATTTTTTAATTATGGACAATAAGAAAAAAAGAAAAACGGTAAATATCGCGGGCTTATGGAGGAGGCAATCCCACAATTAATAAGACAAAAAATCCAAAAATCATTCGGCGAAAAAGGGGCGTCCCTATAAGAAGCATGGTGACTTAGTCGCCATGTGGCGACTGTGAATCTGCATCTATAGTTGCTACACCGAATCCCCTGTAATATCGAAATAAAATATAAATTGTCGAAAAAACTGTTTATGTTTTTATACACTGATTATTATTTCATAAAGGAATATGAATTCAATAATGTTTTAAAATGTCAATAAATGTTAGTAAAATGTGTTTGAAAATTTTGCTTCTTCCTCCAATTCAGTCTCTTCTTAAAACTTTCTGACATACTTGAAAGTTATTTAAGACTTTTATTGAATTCTCTCCCATATATCTTTGCTCTAACTCTTGTGAAATACTTGGACTTTCATGTATTTGGTATATGTTACTGAGGTTTACTATTGCACATTCATTACTGAAAATCAATTGTGTTGTTTTATAGTACGTTCATATGGATACTCAAAATGATTATATTCTATTTTTATTAACCATTTGGAAAAATGGTTATTGTCCTCGGTCAGGGTAGGAAATCAAAAACATATCTGAAGCGTTTTATTAGTTGAATCCCGCATTTTATTCGTTTTCTGATTGGTCTATACAATAATCTGTATTTTCCCTTTACTTTCAACAGAGATGGATCTGCTGCCACTATGACAAAAAAGTAATAAAAACTACAAAAAAATAATATCTCAGAAAGAAATTGAGATACAGCTTTCAAACAAATTGCAATTAAAAATGCATTTTTTATCTATACGACGATATAAAAAGTAACATTGTGGGATGTTTAGAACTTTAAAAGAGAAATTTCATTTAAAATTTGTTCATGATTGTTCCAGGAATATTAATGTTTAATCCTTGGCGTACGTAATGTATGGCCAGCTCCTTAGAAGTTTAAAAATTTGCAGTACCGAAAATTGTCAAATTGAAATTTCTTTTAAAATTTGTTCATGATGAGTCTAGGAATATGAGTGTTTAATCCATGGCGTATGTAATGTATGACCAGCTCCGTGGAATTTTTATGTCTTAAATTTTAGACTTTGAAAAAATCATTTTACAAATGGTCGTTGTAATTTGTTAAATTGCATTTTTTTTTTTGTATTCTATTATTTTATTTACTTTTTGACAAAGTCGTTTGTGGTATATTGTATACTATTTCAAGAATTCATTGAATGAAATTAGTGTGAATTTCTGAGGCGCACTAAAATATGCTTTCTGCATAATAGGTATTGCAAACTATTTATTATTCATTTACATACTCAACCTCTGGCCCAAGACGCAATGATTAATCCGTGGTTATTAAAAATGAGATGTGCAGACAATATATTGAAGACCTTCACTGTTTTATATATATTTAAGGTGAGATAAGAATTGCCCTGTTGTTGAGACTTAATTTAAAATTATGTTCAAGTATCTTAATTTTCATTTGCTCAGTCAAATATTCTTTTCACACGGAATCCTATTTAAGCAGCAGCTGTGCACATATTTTAAAATCAAATATTCTTTAAAATTAATTAAATTTCCATTCTGTATTTTTATATTTCAAAATAATAGTAATAATTTTGTGACGTTTCTATTTCCACTAGATTTCTGATCTAGCGTACTCCAGAGCCATTCTGATTGGCTCGCTAGATTCAGATATGTAAGTAGCCAGACAACCGATCATCTTTTGAAGTTGTTGAGACATTTGTTTTCAGCTATTTTTTTTCTCATGCTACATAAACTTGATTAGAATGAATTGATTTTTAGAAGATAAAACTGATATTTGTTACTCTAAAGAATTCCAAAATTCGTATCCATGCTAAAACTATTATTTTTTACCCAAACTTTTTAAGATGAATACTGTTTCATAAGTTTTAAATATTATTTAAATTTTATAACAAAAATATCATTATTTATATTATACTACTTATAAATGAACTATTTACTTTCAAAAGATTATATATATATATATACATATGTATATATGATACGTATTCACTAGTATGATATAAACATATCTGTCTTAAGCAGCAGCCATACTCTCGTTATCTAACTCAATCGAGAAATCAAAGTTTTGCAGTCGTAAAATCATGGTTAAGAGTATAAGATCCAGGGTTAGAAAAAACCCAGCCCACTGGGCCCACTAGTCTAAAACCAGAGTTTTTTCGGGCTTTATTGAGTTTTTTTGAATAACACTTTATATTTCTAATTTTCGTATACATAATACCTAAATTCACCATTTATCATTGAAATCTGGGCATAATTTTGCATTAATTATGAATTAACAAAAAATATATGAAAAGAAAAAAAATCAAATTAATTTAAAAGGTACATCTGTATCTCATGGGACCAGTTTGCTGCACTGAGGATATATTAAAGTGAACCACAACTGGATTTCTTTATATAATTCTTACCTAAGTTAAACATGCTAAATTTATATAGTTTCTTTCATTCACTTCAAATCAGAAATCAGTTGAAGACTTCTTTTTTTTTGAAAGAAATGGGATTTGTAATAATATATTTGAAAATTTTAGCAAAATTTGCTACATATATATTGCAATAGTATTAATGTTAAATTAGATTGTCATGGAAGTCAGTCTCAGTGATATTTGTAAATTTAGATTGCAAACGGCGATACACTTATTACTAGCTTTGCTGCTTTATCAACTCTAAAATGTTTACGTAACTTGGCCCAAACCAGACCAAATGCTGAAAAGTATTGTTCGATTGAAGCAGAGCTACTGGTACTGAATGTAAAGAAAAAAACTGACAAAATCCAGGAGGAAACTTATCTGTTTCCCTTTTTTTTTTTGCCATAATCTGAACCATTTTTGTGTTGAAAACTCCTATATAACACTTTCACTGAACATTGAAGAAGGATAATAAATGGGATGATTAATCTTAAAAGCTATAACAATGCAAACAATCAAGATGGGGTTCAAGTGTCATCTTTTCGCATGCTTTAAGATTTAAAGCATTTGGATACATTTTAGATTACAGGTATCAAAATAAAATCTTCCTTCTTTACAGCTTATTTCTTTTTTGGTCATTTTATCTCTGCTTAGAAATTCCTTTAAATCTAGTTCTTTTGAAATATATTTAAATTGGCATTTATCTTTGCATCCTTATACCTTAGATTAAATAATGATACAGTTGTGAAAGCACAAGAAAATTTTAAAAAACCCACAATGGGTTTTTTCAAGTGGGCGCGCCCGAAAAAACCTGGACGGATTTTTCAGGCTGGGCCCACTTGGTCAAATTCTGTGTAACGCCACTACTAACACAATTTTCCAGTTTCCACATATTCTCATACCTTAGATTAAATAATGATACAGATTATGAAAACATGAGAAAATTTGAAAAAGAACGCAATGGGGTTTTTCAAGCGGGCTCGCCCGAAGAAACCCGGGGCGGATTTTTTCGGGCGGGCCCTCTTGGGCAAACCCTGATAAGATCAGGCCAACGTCCATTGGAATTTTCCCGTAAAGCAACTCAATAATCGTAAATTTCTCTGTCTCCCAGCCAATGCAACAGGTTAAATACTTGCGAAAAAGACACGCGTAAGAATACATTCCAAGTGAAAGAACCAACCCCGTACAAATAGCCGGGAGGACGCGACGAGAGGCAGGCTACGATAGGCCTTAGCTCCGGGGAAAGGAAGGAAGTACGCTTGTCGTCGATGATGAACTCTTTAGTCTCAGCGTCAGATTTATAACGTAAACAAATGATGGCGAGCTTGGCAAGGAATTAGGGGAAATAGAACATCGGAGAACAAATGATATTAAATATATTCGAAACAAAAAGAATTTAGTTTCAGAATAAAATGAAAAAAAGTAATTTAATGGGTTTAATAAGATTAAACAAATGGATTAAAGTTTTTAGAATAATAAAAGAATACGCATTTAAAGCATGGAAAAAGATAAAAGATATTTAAGAGTATATTAAAGCTAAGTAAAAAAGATAGATATTATTATAATTTGGAATAGTTTAATTAATATAAAAGGGCAAAAATTTTATTATTTCATATCCCCCCACTCAAAAAGACACGATGAACTGGTAGGTCCTACGACCTGCAGGTTCATAGAAGGGAAATGTTATATGGACTTGGATTACAATTTTGCCACCTGGGGTAGTCTTAAAATAAACTTTCTAAGATGTTAATAATGCCAAATAAATTTAATTTTTTAAGTTATAATGCGAACTAGTGAAATTGGTAATGATAATACAAGGACAAGAGGTTAATCTTGTTTACAATTTGCACAGATAGTTTTAGTAATAGGAATATAGAATAAAGTAAATATGAAACTTAAGAGTAATCATTCTTTAGGTTATTACAGGGGAATGTTTTTATGGAACATTCATAACTCATATTCACGAGCATGCATTAGAACATTGAATGTAGTTCGTTCATAATAGTTCAGTAATAAAGTTTTTACTGCCTACCTCACTATGAGTAAGGAATTGAATCGAGCTATTACAATATGAGTTGGCTAATGAAATTAATTCTGACAAATGTCCTCAAAAGTAAATTTCAAATTGGGATTCAAAAATATAATGTTCGTGTTCGAAAACATTTGCCGTACACGTTTTTCGAAAGAGTTCAGAATCGAACGATACTTGGATAAGGAAAACTTGAGCTTCGCAGTCGCTTGTGAATCGGAAAAGACTCCGTAAGTAATCTTCAGTTTTTCCCGCATCCAAGGACATTTCGCAGTTTGAACGTTATGTTCTTTTTCTCTTTTTCTTGTTAACTGTTAAAGTGACTGTTTTATATTGTGAGTTCAATTGAGAGCTGTGTGCTCGTGTGTGTTTTAGACGGCGTCGCTGTCGAATGTGTAACTAAGAGGGTTTTTATCGTTTTAATTAAAGGTTTTTACAGTCCGCATATGTAGAGTTGTATTTAGTGAGTGAATACATAATTAAGAGTGAACCAGTTACGGAAACATAATGGTCCGTTGCCGGAGTTTTTTTTTGAGAGGGAAAATAAAGATAAATAGGTGATTGACCAGATTTAAAGGTGGTTTAGTGTTCAAGATTGGGAATTTGAAACTAGTGCTGGCGAAGTTTGGGTGCATGGTTGGTTGGATTCTGATACCTCTGCATTATTGATCAAGGCGTTTTTAAAGTTTGGTGAGTTCGTTCCTTTATTTAGATTTTTATTCATTATGGATGACTTGAGTGATTTTTTGGTTAAAAAGAAGGAATTGAAATCGAGTATTACAAAATTTGAGAATAAGATTAATGATTGTATTGGCGAAGCAGATGCTAGTCAAGTAACATTGTTTGGAAATAGAATTGAAAGGTTAAATGAAGAATTGAGTGAAACATTTAATGCGATTTTTGTTAAATGTGATAAAAATGATATTGAGGCGTACATTGAGGAACAACAGACAGAACAGGATAAACTTGATAGTATGTGGCTTAGTGTTAACCGGAAAAAGTCGGGGATTACATTAAACGAAAGTAGTCACAATGCAGGCGTTTTGAAAGCTCAAGCATCTGAAATTAAATTGCCGAAGCTTACACTCCCCACGTTTAGTGGTAATTTGGAGGAGTGGTTGTCCTTTTATGATTTATTTAGGGCTAGTGTAGATTGTAAAGTTACAATATTTAAAATCAGTATGCAGAAATAGTGCACTTAAGATTATTCAGTGCCTTCCAATTTCCGATTCAAACTATAAGACAGCGTTAGAACTGTTGAAGGAGCGATATTCAAACAAACGTGAATTAATTAATGCATTGATAAAGAGATTTATTGGAATACCTTGTATTTCGGATACTGCACAGTCTCTTTTAGAAAATGTAGACATTATAAATGAATGCGTGCATTCATTGGGAGTACTTAAACAGGATGTTGGCGGTTTTTCAGAAGTATTGATGGTTTATTTAATTACAGAGAAATTGGATAAAAATACGATATATTGGTGCGAAAGAACACTTAAAAAGGAGGAATTGGGAACACTCGAAAATTTATTGTCTTTCTTGAAGGATCGTGATAGAACACTTCAAAATAGTAAATCCTCAGTAAAAGAAATTAGAAAATCTAAATTCACTACATTGTTGTCTGCTAGTAATAGTTGTGTTTTATGCAAGGAATCGCATCCACTTTACAAATGTCAGCGATATTTACAGTCAGATGTATGAAAGAGAATAGAGATAGCTAGAATAAATGGTTTGTGCTATAACTGTCTTGTGGAAAAACACTATGCTAAAAAATGTAGGAATGCGGCTAAATGTAAAGTGTGCCATAAGTCTCACCATAGTCTCTTGCATATTTCACGAGACATTGGTCCTCGGGTACAGAGTGTGGCTGAAACACCGTTTGCTCCTCTTTCCCCGAACGCAACAGAATTTCGACCAAAACAAAATGAGTTATTAAATCAAATTTATTGCACCGGCACCTTTGAATTTCGAAACAATTCTGGGTCTGGAATACATTTAATGAATAGAAAACAAACTTTACTTTGTACAGCAATGATAAAGGTTCTTGATTCGAGCGGTAATCTTGTAAATTGCCGACCACTGCTGGATAGTGGAAGTGAAGCCTCTTTTATAAGCGAAAATTGTATGCGAAAACTGTGTTTGCCAAGGCGAAAAACTAGAGTACAGGTTACATGCCTAGGTTCTTATAGTGCTGAAACAAATGGAGAGGTAAATTTGAATTTTACTCCTCATTTTAATTCTGAAATAAAATTTGTCACTAAAGCATTTGTGATAAAAAGAATAACATCAAATGTGCCATATAGTTCTATTCCTTCAAATATTGTAAATAATTTTAATGATTTAGTCCTGGCAGACCCACTATTTTTTGAATCAAGACCAGTGGATATTCTACTGGGAGTTAATGTATTCTTTACATTACTAAATGGGAAAAGTGTGCAAAGAGGGGAAGCTCTGCCCTTTGCTGTAAATTCTAAACTTGGATGGATTATTACGGGGACTACCTCATTTGATACGAACCTTTGTACATTTGCCGTCAATAATATTCAACTAAAATTGGATAGCTTGGTGCAACAATTTTGGTCTTTAGATTCTGTCCCGAAAGTGGTTCAGATTTCTAAAGAGGAGCAGGAGTGTGAGTATCATTTTAAACGTAATTATTTTCGGATAGGTCTGGAAGATTTGTTGTGAAACTCCCATTTAAAGAGTCTCCATCTCGATTAGGGGATACTAGAGAAATGGCTATCCGGAGATTTCTTTCGTTAGAACGCAGACTGTCAAAACAGCCGTCTATTTATGAAGATCATAGAGAGTTTATGAGAGAATATTTTGAATTGGGTCACATGGAATGTGTATCAAAGTCGGAGGGTTCTCCTTCAAGTGTGGTTTATTTACCACATCATGCGGTAATTCGGGAATCGAGCACAACGACAAAATTGAGGGTTGTTTTTGACGCTTCAGCTAAATCTACTTCGGGTGTATCTTTGAACGACATTCTTATGGTCGGTCCACGTATACAGCAGTAGCTGTTCTCAATTCTTTTAAGATTTAGAACATTAGCTATAGTTGTATGTGCAGATATAGAGAAAATGTTCAGACAGGTATTAATTAATCCTGAAGATAGAGATTTTATGAGGATTCTTTGGAGAGAAAGTTCCCGAGATTCTATAGAGGATTACCGTTTAAAAACAGTTACTTACGGTACTGCATCTGCCCCGTTTCAGTCTACTAGAGCTCTTCATCAGCTTGCCTTGGATGAGAAGAGTGAATTTCCATTGGCATCTACGGCAGTGTTAAGTGATTTTTATGTAGATGATTTATTGTCTGGAGGTCAAAAGGAAGAGGAAGTTGTGGAATTAATCGATCAATTGACATTGTTGATGAAACGAGGTGGTTTTAAGTTGCGAAAATGGATCTTTAATGTGACTGGAGTGTTGAAAAACATTTCGGAAGAATGTAAGGAAACTGCGGATTCATTGTTCTTAAAAAATGATAGTGGAATAAAAATTTTGGGAATCCAGTGGAATTTTCTAGGGGATTTCTTTTGTTTCAGTGCTTTAGATCATGAAAAGAAAAATAGGTATTCTAAGAGAGATATCTTGTCAGAAGTCGAAAGGGTGTTCGATCCATTAGGCTTGCTATCCCCTTGCGTCGTTTTCATGAAGATACTGTTGCAGGATTTATGGAAAACTTCGCTTACCTGGGACGAACCCATTGGTGAAGAGTTTGGTAGACGGTGGACGTCGTTTAGGGACGACTTAATGGTAATTTCTCAGTTGAAGATTCCTCGATTTGCATTGGCTGTAGATAAAAGAGGACTTGAAATTCATGCCTTTTGTGATGCGTCTGAAAGGGCGTATTGTGCGGTAATATATATGCGTTCAAGTTCTAATGATGAACGAATAACGGTAAATCTTTTGACATCTAAGACTAAGGTAGCACCGATTAAGACTCAGTCCATACCACGACTTGAATTATGTACGGCTCTTCTTTTGGCAAATTTGCTAAAAATGGTTTTACATCATCTGAACTTTACGAATACTGAAGTATTTGCCTGGACTGATTCTAGGGTTGCGTTGGCATGGCTTTCTTCAGAGCCTCATCGATGGCAAACATTTGTAGCTAACCGCGTTTCAAAAATCCAAGAGACAATTCCTAATATTCCGTGGAGTCATGTTCCTGGACTTGACAACCCTGCTGATTGCGGAACAAGGGGTATGTTGCCGTCGGAACTAATAAATTGTGAATTATGGTTTAGTGGTCCTCAATGGTTAAGAGAGCCATTGAATAGCAAGCAGCCTAATGAATCATTTAACGGTGAAGACATTCAGGAGATTGTTTTGAAAGAAGAAAAGCGAAACTGTATTGTAAATGTGGTTGATCTTAGTGATCATGTGGTTTTCAGATATTCCACTTGGGATAGACTGATACGAATCGTTGCGTGGTGTCTGAGATTTGTGGACAATGCAAGGAAGTTATCTAAGCAAACAAACGGTTTACTCTTGACGTCAGAGCTTTCAAGAGCAACGACGATGATTGTGAAATTGGTACAAAATCAGTGTTTTTTTGATGAGATCGTTGCTTTAAGTTAACATAAATTGCTAAACCGTTCGAGTAAACTTTTAACATTAAACCCGTTTCTGGACTCTAACTGTATTTTGTGGGTTGGTGGAAGGTTGAGACATGCTAATGTTTCTGAAGATCAGAATCATCCAATAGTGTTGCCTAAGTCTCATCATGTTACGGCATTGCTTATTAGGCATTATCATGTAACTTATCTGCATGCTGGTCCTCAGCTTCTTTTAGCTGTACTTCGAACAAAATTTTGGATTCTGAGTGGTCGCGATGCAGTAAGAAAAATTGTGAAGACATGCCTAAAGTGTTTTCGTGCTGCTCCAGCTATTGGTACCCAATTGATGGGTGACCTGCCCGCCATGCGTGTCTTACCCAGTCGTCCGTTTTCGAAGACAGGAGTTGATTATGCCGGACCATTTATGTGTAAAGAGAGAAATCGTAGAGGCATTAAAGCGTTTAAGAGTTACGTGGCCATTTTTATTTGTTTCACGACGTGTGCTATTCATCTTGAATTGGTCTCGGAATTGTCAACTCCGGCGTTTTTGGCTGCACTGAAGAGATTCATTTCCCGTAGAGGCAAGCCAGCCAAACTATCCAGTGATTGTGGTACAAATTTTAGGGGTGCCAGTAAGGAATTGAGAGAATTATACGGATTTATTTCCTCCACCATTAAAGATCAATCCTTACAGAACTATGTAGCTAATGAAGGCATCGTCTGGAATTTTAATCCTCCATCGGCTCCACATTTTGGTGGGCTGTGGGAAGCTAACATAAAGTCTCTGAAATATCATTTGCGTAGAACAATGGGAAATTCGTTGTTCACACTTGAAGAGTTCTCAACTTTATTGTCACAAATTGAAGCTTGTTTGAACTCGAGACCTCTGTGTCCGTTGTCAAATGATCCAAATGTTTTACAAGTTTTGACACCAGGTCATTCTTTGACAGGTGCTCTTTGACAGCTATTCCAGAGCTTGATGTTACTGAGATTCCGCATTCACGACTTCGTCGTTGGCAACTGACGCAAAGGGTGTTTCAGCACTTTTGGAAGCGCTGGAGTGTAGAGTATTTGTCTCAATTGCAACAACGCCCTAAGTGGTTACGTACAACAACAAATTTAAAAATTGGTGACTTGGTGCTCATTAAAAATGAACTTGTGCCAGCGCTTCAATGGAAACTGAGAAGAATTATCCAAACCTTTTCAGGTAGTGATGGCTGTGTTAGAGTGGCCATAGTAAGGACTGCCACGGGAGAGCTTCAACGTCCTATTCACAAACTTTGTCCTTTGCCCCTTGATTGAGACTATTTAATTGCAACCCTTGAAGGTTTCTAGGCCGGCGGTGTATGTTCGAAAACATTTGCCGTACACGTTTTTCGAAAGAGTTCAGAATCGAACGATACCTGGATAAAGAAAACTTGAGCTTCGCAGTCGCTTGTGAATCTGAAAAGTCTCCGTAAGTAATCTTCAGTTTTTCCTGCATCCAAGGACATTTCGCAGTTTGAACGTTATGTTCTTTTTCTCTTTTTCTTGTTAACCGTTAAAGTGACTGTTTTATATTGTGAGTTCAATTGAGAGCTGTGAGCTCGTGTGTGTTTTAGAAGGCGTCGCTGTCGAATGTGTAACCAAGAGGGTTTTTATCGTTTTAATTAAAGGTTTTTACAGTCCGCATATGTAGAGTTGTATTTAATGAGTGAATACATAATTAAGAGTGAACCAGTCGCGGAAACAGTTCGTCTGAAAAAAAAACTTATCCCTATACTAGCAACTCAATCTTTAAGCCTGTTTTACCTTTCAGTTTATATAACTAAATTAAATATCTCACAATAATTATAAAAATATTAATAATATCAAATTTAACAACAATAATAACAATAAAAATACAAAACAATTAATTAAACAAACCTATTTACAGCATACTTTATTGCATGACTTCTAATGCTAGGACGTTTCTGTCTGAAATGCCAGAAAAATCTTTGATACGATATATCATATAGTCATGCAGTACTGTTGATATGGTATTATTTACCATATGGCCATCATAAGATTTCTAAAACTCTAAAACATTGAAAAATTCTGAAATTTCAAAAAATCTGAGAATTGTAACTCTTAAGAGAGAATAGCTCTTAACTGAGAATTGTAACTAGTAACTGATCACTTGATAAAATTCTTAAAACCAATCTCTATAATCTACATTTTCTTTCCCTCTCTCTCTTTTTTCTTTTCTTTTTGTCATATTATGTTTGTAGGATTTAGCAACAGATTAGCTAATCATTGTCATACTCATATCACCTTAAGTGGGTCTAGAAAAACTCTATACTATATCATATTCTCTAACTCAAGTAATGTTCAAGGTCAATTTTTGACAGTTTAGCTAGCTAATCTTATTGCATTTTTCACAGTAATCAATAATATTTTTCATTCTAAATTTCTACTAAATATCACATAATAATATTACAAGTAATAATAATTATCAACAATAAATTCAAAATCAACAATCTATAAATTTCAAAAATACCAAAAAAGTCATCTTAACATAATTCTTCAAGCATCTACTTAATATCTCGTCCATATGACCGAATGAGGTATGAATTTATGCTGAAATACTAATAAAAGAAGATAATAAAATAAATAAAAAATACATAATGTTCGTGAAAGAACTTTCATGAAATCAACTTGTTACGCAATTTCTTGCTTTCGATCGAACAAGAAACACATAGTTACTGAATGAATAAGGAAAATCTTTTTATTTCAGATAATTTAAGTTAGCTCTTTTTATGAATATTAATTGTGTTTTTATTTATTTATTAAACTTTTTTTTCTTTAAGTCTTCATAATATTAAAAGGATTTTCTATCTAGATTTAAATATTTTTTAATTTTATAGACTAAGTTTAGATTCAACATTAATTAGAAACTCTTAAAAAAATAACTAATTTACCCCTACATAAACGAATTAATCCATCAAGAATTCCAATCAAATAAATTCTTGAGACGTCTCTTAAAAACTCATCCGTAATGTTGAAAATAGATAATTTTAATAATTTTACTTTAAGCTTTAATCGAAGAATTAATTAGAGAAATTTAAAATATAGGAGGTTAAGATTAAGCTAATGTTTTAACCTGAGTCTGCTGCTGTTGTTGTGATAATTGCTCATGAGACAATTTTAAATTATTAGTAGGGAGATATAAGCGCAATTTTGAAACACGAATAATTTCAGTATCTTTAAATGGGGTTTTCCTATCAGTTTCAAAGTTTACGTCTGATATTTTTTTAAGGATTTGGTAAGGTCCTGAAAATACTTGGGAAAGTTTTCTAGTATTTGGATAATTAAACTTTTCATAAATAACAAGATCACCTACTTCAAATTATGGCTCAACATAATTTTGATCATGTTATTTCTTACTTTTAAACGGAATTCATTAGTTCGCGCTTTTGCAATTTTAAGGGCTTCCTTAACAGGGAAAGGGGGTAATAAGTTTGTTGAAGGGGGGATCATAGGGTAATTGGCCAAAGAGTAAATAAGCATGAGGAAATTTAGTTATTATATAGGGGGTATTATTGTATTCATTTACGACTTCAGCAAGAAGTTTGGTCCAAGGAATTTTAGAGGTAGTAGAGTTAACCTTACATTTTAGTCTAGTCACTATCTTTTGATTAGTTCGCTCGCATTTCCCATTCGTTTGTGGGTGGTGAGATGACGTTAAACGCTGCTTAATATTATGGGTCCTCAAAAATTTTTTGAACCTGGAAGAAGTATAAGTGGCATTCCTATCGCTTAAGTTTTTTTGAGAGGTCCGAACATTAGAAATTTGATTAAGACAGAATAATTATTGTGGGGTTTGAATATTAAAAATTTGTTTTAAACAATTCGTATAGGTTTCAGTAGTGACACACTTTGAGGGAAATGCCCACACACATCGGGTTGCACGATCGATGACAATATGAAGATAATTTTTAAGTTTAATTATAATAGTTGAATCCTCCCACAGTATTAACAGAAAGACATTCAAAAGGTTGATCTGTGGTAGGCATAGATTGTAATAAGCCAAATTTTTCTGTCTAAGCTTTTTGTTTTCTGGCAAATATTGCAATGCTTTACAAAGTTAGTTATATCCTGGGTCATATCAGGCCAATAATAATTAGCGGAGATTAAATTTAACGTTTTTTGGATACCAGGGTGGTCAAATTTCTCATTAGTAATACCAAGCAACTTCCTTTTTAAGGACATGGGGACTTCTATTTTCCTAAGTCCTTTCTTTTTATCAATTATAATTCTATTTTCATTTAGATAGTTTTTGTCACAGACGTTATCTTTTTCTTGCATCTCTTTAATTTCCTGTACATCGAGAAGAAAAGTTAATAGTTAAAAAAAGTGCGAAACAGGGTTTCTTTACAACATGTCAGCTTCGACATTTGTGGATTCCTTTTCGTACACTATATTGTAATCAAACATGCATAACTTCAACGACCACCTAAATAATCAACCTCTCAAATGCTCATTTTTTAACCAAACAAGAGATACATGATCAGTGTGAATGGTGAATTTTACACCATGGAAGTAGTGATAAAATATGTCTAATGTGTCAATGATGGCAAGACACTCTAGCTCAGTTATAAAGTAATTCTGCTCATAACTTCTCAATCCTCTAGAGTAGTAAGCAATTGGATGTAAAAACCCATTTGTATCCGGTTGTTTAAGCACTGCATCTACTGCCACCTGTGAGGCATCAACAAACATGTGCAGGGTCATAAATACTTAAGACAGGCTTAATAAATGAGGCATCCTTTAATTTTTGAAAAGAATCTTGGCAATTTGAAATCCATTCGGGTTTCCCCGCTCAGGTTCGAATCCTGCCGGCTAATTCATACGTATTCACTAGTATGATATAAACATATCGGTCTTAAGCAGCAGCCATATACTCGTTACCTAACTAAATCGAGAAATCAAAGTTTTGCAGTTGTAAAATCATGGTTATGAGAAGTGAACGTCCATTGAAATTTTCTCGTAAATAATAACCGAAGCCTTTAGATCCATCAAATATTTATTAGATGATCATAAAATGCACCAAACTCCACTAGAAGTATGCTAATCATGTTTGAGCCGTTGCTACGTCGTAAAATGTAAACCACTAGATGTTAAATATTAGAACAACATGACGAAGATGTAGGAAACAAAGCTCTCCAGGTGACATGGGTTGTTATTTAAGCAACTCAATAATCGTAAATTTCTCTGTCTCCCAGCAAATGCAACAAGTTAAATACTTGCGAAAAAGACACGCGTACGAATACATTACAAGTGAAAGAACCAACCCCATTAAAATAGCCGGGATGACGTGACGAGAGGCAAGCTACGATAGGACTTAGCTCCGGGGGCAGGAGGGAAGTACGCGTGACGTCAATGATGAACTCTTTAGTCTCGCCGTCAGATTTATAATGTAAACAAATGTTGGCGGGCTTGGCAAGGAATTATGAGAAGTAGAACATTGGAGAACAAATGATATTAAATACATTCGAAACAAAAAATATTTAGTTTCAGAATATAATGAAAAAAAGTAATTTAATGGGTTTAATAAGATTAAACGAATGGATTAATGTTTTTAGAATAATAAAAGAATACGCATTTAAAGCATGGAAGAAAGATAAAAGATATTTAATATCGTATTAAAGCTAAATAAAAAATGTAGATATAATAATTTGGAATAGTTTAATTAAGATAAATGGGCGAAAATTTTATTATTACACATATATATATATTTAATGCTGCATATGCAGGGGTAATTTGTACTTCTGAACTATAAAAAAATATCAAATCTGAATTTGTTTTGAGACCCTCCGAACTATCCCCTGAGTTTGTAAGTAATTTTACCTTCATGAAACATATTTCAAAATTTTATATTCAGTGCTAAAAAAAATACTTTCATGACTATTATTTATTTATTTTTGTTTTTGATACTTTAGTGTCATCTTAGTTGAAATTTTAGCATATAATATTAGTTTTCTGTGGCAAATAAATTAGTTTCGCAGTAATATTAAATTTGTGTCAGTTTTTCATGTTTTCAATTGACAGATAATCATATAACTGCACAGTTTTTCTTCTTTTTGTTTCTGGAAGAAATTAAAAACTGAGTAATTATTATTCCTCAAACTTGAAAAAAATGTTGTTTATTGTGTGTGTAAAAATCTTTTATGGTGGTAAACATTTATATCCGTTCATCCTTTCAAAAACCAGCATAAAGAAAAGCTAAATGCTTAGGAATAATTTAGCATTCAAATTGTATGACTAAAAGTTCTCATCCCCAATTCATGAACACAATTGTATTATTATTATTAAAAGCTTTGAAATAGTTGTAAGCGGAATTTTTGTACTTTACTTCTGCCTTTATTTATATTGCATTTTATACATCATAACAAAAAAGGAATTTTTTGTATTTTGTTTTATTAATGTTTAATGTCTCAGGAGTGATTATATTTCTTATCACACCCCCCCCCCCCCCCCCATCGCTTTTGGTGCGCTAATATGAAACATTTAATATTTTAGACTTTGAATCATAATCCCTTTACATCCACAACAATAACAGCTTTTTAAACTTTAAAGCTTTAAAAATCCAACTCAAATCTGGGGATAAATTTCGGGATTTTTTGGGGGTGGGGGGAGGGGGAAGATTGTGGCAATTTCGGGAGAAATGAATTTTAAAAATTACCTAACATGCGAAATCTTATATATATATATGTGTTTGAAATGTACAAAGTAAAAAATATATTTAATAATTACAATGAAAATTTAAATAAAAAATTTAAATACTATAAACATTTATTATGTATTTAAAATAAATTAATATAATATAAATAAAGAGAGTATTATGTTTATAATTAATAATTATAAGAATAATAATAGTTATAATAATATAAAGATAGAAACACATATTAATTACACTTAATTATAAATAAACTGCATCTAAAAATACAGTGATAAAATACAGTGATTTGCATGAAATAAATTTATAGGGTACTACTATTACACCAGTAAATCTGTGTGACGATTTAGCATTGCAATTTTTTAGTTTATTTTCTATTCATTTTTTTAATTCATTTATAAATAATTGCAAGTTTTAAACTCAAACTACTCATATTATCGAAACATGAATGTCTCTGAAATATGGATCTAAAAATCGCATGAAATACGTTAAGGAAAGACACGACTGGGACAGCACGCCCACTCACAGTAATTTTACTTTAACATTTTATACTCATTTCTTATGTGGAAATAAATTTATCCACGTGTTTATATATTTTTCAATTCATGTGTTTGATAAAACTGTGCAAGAACTTCACACAAGTTAGTATTGTCTAAGATTTTTAGCTCTCCGAAAAATTATACTTTTCAGCTAAAATCTCCATTAACTCCTAAAATACTCGAGCGATTTTGATAAAAAGAAATTGTGGTAGAGTCTAAATATAAGATCATATGTGACAGGCAGTTTTTAAAAAATTAATTAATTTCAGAAAACAAAATTCTGAAAATTGGAAAATTTCTGAAAAATTATCATTGCTCTAAAATTAAAAGTTTTAGTCGCAAAAAAAAACAGAAAAAAACTGTCTTTCATAAGCCTTGACCATAATGCAGTGAATGTCGATTCTAAATTTCATCAAAATTGGTCAGGTAGTTTCCGACGGAACGGGTCTTAAAACTCTCATATTTACCATAGAATTGCACATAGTCTCGTCTTCTCTTGAAACCGCAATCACTAAAACGAATATTTAAAAAACTCGCATTATATAAATTGTAAATATTGTTTCAATTTTTTTTTTTATAACTTAAATAAATATTGAAAAATAAATACTTTCCGCTGCTAGGATCCGAACTGGGGGTTTACAGAAATGGAAAATAACGACATACCATTTAGCATATAAATAAAAACATACATTTATTTTACTTAAATAGGTGTCACAAATAAAAATCAAAATATGTTGACATGTTTCG
Source organism: Maratus speciosus (assembly GCA_963932465.1). Classification (NCBI taxonomy): domain Eukaryota; kingdom Metazoa; phylum Arthropoda; class Arachnida; order Araneae; family Salticidae; genus Maratus; species Maratus speciosus. The sequence continues at coordinate 56,923,236 of OZ010794.1, forward strand.
GTTTAATAGTAAAAACCGTAATCATAACACACACATAATCAATAGAAATTAATGACACTGGGTACCAAAAAAAAAAAAAATAATCTAAAAACCAAAAAACATAAAAATGCAAACACTGCGCCCTCTATGATCTCAAATAGCCTACGCTACCGCGGCTCCCTCTATCAGACTCCCTTTTTTAAGTATTTATTAAGGAATTCCAACCATAAAATTGGAATATCAAAGGATAAAGAATCATTACACACAGTATCCCTCCTAGAATATATCTCAATAGATTCCCGGATGATTGACTTGCGGTATAAACTCGAAACAAACACTAATCTACTATCTCTGAAACAAATATTAACTCCCCTCTTTAAAAACAGCCTTGATAACGCAGTCTTATCCCTACCAAATTTTATGTCAGATTCATGCTCTTTCCTCCTAATCCCAAACTTCCTACCTGTCATACCAATATAATAATTAATATCCCCCCCCTTCATTCTCATATGGAATTTCATACACCCCTGCGAGATCATCCTGTGCAACCGGATCAAAAGGTCTGTACAGAAGATGTTTCAACTTAGGAGGTGGTTTAGCAACTAATTCTAACTTAAACTTCATTAAATTACTTTTAAATCTCTCAAAATTACCCTTAATAATGGAAACGATAACCTTTTAAACCTATTAACCTCCCCCCTCTCGCACACTTTATCAACCAAAGTACAACCAACTTGTGAATGACATTTACACTTATAATTTTTAATCAAATTATTAATCTTCTCTCTTTTGTAACCATTTACTTTAGCAATATTGAAAATATAATTCAACTCCTCGTCCAAAAAATCCTCTGAACAAATATTAAACGCACGATTAACCATGAACCTGAACGTTGAGAATTTATACCCAAAAGGTGAATACGCTGAATTTGGAATAATATGCTGACTACTAATATCCTTCCTATAAACTTTTCTTTTTAAAACAGACCCCTCTCTCATAAGGCACACGTCTAAAAATGAAAGAACACGGTCATTTTCTAATTCAAAAGTAAACTGAATATTCCCATCTAGTTTGTTAACTTCATCAACAAAATCAATAAAAGACTCAACCCCCCCCCCCTCCCAAATTAAAAACACATCGTCAACATACTTCTTCCAAAATTTAGTAACTCTCTTAAACTTTACGAAAATATTCTCTTCAAAAGGTCTCATTTTAAACTCTGCTAAAAAACCCGAAATAGGAGATCCCATAGGGGCACCCATGTTTTGCTTATAAATTTCACTGTCAAAAATAAAATAGTTACTTTGTACAATTAACTGCAATCCATCTTACAGAGTACATTTTATGCTATCACTATACATTTCTGCATTATCAATTTTCTTATTAATTTCACGACAAACTTCAAAAGTGTCAAGCTGTTTGAGTTTTTACGAAAACTTACAACGGTTTTTGACATACCATTTAGCTACTAAGCACTCATCCCGAAACAGCCTAAGGCAAAATTGTACTACCGATCACGGCTTCCAAGACATTAAAAATCAGTAAGGTCAGGATATCTTGGTCTGGCCAGCCAATTAGAACGTCTGTGAAGTGCGGTAGAACAGAAGTCTAGTGGAAATAGAAATGTTGCAATAATTTTTTGCATTGATAAAATGTGTAGTATATGCATCGATAAAAGTGTTTGATAAAATTCTGATTTTTTTTATCTTGAAAATTTCGTTATTGTACATTTTATGCTTATTAAATGTTTAATACAAATTCTAATAATTTTGTTATACTAGTTTTGTTATTTTACTATTTTGATGACCCCTTTTCTACAATATTATATAAGTATAGTATGCTGCAGGGAAAAAAGGTATGACTGATTTGTAGTGTCACACTAACAATTCAGTTACATAATGATCTATGGGTGAAAAACTATTTTAAATATTTCAAACGTAATGAAACTTATATGCATTATTAAGGTTCATCACAAGATGCTTGTTGTATATTAGGACATTCATAACATTTATCATTTATTTACAAAACGATATCGCTATTATCGTACATTAATTAAACACAAAATCTTTGGGCTACACCACTTTCTATGAGCAATCATTGCTGGAAGTATGTTTTCAGTAATCGAGTTATGATATGTATTTTAGTTTAAAATTTATTTTTGTGTATTGCAATTTGTGTATAATTCTATAGATTCTATTAGTTGCACAAAAGAATTCATAAGTATTACTGTGTATGATTGTGAATTGCTTAATGGTGGTTTTTAATTGAGTTATGCATTTTCTAGTTGAATATATTTAATATACTAAGTGATTGTAGCATACAAATAAAATCATAGCATGGTTATGCAAAGAAATTACACATTGAGAGTTACACATTACACAAAGATACATTGCCATCTCTGGATGACTATTTTTAAAGTGTGTTTACAATAATGTATGCATTTTTTATCTGAATTAAATTTTAGTTTAATAGGTGCTGCGTATAAAAATCTGTAGCTAATATACAGGGTTGTACAGTCGTGGAAAAAAAATAAACACCCCGTACTAACTCCTCAACAAATTATCGTAGACAAAAATTAATGGTACCGGACGATTGGAAATAAAGTCTACTTTTAAATGGTGTGTATAAAATTTGCTTAGGGGGCCATATACATATTAAAACGAATCCAAACTTCATTTTTTTCAATGACAGTACCCAAATTTAACGAGATATTTCAAATCTTCGATTCAAAATATGCATAGAAACGAAATTTCAAGTCATTCGAATGATAAGTTTTTGAATTATAGACATTCAAAATTTAGTACTTCTAATGTTAAATTACATTTTCATATTTTTATTTATATCTCCTGAAATTATGCTCCTAATGAGCTAATTTTTTGTGTACCAATAATACTAATATACCCAAACATAAATACATTGAGTTTGTAATTTTTAAAATTTTATGATATAAATTATGATTTATGAAATTAATATTCGAAAAAATTATGGATTGCAACCAACAATTTTTTTGATGGATTTAGATTTATTAAGTCCTGCTTTACGGAAATTCAAAATTTCACATTTTTGTCCCAAGTAGTTTTCAAATTATGCTTAAAAAACGGCAAAATAATGGTTTGACGGGGCCGTCTATGATAGAAGTGAGTAAATTTTGGAAATTTATTCTGCTATCCTGTAATCAAACAGGTTTCATTGACGCTTAAACGTGCCTTGATCAAGAAGGCGGCTCTCTCGGTTAGCAATCGAGTTTGGAACTTCAATTTGGATACAGCCCTTAAAATACGCTCGTTTTAAAACAGTTAATTTCTCGGAAACTTATGGCACGAATTGCATAAAAATTAGTTTGTAGGCTAATTGAAAGGTGTAGAGCTCATTTATGCTGTCAGAATTGTGTACTGCTATTGGAAAAAAGAAAGTTATGATTTGTTTTAATATGTAGATGGCCCCTTAAACAAATTTTATATGCATCATTTAAAAGTAGACTTTATTTCTAATCGTTCGGTACCAATAACTTCCGTCTAGGATAATTTGTTGAAGAGTTAGTAGGGGGTGTTTACTTTTTTTTTCCACGACTGTACAAAAGAGTTTATCTACATTTCTGTCTACTGACAGAAATTGCGAAAGGTGGATTTACAACTGTATCATGCATTTTCTGACTAAGCTAAATTTTAGCATACTGTGTAGAATATAAACAAATCTAGAGATTATATATAGAGCTGCAGAAAAGAATTCAAGTACCTTTCTGGCTATGGAGGAAATTGTGAATATCTGTTTTTTAAATGTGCTATGCATGTTATTAAATATTTACTTTCATATCTTCTTTCACTTTAATAAAGGGAGTAGTTTCGTTAAAATATCCTGGAAGCATTGGAAAAATATTCCTATTCTATGCTTGATGTAAAGTACTTGTACCCAATATGGACAATGCTCTCAATATGGGCACCCCTAATATCTTTAAAAGTAACAATTTTGATCGAGAGATGTCCGTGAAGAAAAGCAGTTGAAAAGATAATTAAGCCTGGAAAGTACAAAAAAGCGCTCTGTCTGCCATTTGGAAGGGAACTTGATGTTTCGTGGTTGTGCTGATTGTAATTACAGGTAAGTTTAAATTCTTATTAGATATGGTAATATTACTTTAAATATTGAAAAGTGGAGTGTTTTAGATAGCTGATAAAACATATTTTTGATTGCTATTGTATATATTGCTAAAAAATGTTTTTTATGTTTATTTATTACAAGATTTAGTAAAACTATGGCCGATTTCCAATATGGACACCATATGTCCGCATTGGAAATACAGCAAGTGAATCTTCAGATTCACAAATTTGTAAAATATCTGTTTAATGTCATCTGAACATTCCTCCAAGAAACATCTAAAAAGCCCTTGCTGAAAAATCGAAAAAAGCCTCCCCTCAGTCGGGTATCTGTTGGCGAAATCGCAGGTACTAGCGGTATGACTTACTCAACAAAGGTACTGCTTCTTATGCAGTATTGATGCTGTTGCAGGCATGCGACAGATATGTCCATGCGGACTGTCTGAGACTTACCGCCCATGATGAAGAAGTTTTTATTTGTCCATCCTGTAAGGACTGAATAATAACAGATGTAAATTCTGCAGACAGATGCAATAAAGCTAAGCAAAACCAACTATATTATTTCATAATATTTTGAAGTAACTGAGGTGCTTTGCATGGGTCTTCAAAGAGCCACAACCGAAAATGACTCTCCTTTCTAAAGTGCATGTTCTGAAGATATTTACTGTGCCCCTCCTCCCCGCAATACTTTAAGATATATTTCTTTTATCCCCTCTCCTCTAAGATCCCTTGGAAGAGTGGCTCTTCAACACACCCTGTGTAGTAGGTCTATAAGAAGCTACCTGTCCCTAATATGGACATGCATGTCCATAATAGGAACAGGTGGTTCCTTATATGAACACTTGTAAACATATTTTGTTTTCATCATTAAAATTAAACCAGAATAATTACAAGGCCGCTAATTTTAGTATGATAGTCAACAGTCCAAACGTCATGTATTTTTGGAGTCCTATGACGTGTACACGGGGGTGAAAAAAATCAATTTTCCTTAGGGCGTCCATATTGGGTACAGGTACCTTATTATTTTTCATTTTTGTTGTTCTTAGAAGAAAGTACCCATTCTAATTTAAATCATTCGATTAAGGAAAAAGTCATTAAATGATAAATACCTATGTGTGCAGTTTTTATAGTGTAAAAATTTCATTTGTATTTTCTTATTTAAGTAATGATGTTTCTGGCCAAAACAGATGTCCTTCAGGACTTTCTTTTTAAATCTATTTTTGGAAATAAGGTTTTTTCATCTGATTTGTAGAAAATGAATTTCAATATGAAGGATGATGTTGTCAATAAAGAAACGGAAAGATCAATATCTCACATATTTAAAAAAACTACTTTTTCAGAATTTGTTTAAGAATATTTTCCACATGTGTGTTTGTTCAGCCAGCACTTAGAAAAGTAAAATCATCTAAACTTCTGTTTTTAAAAGACTAAATAAGAATGAAAAAGAACTTTTGAATCTGTAGTTGAAATGTTTTCAATGATATCAGTATTCGAATATATATTTTCTTAAGAAATCCATCTAAACATTTTTGAGCACAGAAAAAAATAAGTTTGTTGATTTATAACAATTCTTCTCCATCAAGTCAGTAAATGCATAATCATTTATGCTTACCTATCTTAATGGGACAGTGGACGTTTAAAACAATTTAAAAAAAATTTTCACTCACTCGTACGGAAATTTTGCACTCATGATAATTCATATATTTTCTAAGTAAATTAATCAATTTTATTCAAAAATATGTGCAATTAATTCATTAGTTAGAATACGCCAATAAATCACTCTAATTAAAAATGTTCCATGTGCATGAAATTTGGTTTTAGGAATGTGATGTTTTGTTAAATAGTAGCTTTATAATATTGCAACAAAATTTGGTATGCGTTTTAAAATTATACTAATATACTGAGTAAAAATAATAATAAACTTCCAATATTTCACTTACAATTTCACAGAGAAAATTTATATAACTACTAAATTTTCCTTTTATGTACAGAAATGCATGTATAATGATATTAAGATTTGAAATATGGCACATTGCAAACAATAGCACTTAATATTATAAAAATTGGATAAAATATAAGATGCATGCAACATTTTAAATATATTAACTTGACAAAAATTCTCATTTTGAGAAAAGGCGTTTTAAAGTTTTACTGTTAGTGTAACTCAATTATGGTGTACAAGTTTGAAATGCTTGTAACTTCGCTAGGAATTATTGCAATTGTATGCGGTTTTATGAAAACAGTGCAATCAAGATTGAAGTACATTAATAAACCATAAAAGGGAAAATAGTTTTTTTTCCTTTTTTGCCCAAAGGTCCATAGTTCTTTTAACCTGTCAAGTACACAAGAACAGAAAGCAATACAACTCTTTTAACAAACTAAAATCGGCTATTGAAAAAGCATGATCGTCTCTGCAATCCATAATATTTCAAAAGTTAATGAATTCATTGGAAACGTGATTATATGAATATATCGCAAACCAGGAAAAGGCTATATTAATAAATAAATCAAATTGAGCAAAATAAAATCAAGAGTAGAATCAATAATAAATCGATCAAAAGTGTTTATCAAACTATTATTTTCCATTTTGCCCAAACTTTTAAGACATTATGGTTACAGATTTGGGTGAGTCTTTATAAGAATTGTGATAATGTACACATTTATTCATGTTGATGTGATTTAGTTTAATAAATTTACAGAATCTTTAAAATAAACAATTTTTTGTTTAATTTTCTTTTGTTATTAATTAAACGAAAATTCTCTGCTTGCATCTAAACTTCGAAGACAGGCTGCAATTGCAAAACTCACTGCAATGCGTATATTTTTTTATAGTCCAGGCGATAGAGACCGTATAGGGACTCTACCTAGCAAACTTAATGGTAGTACTGGAAATCGGCTTTCTAGATGCTTTTTGAGTCGCTGAATCCGAATTTTTAACTTCCCACCAAAATTTCCCCCGGCAGCCCACCAAATTTTGGTAAAAAGCCCCTCAAAAAAGGTTTTTATTAAAAAAATCAATTTTTTTATTGTTTTAGGGGAAAAGTATCTAGAAATTTAGAAAGTAGACAAAATTTGCAACAAATTAGATATATGACATTATGACTTAGGATGAAGGGGAAGAGGGGTTCTGCCTCGGAACATGCGCGCGGTGCTGCGCGGACTAAGTTGCGCAATTCCACTTAACCACTCACATGTTTACATTCGTCCTCCCATCTCCCCTCCGAACTTTCCTTATAAGGTTTACTTTAAGTTTTTTGGGTCACTGAATCCGAATTTTTAACTTACCCCCAAAATCTTCCCCCCCCCCGAAACCCCCCTAAAAGAGTTGTTATTAACTTAAATTTCTTATTGTTTTAGGGGAAAAGCATTATAAAATTCAGAAACTAGACAAAATTTGCAACAAATAGGATATATGACATTATGTCGTAGGATAAACGGGGAGAGAGGGGGCTGCCTCGGAACATTCCCCGCGCGCTTTTCTCAAAAAATCAATTTTTTGGGGGGTTGCCGGTTGAAATTTTGGTGGGAAGTTACAAATTCGGATTCAACAACGCAAAAAACATAAAGTGAGTCAAAATCCCACCAAAATTTCACCCGGCAACCCACCAAAAAATTTATTTTTTGAAAAAATTTGTTTTTTGAGAAAAGCGCGCGGGGAATGATCCGAGGCAGCCCCCTCTCTCCCCGTTTATCCTACTTCATAATGTCATCTATCCTATTTGTTTCAAATTTTGTCTAGTTTCTGAATTTCATAATGCTTTTTCGCTAAAACAATAAGAAATTTAAGTTAATAACAACTCTTTTTTTTGGGGGGGGGGGTTCCGGGGGGGAGAAATTTTAGGGGTAAGTTAAAAATTCGGATTCAGTGACCCAAAAAACTTAAAGTAAACCTTATAAAGAAAGTTCGGAGGGGAGATGGGAGGGAGAATGTAAACGTGTGAGTGGTTAAGTGAAATTGCGCAACTTAGTCCACGCAGCACCGCGCGCATGTTCCGAGGCAGATCCCCCCCTTCCCCTTCATCCTAAGTCATAATGCCATACATCTAATTTGTTGCAAATTTTGTCTACTTTCTAAATTTCTAGATATTTTTCCCCTGAAACAATAAAAATAAATGATTTTTTTAATAAAAATCTTTTTTGGGTGCTTTTTACCAAAATTTGGTGGAGTTGCCGGGGGAAATTTTGGTGGGAAGTTACAAATTCGGATTCAGCTACCCAAAAAACATCTACAAAGCCAATTTCCAGTACTACCATTAATTTTGCGAGGTAAAATTCCTTATTGCCTGGACTATTATGCATAACTCGGAAATTATTGGGCATAATCATGTAATATTTCAGATTCCGTTATTTGAAACTTCTAGACATTGATTTATGGTAAATTTGTTATAGGGTGCAATACATGTATTTTCCAAATATTAATTTTGTATGCATGCTTTTTTAATAATATTTAAAAAAAGTGTATTGCAACTTATAAAAGTTTAAATAGATGTCGATCTCTAGAATCTTCTAATATGTGAATCTAAAATATCGCCTCATTTTGCCAAATAGTTTTAAGTCATGTTTAAAAAACTGAGCACACTGAAATGTGTTTTGCAACTATTAAGAATAAATGTAATAATAATAAATCAAAACGTTAAATGTGGGTAATTTCTAAATTTCTTCACAAAATGACTCCTTCTTTCGAAAAATTTACGAATAAAACAGAATAGGATGTCAAAATTTTCTGTTTGTATTGGAAATTTCAGAATTTGTTACAATTTCAGATAATCATTGCTTTGATAATATCTCAGTATTTAAACGTCTTTTATGGTTCGTTTGAAATTGAAGCTCACAAAACTCAGTCGACGATAGCTAGCGGCACCAGCCCTAAAAAAATTTTAAAGCAAAAAGAGAATGCAAATATGATGTTTCAAACTATGCTTTCATTTATATTCCTATGCTCCCTGAACATAATTGCCAGTTACATTTCCATTGCGGATAAAATTCTGGCACTCATCTATAATTTCATTTCATGTTTTTTTTAACAAAAATTTTCTTTAAGTACACGGAGTAAAAGAGGTGGAGGGGAAACTTAATAGGCATTACTCCCCGAAAACGCAAGTTACATTTTGGAAAGAAAATGAGGGCGCTACAATCCGCATGTTGGCATTCTTTTAGCTGAATATCATATGATTGTATGTATAAGAGCCGTACGTTAGAATTAAAAAATATTTTATGTTATTCGTTTATTTTTTATTATTGATATTACAAAGCATAAATTAAGATGGGGTATAAGTGCTTTGTTCCTGGATTGAAAACAGGTTATACCAGTGACATAAAAAAATGAAAAAACGAAGGGAAAATAAAATTGAGCTTGTACCGTGCTTTACAAGGTGAGAGATTTTTTAGGCTTTAATATAAAGCTATTTGCTTGTAATTATGTTTAAATTGAGAAATTATTATCTTAAATCTATATTAGTGTATATGTTTCTTAAATGTTATACTTAATGAACACTACAAAATGCTGTGAGTAATTGATATGTACCTATTTGTCAAATACCATTTAAATTGAGATTAAACCATTTAAATTGCAGAATTTTGTCATGTCAAATTCCATGAAAATGGAATCAAAATTTCAAAAGAAATTAATAAAAGTTTCTTTCATTCTATTAAATCCTATCATACGTAATTAATTCAATTATATCCCATGATAGGTAATTATTCTAGGTTGCCATGGTGATTATTCTATTAAATCCTATGATACGTAATTAATTCAATGATACCCCATGAGAGGTAATGATTCTCGGTTGCCATGTTGATTATTCTATTAAATCCTATCATACGTAATTAATTCAATGATATCCCATGATAGGTAATTATTCTAGGTTGCCATGGTGATTATTCTATTAAATCCTATGATACGTAATTAATTCAATGATACCCATGAGAGGTAATGATTCTAGGTTGCCATGTTGATTATTCTATTAAATCCTATCATACGTAATTAATTCAATGATATCCCATGATAGGTAATGATTCTAGGTTGCCACGGTGATTATGCTATTAAATACTATCACACGTAATTAATTCAATGATATCCCATGATAGGTAATGGTTCTAGGTTGCCACGGTGATTATTCTATTAAATCGTATCACACGTAATTAATTTAATGATATCCCATGATAGGTAATGATTCTAGGTTGCTATGGTGGTTATTCTATTAAATACTATCACACGTAATTAATTCAATGATATCCCGTGATAGGTAATGATTCTAGGTTGCCATGGTGATTATTCTATTAAATCCTGTCACACGTAATTAATTCAAAGATATCCCATGATAGGTAATGATTTTAGGTTGCCATGATGATTGCGTTCTATTTAAGATGGAGTCCTATTATTTTCGTATTACTGAATTTAATGTATATAACCGTAATAAATTTTGTATTCATGCCTTTTTGCATAAGAGTGAGTCTAAAGGGTTTTTTAAATTTGATATTTTGTATGCTCTGACTTGAAAACATATAGTAATCTAAAATATACTGTTACATTTTTCCATAAATATTTATGAAGAATTCTGGAAAATAATCTTAATTGTATGTAAGAAAAATCGGAATTTTTTGTAGAAATTGAGTCGGGTCTGATTTTTTTTGCAAGGGACAGACCGAGCCTGTTTTCACTGATTTTTGCATGGGGCGGGCAAGGCGTGAACTGCGAAAATACAAACGGACCAGGCCGGGCCGAACTTTTAGTTTTTCCACGCGCCTCGTTCGGGCCGAGCCTAATTATTTCTCTTTCGGGGCGGGGCGGTCCCAGCTCTGGAAATTCCGGTCCCCCACCCCCCCACCCCCCCCCCCCCCCCGCTTGCGCAGACTCAAGCACAATTATTTAAAAAATCAAAATCTACAAAAGAAAGAAGAAGAAGAAGTGAAAGCAGACCTAAATTAGTTTAGTTCAGAAAACTAATAGCCTAAGTTTTGAAATGTGATTAAAAAAAGAAACTCACTTTCTTTTTTTTTTAAAGAAAATTATGTTGTTTATCTTTTTTAAAACTAGAATATTTACAAGAATCTGTATTAGTCATAGTAAGTCAAAAAGGTGGCTTTATAATCCCACTTTGACGTCTTTTGTTTGTGGGAGGTTTTTTTTACGCCCTTCTTTCTAATGCATGTTTCTGCAATTTCATGAGAAATCAACGCAAGTTCTTGACGGGGATAGAAAATATTTGTCTCTTTGCTTTCGTAGTTTAAAGTCTAGTACAAAGAAAAAAAAATTGAAAGGAAGTGCAGATGTGAAACGATAATTCTAAAATTCGATTAGCCGGGGGAAAGGGGGGGTGGGGGTTACACAGACCATGCCTCCTTCGAAAATGAAAAATAATAGCACAGAAAATTCAAATTAATCTGCAGGTTGGTTGTTTGTTTCACGGCCGTGTTTCGCGGCCATTTTTTGACATTCGTCAAAGGAATATGGTTGTAGTCTTTCAAGTCAATATGGTAATTTTTTTTCTCTGAAAATTTTTATACGATTTTTAGAGTTTCTTTTCGTTTCGCGGTGTTCTTTTGAAAGTAGGAAAACAAGCCCGTTTTCAACCTTTTAGCCCAGTGCAGTAAATTTTGACAAAATTCGCGATTTTATTCTGCGATCATTTCAGGATATTTACAATTTTTTCCCAAAATCGTTTGACGAAATTCACGCTTTTCTACGCGATTTTTTGTCGAAATCTGCACTTTTCACCACTAACCTTTGACAAAATTCGTGTTTTTTACCGCGATCCTTTGACGAAATTCGCATTTTTTACCGCTATATTTTGGCGAAATTGGCATTTCTTTAGCACGATCCTTCGATGAAATTCGCGTTTTCTTTCCACGAACTTTTGACGAAATTCGCTTTTTCTTTCCACAATCTTTCGACGAATTTGGCGCTTTCCTTCTACGAATCTTTGACGAAATTCTCGTTTTTACCGCGATCTTTTGACGAAATTTATTTTCTGTTGCGACCGATTGACGAAACTGATTTTTTGAAGGGAGATCATTTGTCGAAATTCGCAGTAGTTTTGCGCGACTGATCGGGGAAATTCTCGATATCTTTCCGTACCAATTAACAAAATTCTCCACTCTTTTCAGCGACATTTTGACGAAATTTGCAAAAAATTTTCGTCAATCGTTTATTGAACTTCGTAATTTTTTGTGTAATCATTTGACGAAATTGGCGATTACTTTCTGCACTATTTTATCGAAATTCTGGATATTTTCCTATGTTCATTTGAAGAAATTCCCGATATTTTTCCACGATCGTTTGCAGAAATTCCCAAAATTTTCCCTGACCGATTCACAAATTGATTCTGAAAATTTTCATAAAAGAAATACAAATCGCGGACTTGATTTTTTTTAATACTCACTGAAGAACCACAGGTGTGTGAAAAAATTTGGAGGGGGGAAATACTGCAAAGCATTTTTTATTATGCGGGACTTTCCATTTCTGTGCACAAATCGGGCGATCCCACACGTTATTTCAAACCCTGTCCCTCAATCAAAACTTCATTACTAGTGGAGTTTCGTTGGTTGGTGGTTTTTTAAATCAACATAGAATTAAACAAATATAGGATTGGGGGGGGGGAGAAACTGTCTTCTGCAACGTACTCCCGAGCAAGCTACGACCACTTCTGTCTCTGAAATTGCGTTTTTATTTCGAGCAAAATTAAATTTTAAGCTTTCTTATAAGAACTGATTTCACATTATTCCAATTCGAATTTAATCACGGCAATTGCAAAAAAATACCGGAGATTTTTTCTGTTTAAAAAAAAAAAGTCAAAAAATAGCCTCAAAGCACGAAAACCCCTGTTAAAAAATCTCATTAAAAATTCGGATAAGATTAAAAAACCCCGGGGAACGAAATTGACAAATTGGGTAAAAGATTTAAACCTGATTCCTTTTAGGAATATATATATACACTAGGGGGCTCTGCCCCCTGCAAGCTACGCTCGCCAACCCCCGTTTAGACACTGTAGAATCTAAAAGCACGCTAATCTGATCGGTTTTAAAAATATTAGAGAAGTTGAATTATACTGAAAAATCCTGTAGCGATCTCCCTGTAAACGGGTTTCCATTCATTTCCCTTTGATTACAAAAATTTACGGTAGAATCAGTTGCTGTTAAGACATCCAATGGTTGTTTTCGTATTTGGTTAAAGAAGATCAGTTAAACATTTGAAAAGAAGCTAAAATAAAATGAATTAAGTAAACAGAGTCTTTGTCTCTCGGTATTTTTAACAGCGTTATAAAACGATTGACATAATACAATTACTAAAATTTGCTGCTTTAACCCCTTCAAAAGCGGTGATTCATTTTTGGACAACTTAATTTTAATTCTTAAATACCACATTAGCTTCAGAATATTGGGATGAAAATTTCCCTTTTATTAAGTAAGTGAACAAAAGCATTTTTGTATTTCGAAATTTGTTTGTAAATTCTGGTGCCATTCTCTGATTTCAAGATTTTACGAATAGAAGTGCCTTGTCTGTGAAAGGGTTAAACGCATATTAATGTATTTATTATTTTAAAGTTTCCTTTCCTTTTTAATATTCACCTGTAAATACAATTTTCAGGACATAGTTTTCAATATTTTCCTGCCTTTAACAGGTACTCATTTAATAGTAATTTTAAAGTTTTTTTTTCCTGTTTTTAATAGTCACGGGAAAATAAATTTTTAATCGTTAGGGAATATTATTCTTTGCGCTGTTTTTAAAATTGAAAACAATCTCTATAATAATAGCCTAAGTCATGTGACTATCATCAACAGCTCAAGGCGGATCCCTTCGCTTTTTATATTCCAGGCGGCCATTTTGGTACTTTAATATTAGCCAGCCACAGGTGTGATAAGTCGCCGAATATTATTCTATCCCCATTATTTCGTTTATATTATAATAGTCCAAGTCATGTAACTGCCACAAACAACGGGCTGATTCCTTCGCTTTTCATAAGAAATGTTTCCATTTTGATTAAAGAATCAAAATTATTTTTTCGAATAAAACTACATAAAAGTTGCCATGATCACAAAGAATTCCTGGTATTTTTCTGTTAGCCGGGTAAAAATCTCGCCAATAACTTTTTTTTTTTTTTAACTCGCCAGTTAGCATTTTTTTTATTTTTCGAGTGGTAAATTAAAACGGTGTTACTTGGTTATCCCATCGACCAAAAATCTGTCGCCAAACTGTAAGATTAAATGCCAATAATGGTTGATAGTAAATATCACATTCACTTGACTTTAAGGAAGTTACACATATTCACCCCATCAAGTGATTTTTATTTCGACGTTATATTTGTATTTTTATTAATGTTATGCTAATTTATTTGTTCTTTTGTTATTTAAAATAAAAAAAATATGTCAATTTGTATAATTCGGCTATTTATATAATTTGGCGAAATTGGTCGACGGGAGAAGTAATAACATTTAAACGTTGCTTTGAAGTGAAAATTAAATCTCATGATTTGTTGCATTGTCACATACGCACCGGGTTTGGCGTGATTTTTTTTTACGACAATTTGGCGAAAACCTCGTTTTCAAATGCCTGTTACATATGTATTTTTAAATTATTTTCTGTTATTTTTAAAATGAAATAACAATAAATAAAAAAAATTAATAACTATAGAACAAAACAATTTATAACATATTTTGTAAATGAAAAGAAAAAAAAAGCAATTTAACAAATTACAACGACCATTTGGAAAAGGATTTTTTCAAAGACTAAAATTTAAGACATAAAAAATCGCACGGAGTTGATCATACATTACGTACGCCATGAATTAAACATCAATAGTGTTACTACACGTAAAAATTCCAAGCGACAAAAATCGCCTGCGACTCGTATTTGGTGTGAAATATTTACATGTATTCATTCCTGTCCTATTTATTTATTTTAATTGGCTTATTCCATTTTTGTTTTGCACGTGAAAATCTTACAAATTAAAATTAACTCTTTGGCAGAAATTGTTATTCATTTTCTTGCATTTTCATTAGTTATTATCCACCTGAAACTTACGTATTATCCAAGCATTTCATTGGCTGTTCGGGAAAAGGCTTTTCCATCGTCAGATTTCCAAGGAATCTGACGTCCTATTTTGAATGAAATTTCATTCTTAAATTTCTAAACATCTGACAATATTACTTTTTACACCGTCGGATAGAGAAAAAAATTTCCTTTTAAATGAAACTTATTTGAAAGCTGTATCTCAATTTGTTTCTGAGTTTTTTTTTTTTTTGTAGTTTTTATTACTTTTTTGTCATAGTGGCAACAGAAGGCATCCCACAGGTCAAAAGGAATTAGATTTGAAACTGTTATCCAATTGTAGTAAATTTTGACTTTCGTGATTTTTGAACTTTTTGTGATTTTTAATGCGATTTTTACGTTTCTTCGCGATCTGCTGCAATTTTTAGACATTCCATTTTTGACCTAAAGTACATTCTGCCCGCATTTCAATAAAGTTTATTCGGATTTCGTACAGCAATTTTCAAAATTTTCGGGAATTTTGTATTCAATTTTTAGTGTATTATAGCGATTTGCTACTATTTTTCCACATTAGTGAAAGGAATCAACTTTCAATCTTCGAACACAATATATAATTATTTTTTCTGTTTTCAAAATTTGAGAAGCGATTTAAAATTTTTTCGCAATATCTTATTGTGATTTTCAGAGCTTTTTTGTAATTCCTGCTGTTTTTTGACATACCCGGGCAAATTCGCTAATGGTTAATAAATTCAAATAAACATTTATTAATAAATAAGCAACAATAGCCGGGTTACCATGTCAGGCAAAATAACGCCATTTTGGCGTCGATTAGGTACCCCGTTGCGTATATGACATCTGTGTCTAATATTTTTCTTTTCGTTTCGTTGGAAAAAAAGAATGAAGTAAAAGCCATTTATTTTAAAGCTTTCCATTTTAAATGAAAGTTTTGTATTAAATAAAATGATAATGAAATACAAATTGAATTCTGAATAAAAGTAACATGATGCATTTCTTAGCATATATTTAAGGGAAGCCAAACTCGTCGCCAAATTAATTTAAAACAACCTTTTCTAAAATATGAAAAAAAAATATCTGTTATGATTAAAATTTGAGTTGCCATCATTAGAAAAAAAGTATTTAAAATTAGAAAAAAATTAATATTTCAAAAACTAATTCTAATTTTAAAATTCTAATACCAGTTTTGAGATCTATGGATCAATAGGGATTTTTGGTGTTAATTTCATCGCAAAGTATTCCATATTTTAGGAGAAATCGACGTGAAACGTAATCAGTTGTTTAATCAGTCGTTTCATAGAATCGTTACATAAATTCGTTTCAATTCGATTCATTAGGATTTTATATATATAGGGTTGATATAAAAAAATCACCATGAAATGCGAGAAAAACCCTCTAAAAATAACATTAAAAAATTATTAAAAATTGAAAAATCACTGTAAGAATCTCGGAAACACTTTATTGAAAAGAAAACAAAGTTTACTGGATAAAATATTCAAATCAAATTTTTTTTTTACTAATTTGAAAAAATTGCCTCAAAATGCGAAAAAATGCGCATAAAAAATTAATTAAAAAATTCCAGAAATTGTCTTCGATATACATGAGTTCAGGCATACAGGTCCTGTCAAATCTTACGGCTGTGCCGCATTTTTTTTCAGAGCGCGTATCGCACACACAGGCAATCTCCTATCTTTATTATTACAGTTGCATCATGATAGTATAATTTTTATCATCTTGATAAAATTTAGTGTATATTATCATGACCTGCTTTACCTAACATATTGGACACATTCTGAGGTAAATAAATGAATTATCGTAATTCCCAGCCTATAATCCGCAGATCAAACAATTATGTTCGGACCCAGAAATCTTGTTTCATAAAACGTAACTTGTTAAATCGCGATAAATATTTAACTTCAATAATGGAATAAAATTTGTGGGTCGAAACATGATTGTTTGATCCGCGGATTATAGGCCGGGAATTACGGTATTAATGAATATTATAATTATTTATAATATTATAATAAATATTTATATAGACTTTCCTCCAAAATTTCTTGGGTCAATCCAGTGATCCCTAAGAAGTCATTGAGTTACATTCTGTAAAACTTTCGCGCGTATGTACTGATGAACCGCATGTATTATCTGAGATTTATCATCTGGTAAAATTTCATCTGCAAGACTTTGAAAGAGATCATTTTAGATCTCATGCAGTGTTGTTCCACTGTGATGCCTATAGAAGTTTCCAACATGATTAAAGGCCTTTTTTAATCTTTATAAGAAGTTAGGGTGCCAAAAGGTTTTACACTTGTGACCACACTTAGTCACTGTCTTATGTCACTGCTGCAAGGACATTTACATATCTTTTTTTTAACCATTAGATTTAGTTTTGATGTTTTGAACACCTTCTCATCCCTCATCACGCAAACAAAAGAGCATTTGAGTTCTTTTTAAAAGAAATACCACACAATTACACCTTCTAAGACGAAAACCTGTATAAAACGGAAATTCGACCCGTTTCATGGGGTTCCGTTTTAGCAGGTTTTACTATATAATATATTGTTTGTATCCACCATGTCCAGGTTAAAAGTCTTCAGGTTCAAAGTCTGGGCCCCCCCCCCCCCCGTTCAAATGGCTGGTTACGCCTATGCCCCCTAACCTTCTTATAAGTAAGATTATATTAAAATCAAACTTTTCGACTTTTGAAAAAATTAGTTCCTGAACAACGACCTATAATTTACACGTTTTCTTTGCATAGATATCGAAAGTTATTAAATTATTCAAAGGTTATAAAATATACGCGAGATTAAAATTTACTCCAAACAATATTGAATAATACTTTTAATTTTTAAAAGTCGTAATTCTGTTTATTTCTTCATGGCATAATAATCCGTGATATTCAGTGTTTATAAATGGCCTGCCTTCGCTTATTTTGTCAGAATTATCTCTGATTTTAAGTGTCTTAAGAAGCAATCAAAAACCCAAGTGCCTTTAAAAAATATGTATCTTATGAAGAAATCTGTAATTAATCAGATTTCTACTTGTACGACTTTCTTAAAATTCAAATTGTCTATTAAAACGTTTTTAAAAATCAGTGCTTTTCCCATTGAAAAGCATTGTAGAACAATCGATCGATAGCCTACATTCTACGATGTCGCCACCTAACGGGGGAAAAACTGTATAGCAAAATTTTAACATTAGTTTTGCCTCCACCTCTTTTACTCCGTGTTTAAGTATAATTCCATAGCCTTGGAAAAAATTTAATGCAGCTTCCTCATCAATAAGTAAGTGACAATTTGTAAAATTTCAGCACAAATGTAAGTTTTTACTCAATAAAATATTTTCAATTTGAAAAATGTGAAATGAAGATTGTTTTCGGCATTACAGTAAAAAAAAAAAAAAAAAAAAAAAAAAAAAAACTTTCCTCTTCAATAAATAGTGAGTCACGATATTTGGCACAGTTTTCAGTCAAAATTCTTTGCAAAGTCACGGTTCAAATAAATGGTGATTTAGCATAGTATGGTTTGGTAAGTGGCGTTGTTTGGTTTTGACATTATGTTAATGTAACGGCAAGTACCAAAAATTCTAGTCATCAGTAAAACGTATTTATCCCTCCCTCACCATTGATTTTTATAAACCGTAAACATTTTTTATTAATCGTGAAAAAAATAACAATAGCAGTTTAGAATTATTAGTTACATGGTTTCGAATACATAATTTGGGAAGTTAATATAAACTAAGTTTTCTATTGAAACTTACCATAATTATACAGAATGTCCATAAAAATATGTCCAAGTTATAAATTTTAATAGTATATCAACTGTAGGCGTTGTAGAGTGTTGGTTCAAGAACACAAATAAAGAGCAACTCAAACAGTTTTAGATAAGCGCATGCGCGAACACTGCTTTGATATTTAATTGATTGAATTGTCACTTATGGAAAATGACGATTTCTGAGCGTAAACCATTATTGCTGGGATGAAAATTTAAAATCCGTTAGAGCCATGTATTTTTTCCTTTAGGGCTAACGAATAAATAGATTAAGAAAACTCGTCATTTTGCATCCATTCCATAAAAATTACATTTGTTCTTGCAAAAAGAATATAATTCTAAAATGTAAAGTGCTATATAAAATATTAATAAATTTTTAATTCATTTATTCGCCACAATTATTTATCAAAAAGCTTTTTTCTAATTGGCCGGATTTGAGGGGGTCGCATTTGCGATTGAGCAGAGATCAACAAACTCTGAAAATCGTGTGCAAACGACCGAAAATCTTGGGTTTAGGTCAAAGGTTTGGGCCAGCTAGGCCAGTGAAAATGCAGCTTATTATAACTGATATCTAACTAACTGATCCACTTTCTGCCGCAACCGCATCACACTTTCAATTTGCACAAAAAATGAAGCCTGCAGATTTTCAAATATTAAGAGGCATTTCCCAATCTTTTTGGCGCACATTTAATCACTTTTAATTATTTTTACACTCTTTTCATATTTTTATGAGCAATACTTATCAAGTTTCTTATGTCTATTTAGACTTGTATAAGATTTTATTTTATATATGATAAAATTTTTAAAAATGGGATAAAATTAAATGAAAACTATAGTTACTTAAATAAAATGCGCAGAAAACGTTATCATGTTTGTCATACTTTAAAAAAGATAACCGAATCTAAAAATATCTGACCTCCATACTATTCTATGGAAGGAAATCTGCGTTTTGTCAATTTTTTCGAAATTCTGTGGCGCTGTATTGATTGGCGGACTGCTGGATACAATGTAACATAATAGGGAGTTTGCTCGCCGTTCTATTGTGGAACTCAGTGATCAATATTTTAGAAATTGTGTTTCTTTTGTTTTTCATTTTCTTTTGTTTACATAAATTATAAATAGGAGAAAAAATTAAGACTAGCTTTCATTAGAATGTATTAAAAAGAAAAAAATGAAGGACAATTTATTGAAATAAATACATTTTTTAAAAAATGAGAAACTAAATTGCGATTGATTTTTATCATTTTTTTAAATTTAACAACAATTTTGGACAAATAACTTTAAATCCAGCTACTTGGTAAGGGGGAAAAATAAATCAACGTCCTCGTGAGGATCAACCCCATATTCATTCACACCCTGCGCGGAACTAAAAAATGGCGTATTTACACCAAACATGTCACGGTTCAGTGGAAGAGCATCAGCTTATTTCCGAGTAATTGATGGCATTGACGATTTGATAAGTGTTTATGCCCTCTGAGGGGTGACGGAAGTAAATTTCAAATATTTTCTTATAGAATATTTTATTGTCACCGGAAATACGTAATACCATCAAAAGTTAGTTCAATTGCAGTACAGAAGTGTGTTAAAATTAGATTGAGAGATTTCAATCGAATAGACAAACAAGGCTTGGATGACTCAATATGAGCGTGGCGACATACGATGTTCAGACTGTGATTTAGACTGACGCGTTTGTCCAAACTGTAGCAAACATAAGTATTTTCTATTATAGACCGGACGGCAGCTGCACAGACCATCACCTCATCGAGTTCTGATCGATGGATCGCATCATACTTAGCACTTAACATCTTATAGAGGTTTACTATTAGACCGAAAGGTCGCTCTCACCTCATCGAGTTAATGGCTGAAATTCGAGAATTAGTTAAAACGCGATTCGCATTTTAAAATGCAACGGGCCTTCCAAGTCATATCTTGGTGGAAAATACCTGCAAACTCGATTTTAGTGGTTGATCGATAGGTTTATCATTGTATTTTCCTGCGTATGAAAACATAGAGGCCTTGGATCAGGAAAACATAATGGTTAACCTACCAATCAACAACTAAAATCGGGTTTTCCACCAAGACATAACTTGGCAGAACAGTTGCAGTTTAATATGCGAATCGAGTTTTATGTAATCCTCGAACTTCAACCTGCAACTCGATGAGATGATGTTTTGTGCAGCCGCCCCCGGTCCATTATAGAACTTGGCGGTTCTCAGCTGGACGTGTTCGATTATACGAGAGAGCCAAGTTAGCAAGCATTAGCTTGGCAATAATAGCAGGCGCCCCAAGATACTTGGCGTTCTCCTTTGTCCTAATCGTCTCAACCAATCGAATGTTATATTTTGTATGTCGCCTCTGTCATATCTAGGCTTCACATAGAAGGCAAGTTAAATGAAAATTTTCAATTAAGGTGACCGAACACAAACATCCCAACTTTGGCACAATCAATTAGAATGCTTCTATAAGAGTGTGGCGACAACAGGCAATATTGCCTTTACTTGGGTCAATTTTGGGACAAAATCGAATCGATAAATTCCTTAACGAAGGTGATATTATCGCCAAGCTTACCGAATGCCAAGCTGCATGAATTCTTTTCTCTTTTTAATGCACGTTAATGCATATTTTCATGTTATTTAATGTAAATTGTTAAATTACAAATGTATTTTGTAATTTTATTAATTACAAAAGTAATTTGTAATGCTATTAATTACAAATGTAAAACGTTTACTTAAATTAATAAGTGCATGTGTATTTTCTAATATATATTTGTCGAATAGTAATTCGCACGAAATAAAAATAAGTATTTCACGTAGGCATTTGCCTGTATTTATGCAGCATGAAGTGAAGAAATCTATACAAATAAAAGAATTTTTTCGCTTTGTCTGTCTGCGTGTGTGTGTCTGCGATGGCTAGCAAAATCTACAGCACATACGAGGCTGATATTTTTTGTGAAGATACACTCTTAAAATTGTGCTCTGATATAAGAGGTACATTGTGAATTTTTGTGCTTCTGGATATTAAGAAGCACACGGTGCCCTTGAAATTAAGAGTCACACAGTGCCTCTGAAATTAAGAGTCATGCGGTGTCCTTGAAATTAAGAGGCACAAAGTGCCTCTGAAATTAAAAGGCACAACATAGTGTCTGAAGTTCAGAGGCACCTTGTGCCGTTGAATTTGTATTTTGTGCCTCTTATTGTAAGGTGACAAGTTTTTATTTTGTTACTTGAGTTATTACTGCAGTAATAACTCAAGTCAAATATATAATTAATGTTTATACAGAATGCCTTCACTTATCACTCACCAAATAGACAATTATTTAATCATTAGTTTTAGAAGTATATCAGTTCCAATACCAAAAATGTTATAAGCACCGTTTTCTATCAAAGACCATTTCCGCCATAATGAATTATTTTTTGTAAACGTTATGAAATTTAATTTTTTATGTGGTCTCTACATTCTATAAGCTAGAAATACTTTTTCTATAGTTTAACAAAGAAAACAAAAGAAAGTTTTTGTTTTTATGACACAAACTACTGAGTTATGTTACTTTTAATTTTACGAATTCTCAACGTTCTTCAACTTTAAAAATAAATTTTCTGCGTCGGAAAATGCTGAAAATTCAAAGCATAATAATTTTGCAAGTTTTGGTCCGAAAAGCCGATTCTTTCCCCTATTTAACTTGTTTTAGGGAACGGCGGAATTTAAGGACCCAGAAAACTTATAAAATTTTACATTTTGTAACACACATATATGAAAAGATAAAAAC
This sequence comes from Maratus speciosus, assembly GCA_963932465.1. Lineage (NCBI taxonomy): Eukaryota > Metazoa > Arthropoda > Arachnida > Araneae > Salticidae > Maratus > Maratus speciosus. Next base: position 56,945,844 of record OZ010794.1, read on the forward strand.
TAAGCCCGTTTTTAAAATTTAAAATCCTCTTTTTGCTCCTTTTAAAATTTAAAATCCCCGTTTTAAAAAATAGATATTTAAATTTAGAAATTAAAATTAAAACTTTTTAAATGCTTTAGTAATTGTATATCAATTGAATGAAAATGCAATTGAACCTGTTGAGTTAGTTTTTCAGCATCACATATTATAACTTTCAAAGATCGTTTTGCCACATTTAAAAAGAATACTTTTGCTGAGGTAAGTGCGATTTTAAAGTCGTGCTGCATCCAGTCGGCCGATTTCAGCCAACGCCTTTGGCCTGGGCAATCAATCATTCAGCTAGCGGCCAATTATATTTTAAATACGCCTCCTTTGACTTCAACGACCCCTAGCAGGAATAATGCAAAATACCTCATACTTATACCGCTGCACGGGTCGCAAGAGAGGGCTTTTACCATCTAAATAATGCCTTAAGTTCACGCCACTCTGCTCTCCATGGATCGCGTTGCAATCCACCTAAGTCCCAATGTCCAGCAAGGATTAAACTAGTAGCTCTCATGTCAAAGGGACCTGATTTGTCAAAAGGATGTAACAAAGATCAATAAATCAGATCCTCGAAAAAACTGTGTCTTCCTTTAACCAGACACGCATTTGATCTGACTTTTATTAACTCCCGGATACCACTCACACTGCGACTACAAAAATAAGCTTGAAACTCAGAGAGAGTGATCCGACGTCGGCACGGACTCGTCTGCTGTCCGCGTCCCGGCACCCATTGGCCCGGCAACGATCGACACCGAGACAGAGGAAACACAACGGGAAGCGCTATATGGTTACACATATATATATATATATATATATATGTATAAACTATTTTTATCCAAATGGCTTTTATGTCAGAGAATATTTTTATAATTTTAACAACTGAAAAATTGTATCTCTAAAGCTAACTGTTTCGAATTTGACTGAGACAACAACAGGGACTAGAAAAATGAAATTAGACAAACAAATGACAAAGTGAAAAATCCTTTTATGCTTTATGTGTATTTCATAAATTTACATTAAAAAAACTGCAATTATTTATTTTATTTTAGTTAAATATATAAAGTTTTTAATTTTCAAATTAATGTTTTTCATTCTAAGACAATTAAAACATAAGTTTAGAACTTTTTATAACATGATTTTTTATTGTACTTATCATAAAAAATCTTTTCACCAACCTTTTTTTTAATTAATTTTTATTACAAATAAAATCGCTTGTTAATTCCAAAGAAAAAAAAATTATCTTTCTTTTTTTGATGAGGTTTCTATATTACCATAATCTCACATTTAAAATATGTTTATATACATGAAAGGATAAAAGCCTTTAAAATTCCAAATTTAAATTAAAATCCGAAGTCTCTTTTTTTTAACTTTAAATCTATTTCTAAAACCAGTTTCTCCCCTTGTAACTTTGTTTCCCAACAATACATCTTATTACTTTTAGAGATCATTTTAGGACGGTTCTTAAAAGTGAAACTGCTAAAGAACATTTACTCTTTTTGAAAACTTATTTGCCTCCAATACCCAACAATCCTGCTAAATGAAAGGAAATATAAACTTCTGTTTAGACCTCTTCAAAGAGATCGTACAGCAATTTGTGGTTTCGTGATTACGCGTAGTGATTCGAACTTAAAAGTTTCAATTTGATCATTTATCTCTTATCAACCGAGTGAAAGACTTTCCTATGAAACTGGGTCAGACTGTTCAAGGCCAAAGGTCACTTACTAGTTCGTTTTTATATCAGCAGATGATTCACGTAACAGACAGTACCCAAACTCATTTGTTTTTATTGCCTTAAAACTGATAGTGGACGAACTAATGATTTAGTTTTTTTTTTCTTTATCGTACGAATTTATTTGAAAAAAAAAGGGAAAAGTAAATTATTTAATGTTTTATTATTAGTTTTTCTTTCTTTTTATAAAACGTTTTGGATATTCTTTATTTAAAGGTATGTTTATTTTTATTTATTCATTATTATTTTATTATTTTAGATTGGTGTTACATCTAAGTGGAAAAAAAAACTGACGTGCTTTATTTTAAAGATTATTTTCCTTTTAATGTTTTTTTTCAGTTTGTATATTAGATAACATTACGGAAATTAGATAACATTACGGATTTCTTTGTTATATTCATTTTATGAAATATTTTAGTAATAAGAAAAGTTTTTTCTGTACATTAAACAATGTTAAGTTTTTCGTGATAAGGAAAACTGGATGAAAAAGAAACCAAAAAATACTGTTAGCAATATGGGTATTATATTAAAGGGATTTTAAAGATTTTAAACAAATTCAAATTTATTATTTAAAATTTTTTATTTCTTCTGGGATTTAAAGTTTATGATTAAAATTTTTGAAAAATTTGATGTAGACATACTGCATGCGCATTAAAATCGTAATAACTAAGGTAACAGTAGTTTTTGTTTTCTTATTCATCCGGTGAAGCATACGTGCGATCACCAAAAAGTAAATTTATTTTATTTTAAAGTTTTTGGCATACTGTGAATACATGTTGAACTAGTTACATGTTTTTAAACAAAAAATTATCAAATAATATTTGTGCAAATGAATATTTGATAAAATTTAGTATCCTATTCCATTAATTATTTTTATAAATACAGATGAGCACCCTGAAATTTTTAAATGTTTGTAAATAGTTATTTATGCCAGGTTGTGTGTTAGATTAATCCATATTTGAATCATTTTCGTGCAGATAGATTTTATTTTAATGAGAACGTTTTTAAAATATTTCTTTTTCTATATAGAATTTTATGCAAATATTACTCATTCTAGATTTTTGTGTATAGCTGAATATTACATTTTATATTTTTATATTTTAATATTTTAGTACTTGAGTTTTTCATTTTTAATATTTTATCCAATATATATTTTTTATAATAAATCCCATTTCATAAATAAAAGATATGAGCAGGTATTTCACCCCTGCCAATTTTAGAAAACAGGTGAAGGTCCCGCCCCCACCATGTTCAAAATATTTCACATAATTCAATCATTGGTTTAGACATGACCTTGGTAGCCCCAGTTTAACCGTGGTAAATCCAATAGTGTCTAATTCCACACATCCAATTTTTAAAATATTTTTTTGTTTAAAGTAACTTCCACCAAAAACAACCCTCCACAGACAAAGGGGATTCAGTGACTTGCATAATCTGAACAAATGTGGCAACTGTTGATAAAATAAATATCCGGACAATAAAAGCTAGCTAACAAAAATTTGTCAACGGGTTGCCATGCACTTAGAAGTCTTGGTCATAATCCTGTTTGTTTGAACCAGGGTCTATTATTTTATTAATTTTTTTATTTGTTTTATCTATTTAAGTTTCCTGTTTTATTTATTGATCTTTTTTCCTTTTTGCCAGTAGTAAAATTCTTGAATTCTTAAAAATTTAGAGAATTTTGCTATTTGCCAAGAGCTGAGTGAGATGTAAATGTGGTTTATTAAATTATGACTTTAGTTTTATTATTGCCACTGAGGAAAATAAATACCTCAGTCTGCAAAATAGTAAACACCATTACTTAGAGGTAAACTGCATCTGCATCTTCACACAAAAAATAAACATAAAGCTCATTTTTCTTTTTTTTTTAATTTTTGCTAAAATCTCCATTGAGATTTAGGATTATACGAAAACCGTAAATGGTTTAGGATGTGCTAAAACCTCCGTGAGGTTTAGGATAAATATTATTTACCGTGTAAATAGTCTTCAATATATATATATTTTTTTTTTTTGTGCATTTCAATATTATTGTTATATTTGTTTAATGTTTACAGTTTTTTTAATCAATTTTATATTTCAACATAATTTTTACATTTTCACATTTCCAAATGAGTGAAGAACAGTTTTCAATTTTTAAATATTTCTATAATGTGAATGTTTTGTGCATAAACCAATTTTTCTTCCCAGTAATCATATGTGAGTATAGTTTTATATTTATCATATTTTTTAATATTACCTCTATGTTTTTTTTATAATAATTTCAATTATTGTGGAAATCATACCAATTTATGCCATAAGGGACTAAAATACAGAACACCTCAAAAAATAAGGAAAAGACTCTTATATTATGTGCATAAATTTATAGTTTTACAGAGTCTAAACATTATATAAAAAAGGTGCAATATGTGCTTAAATATTCTAAATGAGAAAGCACAAACTTGAGGACTTTCAAGTAAGAAAATATGGTCACTATTTTAAATTGTATAATTTTATTGTTTTCGTCCCATATATTTCTATTATTATTATTGTTGTTTGTGTTTTCAGCTTTTCTTCATATTTTATGTCATAATAGTTTTCAAATATTATATGTAAAGTCCGATCGGATCGTCTCGAGAGCTATATCCCAAACTTAAATACTTCAGCTAAAAAATTTATAATCTTAAATTTCTTCCTTAAAGTTTATACTTCAAAATTTAAATTTTAAATATATTTTCGTGTAACAAAATTATGTCCTCATATCTTAGCAAATTTAACTTTAACGTTACATTTAATTTAAATTTACTTTTAGATTTAACTTTAACCCTAATCTGTAATGTCGCACTTATCTGTTTTTATATTCGTCATTCTCCGTGCGAGTCCCCCCGGATTTGCAGGCGATTCCGGGTGGACCTTAACTTGGAGAGGGGGGGATATGAAAGGATAAAAAGCCTTTAAAACTCCAAAAATTTAAATTAAAATCCGAATTATCTTTCGTCTAACTTTAAATCTATTCCTAAAACCAGTTTTACCCCTTGTAACTTTGTTTCCCTGCAATACATCTTATTACTTTCAGATATCATTTTAGGATGATTCTTAAAAGTGAAACTGCTAATCTAAATGCTTTTTGCAGGCATCTGTGGGTAGGGCTGATACGTCACATTCCCTGGGAACTATGCGGGCCTTGACCACAGATCAATCAAAACTTAATGAACCAATTAAATTAAATGTTCATCCCAAATTAACAATTATGCCCTCTGCTGGAAAATATTAAAATCTTCAGCATATTACCCAGAACACGCGCGAAAAACGAGGAATTTGGCTATTTGAGAGGCTAGCTAAACTTACGGCCATGTAACCTCCCAAAGTCTAAGCAAGTTGGCTCCGGGACCGGCAATCGATTCGCGAATCAGATGTATGATGAGCGCCTAATAAATGAGTTCGATTCGCATAAAGGTTCCCGAGTCAATTTCTCATCCAATCTTAGACATCATCTAGGACAATATCACCTGGAATACATTACGTTATTTATTACATATATATATATAATTTTTTACTGGGGGTGGTTTTGGGTTCTAGGGGTCATGATCGGTGTAGATCTGCAAAAATTTTTCAGAAATTCCAACATAGGAAAGACGCCAATAGGTAGTATTTCATACGAAATCTACCTAAAAGCAGCCTTTGTACAAATCGATTTCAGATAGCAAATATATATATATATATATATATATGTATATATATATATATTGAAATGCAAACGAGATATTGTAATAAATTTCTTCCATTGGATTAGCATTAGCGAACGAGTTTTTTCTCGGTAGTGAAATAACCTCTTAAGGTGCCTCGGGTTTACTTTCAATATATCGGAATCCCACTATGCCAGTCTTGTTAATGTCACTTTATAAAAACAAGCAATAAAATTATCTTCCGAAAAAGAAAAAACTCACGAAAACGATCATTCGCCGAATGTCACGTGAGGTATTGAACTTACAAAGGATTCGGAAATTCTTTTAGTTTCAGAAATTTTTCTTTCTGACTTTTTAAAATATTTATTTAAACTGAAATTATTAATATGTTTTATATAAAGTATCAGATTAAATGGATATGGTGGCAAATACATAATAAGTGATAAAAAAGAAAACTCTCCTTTTTGGTAAAATTTAGGTTTAAAAATAGTTGCGAAACATTCAAAAATCACCATACAAATTCTGAATAAACTTTAATAGAAATAATACAAAAATACCATAAAGGGAAAAAGTTGTATTTGGATTAATTTTATGAGTAGCTCAAACTCGAGCAGAAAAATTATAAAATCAGGGAAATACGTATTTTTCCCCTAAAATAATTAGATAAAAATAGTAACCGAAAGTAAAAAAAAAAATTGTAAATAAATGTTCTTAACTAGTGTACTAAAGATAAATTATTTCTTGCTGTTGATTATTTTTACCCGACTGCCAAGAAGGGTTATGTGTTTCACGCGTATCTGAGTATGTGGATTTCTTTATACCCTCGAAACATCCCAACGGCTGGGTGGATTTTAATGAATGAGGTCTAATCGATTCGACTTAACTGTCCGATGGTTATAGGCTAGATTTGTTTTTATAAATTCAAAATGGCGGTAGGCACGAAAAAAAAATTTACGCACCATATTGAGTGACATATCATTGGATAGGTCTTTCAAAATGATGACGATGTTTCATTGACTATTTTACAGTCAGAAGCTCCGTTTAAATATTACACAACCTGGAAGTTGTGTTGGTAGGATCTCTAGCTTTACTGAAACTCTAACCATCATAGACATCTATAGGCCTCATCAAAACAGTGTTTATAGATACGAACTAACAATTAACACAACTTAAAAGTGATCAATACAAGTAAATAAAAAAATAGGTAAGTAATAAAAAAAATAGTTTAGCATTGATAAGAAATAATTAATTAGTTCGCTTTTTACGCAGACGGGTTTTTTGATTTTTTAAATTTAATCTTTAGTTGTTAGTTTCTGGAATGGGGATAGGGGACAGGTTAAGAAATAGTATGTGACGTTTTTCAAATATTCACATTTTATTTTATAACTCTTTAGAATAGTAATTGAAATTCAAGTTGAAATAATTTATTAACTGATAAAATTAAATGTCAAACTTTTGACAATACTGTAACTGCCTTTAAAATATGCAAACATTTGCTAAGAATATGCAAACTTTTGCTACCCGACAGATAAATATCTCGGTTTCATTTTTTAATCAGCATTCATAATAACATAAAAAATATATATAATTGAAGTTATTTTTTTAATTTTAAATTTAGACTGTAAACAAGTTTGCGTATTATGGAATTGGGAGTCGGTAACATTAAATAAATTTTTGATACTGAAATTCACATTTTTTTCTTTTACCTTGCCTTGCATGTTTTAGTTAATATGAAATATCCATAAGAAAGCGGGACATTTCTGTTTCGACAACTTCGATCCTGCTGTTTCAGTCCCTAACCATTTCGGTACTTTATCCTGCAAGAGGAAATTTTGTGTATATGAAAAATGTGACACAATTTTGTAGGAAACATTGTCGAGCTTTTTAACGGAAGGCCTTTAAATTTTAGTATAACGCGAATATAACGACCAGAATATATTCAAAATCGTCAGGGGGGGGGGGATATTATCCAGATTACCTTTCCTCATAGTATGTTATAGTAATAATAATAGTACAAATTAACAAAGACGACAGGAAAAAACAGAAAAAATACTTTATTTTTTTAATTTTCACAGTCTTATTTGTTGTTTTGTATTTAATAATTTTATCTGAAGGAAAGTTAATATAGCTTAAAGACTATAAGCTCCCCCCCCCCCCTCCTAAAACACAAACACCTCCACTGAGACAGGTTAAAAATATTCTGGCACCGGAATATAATTTATCTGTTTAATAACATATAGTATTTTATTAATTGATTAGCATAATCTTAGAAAAATTTAAAACATTCATTTGTTATTTTAAACAGTGTTAGTGAATGAAAGGGGTCAAATTAAAGTAAATTACATAGGGTGTACACTTGTAATGAAATATAAAGAAAAGAATAACACAAATCTTTACAAAATTGTAATCATAATAATAATAACAATAATTTTAAGTAAAACCAACGAATAATAACTTTAAAGCCAATAAAAGTAGTTTATTAGGAACTTTTAAAAATCTATATAAATAAAAAAAGGTCTCAAAAATTAAATTGTTTTTATTAAATAACAATTCATATTAAACGAATTCAATTATTAATTGTTTATATAACTAAATTATGAATTACTTGTTTAAAAATTATTACATGAATAATGTAATAGTTATTACAGGGTAAATGCAAATATATATAGTTTTTAAAATTTCGATTACTTTAATGTTATTAATTTCCGTAGAATGTATAAGAATGATAAGAATTCTCAGGATAAATATGTTGTTTATTTATTTGTTAATTTATAATACTTTATTTTATTATTTTCTGCTATTTAAATTTAATTAATTAATAATTTTTGGATCTTTATGAATTGTAAAGTGTAGCTGTTCTTTAAAAAATCAAAATTGTCATCCGGATAATAATATCACCTAACACTACCAAGAATTATTTTTACATATTGGTACAGTGTTGCATTATTATTATTATTAATTAATTAACAATTACTTAGAGCTTATGTTTTAGACTGATTTTTCAAAAAAAAAAATCTTTTTTATTTTTTGTGAAAAATAAATCAAAATTTTTTAATTAACGCATTAATTGATGAATAATTGCTATTTATTAAATATTAAAATATTTAGTAAGTTTAGTATAAAAATTAAATTAATATTTAATTAAATATAGTTTTTAATTTAATATATTCTTAATTTATTAAATTAATAACATTATTAATATACATTATAAATTTTAGTTTAATATAAATTCAATATATAATATAGTGATATATTTAGTTTATCAGTTATTTTATAGTAGCTATGAAATGAAATTTAATATTTACGAAGACACTGTGAATTTTCGAAGCTTGTGAGTAGCACTTATTCATTACTCTTAGGCGTAAATTTTCAAATGTTCCAAGGGAGGGATAGTTTGGATCACATTAAGAATTGCCCCCCCCCCTTTACCATATTCCTAGGCCACCTCTTCATTTTCAAAATTACTTATGGAATCTCACCTTTTATTACGGATAACTTTAAATATATATTAATCTCATTATTTTAGTCTGTGTCTAATCGATAATGTACATAAGTAATTAAAAATATATACGCAAAAGCAAAAAAAAAAAAAAAAAAAAAAAAAAAACGATCTAAAAGTATCAATTTCCGAAAGTCACATAAATAATAAAGAATAGCAGTTTAATTAAATCCACACATTAAAAGCAGTTTTGCATACGAGAACTTAAAACTTCTTTATCATATTTTCCCACTGCATAATCCTCGTTTTAATATTTTTTAACTCAAACCATAATTTACGTGTCTTAAAGAAAGCTGAAAAATATTTCGTTAAAAACTCTAACCGTACATAATAAAATCGTCTCGCACTTTCGAAGGCTATGGAACTTGTTTCAGCTGTCGGAAATTTATCTTTTCTTAATTCTTTAATAATGATAATTATTATTGTTATTTAAAATCGGTTCTAAATTAAGTACTTTATTAAAGGGTATAAAACATTAGATTGGATGGATATGTCATCAAATATATATTGCCGAAAAACATGCCTATAAAAAAAAATTAGGTTTCATATTTTAATCAGCATTTATAATAACAAATAAAAGAGGGTTAAAAATTAAGTTATTGATTAACATTACAATTAAGCTTCTAAATAGGTTTGGGAATTATGGATTTTAGAGTCGGTAATATTAAATGAATGTTTGATAAGGAAATTAACATTGCTTATGTTTTTTTTTCACTGTTGAGTAATTATTACATATCCCGAATGTAATAATGTGAATTACATATATGTTTATACATTTGAGGTGTGTAAATTTTTTTTATTTATATTTTTCGAAGCTTCTAATTTTTTTGCTTAATAAGGAAGGGTTAGGGGGATAGTGTATTGGGCTTAAAATTAAAAGGATAGGTTTTATGCTATTAAAGAACTATTGCAAGTTAAATCAAAATAACGTATCATTAGCAGATAAAACCATAATATACTTGCAGTTGCTATTTTATATAAATTGAGATATTTGTAAATTTGTAAATTTATTTTTTAACTGTTAATTATTTATTAGGTTTTACAAAAAAAAAAAAGAATGTAACAACTTAACCAATGGATAATTTATTAATTTCATTTTATTACTACAGAGATATTTTAATATGTAATTATTTATTAAGTGAGAACATTATTAAGGTGTAATTAACTTAATTAATAATTGAGGACATAAATGATTAAATTATAGAGATACTTTTAAAAATATTTTCGTAAAATGTACAGTATAATTAATAGTTCAATATCAACTCAGGTAGAAATAGCAAAAGAGAAAGTAGTATAATAGCAAGATTTGAGTTTTGCTCTAAAGTTGAAAACTTTTTTTTTTTTTTTTTGGAAATGCATGAAAAATACATTCGCTTGGAAATTAATTATTTATTGAAGGCAAGCATTACGATTTTATTATGTACGGTTAGAGTTTTTAACGAAATATTTTTTCAGCTATTCTTTAAGACACGTAAATTATGGTTTGAGTTAAAAAATATTAAAACGAGGATTATGCAGTGGGAAAATATGATAAAGAAGTTTTAAATTCTGGTATGCAAAACTGCTTTTAATTTGTGGATTTAATTAAGCTGCTATTTTTTATTATTTTAGAGCTTTCGAAACTGCAATTTATACAATACCGCGCCATAGATGAAAAGAATACGATCTGTAGCAATTTCAAAGGTTATTAACATTTCTGAAAACATGAAATACATTAAAATAAGATCAATGCATAAAAATGCACAAAAATAAAAAGTACTTACTATGATCCATGGTTATATGCGCTTGGTAGAATATTCTTCCTATTATAACACTTAACAAATTACTGGAATAAAACGTACTAGCAACACTACTATATGGTACTAAATGAACGGAAGTTTATGGCCGCTTCGATGCCAACAAGAAAGTTTAAAGTTTCCAGAAATGTTTAAAGGGATCAAATCGGATGTGCTGGTTGGTACCACCCACTTTCCATTCTAATTTAAGATATACCTTTGTTAAAATCAATTCTCCCCAAGAGGGGTGAATAAGATTGACACTCCTTGCCCTTTATCAACAAAACGTGAAATTTAACAAAGGATTAATTTATTTCAAAGCTTTTAAAGGGTACATATAAGATTGTAAAAATACTTATAAAGCTTTGAAGTAAATGAATACTATTTTAGAAATGAAAGAAACAGTAAAAAGACAAAGGCCACTAAAAGAAGTAAACCAGCAGACCTTAGAAATAGCACTATTGTTGCATATTAATCCCTTTGCTAGTTTGACATATAGAGGCGCCAAAATGAGATAAGACATTAAGTCCACAATGCGTTTATTTCAGCTGTATAGCAACATTTTCAATGTGCTTTGTAATATTTACAAATACAGAGGAAATTTTTTAATTTACTAACTTACTAATTTTATTATATATTAATAAGCAGGGTACTATAGATTATAGTAATATTTACAAGGTCTTGTCTTGTGCGCATTGCGCGCAATGGAGGATATTCCATTTTCGTTTTGATCACGTGGTCAAGGTAAAAGCTTCTAGCGTAAAGAAGGGAAGTCCCCGTAGACGTGTAATATAAATCCCCGCTAGCCAATGAAAAAGTCCATGAGGCAAAGCAGTCGTATCTTCCCTTCTTATCAGTTATAAGTTCTTAGGATAAATTACAGGTATCACGTGACTTTTTTCAGCCTCGAACCCAGATTCGGAATATCCCCCATTTGTGCAATAGTCACATGTGTCTTCATAATTATCTATGATTCGGATGACGTCTGGACATTGGAGAAGCATGATTTTTTTTATGAAAGTCCAAAAGGTAGCGTAAATCTTCAGATGAAACGACGCAGATAAATCTTGAGGTCAGCAGAATGTGACACGCCTTTGCAGGAATTTAGGATAAAAATTGTACGTTAAAACATGCTAATGGTTCTATTCTAACTTTAATCTGTCCTCATTTTGATCATAGTACAATTTGGGACTTTTAGTGTAAAAAATATATTTTTTGTTTAAGTTTACTAAAAAGCTATATTTCTGGGAGCAATTATATATATTAATCGCTCAGAAAACTGCCTATAATTACTCTAATTATGACGCAAAATGTTTAACCAATTCCCTGTATAAACAATGTTTAAAGGAATTCTTTACTCTCTATATTCTCTAGACCAAGTTTTTAAATCAGTCCAGAATTATATCTACAACAGATAATTTTTTTTAAATTTTTATTATTATTTTTTTTTCTAATGAAAGATTATATTTTTCTTCAGTCTAAGATCGAAGTTTTTTTCTAATTTACTCATTCGCTTTTATTTAAAAAAAATGCTTTTCCTTCATATCTGATTTATCTAATTTGACAGTCCGTTATTTTACTGAAGAAAAAAAAACAAAATATCGTCGGGCCCCAGCTAAAAATGAACTGCAGTTTTTCTACAGAAGTGGAGTATGTTTGAAGTTTTTCTATAGTCAACTATAGATTTTCTGTAGTGCAATCTCGACAGTAAAAATACTTTAGATATTCTACGGCTAATGTGGCGTAATTTTGTGGTACTTTATTTCAAAATACTCTGTGCTATTAACTTCAAAAATACTATAGTTTATGTGAAGTCATCATAAACTTTTAAAATAATGAGATTTTGCGTCTGTAGTAATACCGCAGTATTGAAGTAATTTTATCTCTTTAATTTTACCAGTTTCTCGTCTTTCTCTTAGGGTTTAATTATTTTAGTTGGCCGAAAGGAATAAATTTTATTGTGTGTTAATCAGAGAAAAAGAAAATTTAGTTAAAATTAATTTTCAAAAACCGGGAGGGAATGCCGTCCTCGGGCTACAGCTCCCCCCCCCCCCCCAAAAAAAAAAAGATGAACACTGTTTTTAACCTGATTTTACGATAAAGTTTAAATACATAAACATAAAAAAAAACTCTACCGAAAATTAACTACTAAGAGTGAGATATAGGGGGTGAATATCTCCCCCCCAACAGAAAATTCTTTAAGTTTCTGTTTAATTTTAAGTTATTCGGAAAAAATCAATTTTACTATATTTGTCAAAATCGGAGAAAATAAGATAATTTCGTTAATTAAATTTCACACTTGGATGGCAATGGACCTTCCATCGCCCCCCCCCCCCCATCCTGAACGGAATTTTTTTATTTCTTTTATTTTAAAATGTTGAAAAAGAATTAATTTTACTATGCATTTTATAAAAAAAAAGAAAGAAAAATGAAAATTTAATTACTTACAATTCAAAATCCAGGGAAGGGAAATGGCTTTTCTCCTATTCCCCCTCCACCCGCGCAACTGATATTTCTGCTATACTGTCCCTCTTTTATTTTAAGTTTCTACATATAAATAAAATTTATTATGTACAAAATCGGAGAAAAAGAAAATTCAGTTACATATATGTTTCAAAATCCAGGGAGCGGCAATGACTTCCATAGCCTCCCCCCTTTTTAACGGAAAATTTTTGGTTACCTTAATTTTTAAGTTACCCGCAAAGAATAAATTATACTATGTTTTTGAACGCAGGAGAAAAAAATTGGGTTACTTAAATTGAAATTTCTAGGGAGGGGCAGTTGGTCTCTTACGGCACCTTCCCCCAAACAGAAAATTCTTGGTTCCTTTTTCTTTTAAGTTACACGAAAAAAATAAATTCTACTATGTTTTCAAAATAGGAAAAAAAGAAAATTTAGTTTGTACAATTTCAAAATCGAGGGAAGGACAATGGGCCTCCTATACCGCTCCCTCAATTGAAACTTTTTAGTTCCTCTTTTAATTTAAGTTACTCGAATTAAATAAATTTCGCTATTTCAAAGTCGGTGGAAAAAATAGTTACTTATATTTTAAAATCCAGGGAGGAACAAATGACTGTGCTATGACATCCTCCCCCCCTCCTCCCAACGGAAACTTCTTGTTTTTTTTTTTTTTTTTAGTCACTGGCAAAGAATAAATTTTATTATGTTTTTCAAAATAAGAAAATAAAATTAGTTACTTAATTCAAAATCTAGGGAGCGGTAGTTGCTCTCCTATGTCCCCCTCCGTCCCTAAACGGAAAATTCCCGCTTCCCCTTTTTTTTTTTTTACTTACTAGAAAAGAATAATTCTACTATGTTTTTCAAAAGCAGAATTTTTTTTACTTTAATTTCAAAATCCAGGGAGGAGGCATCCCATCCCCCTTTCTTCTTTTTCATAGCACACCCGGACCCGGATTTACTTAATGCACAATTTGCCCTTCTCCCCGAAAAGACATGACTTACAGTTTGTATGAAAATTACTTCTACTTTATAAAAACGAATGAAAAAAAAATTCTTATTAAATATTTTATTTTAAATTTACATTGGAACATTTGATTATTGTTTACGCAGCTGAGGCTCTATTTCTGACTCTAAATAATTATTTATTATTTAAATTAATTATTAATATAATAATTAATATAATAATTAATAATAATTTTTATAATTAATAATTATTGATATTTATTAACATATAAATTATATAATATTAATATATAATATTAATTATATATTACACTAGCACAACCCCGCGGCTTTGTTCGCGTAATATTTGAAATATGCCAAGTGATATTTATATGTCTAATTTTTATTAAAAGCTACTAACTAAATTTTATTTTATTAAAAGGTAATATTTTATTTTATTAAAGATTTTTTATTAAAAGGTTCTTAATATTTTTAGGAATAAATCAAAAATTACTATTTAAAACACAGTTTGACTAAACATCATTATTACACTGCATTAGGCAGAAATGAGACTTAAATTAATAAAACGAAATAAAACTAAATAAATGATAATTTAGAAAATATTTTGAAACTTTTATGCTCAATTAATACGCTTATTTCAGTATTCATTTGAGGATTTGAATTTTTTAGAAACCATCTTCTTACATCTTAAAAATAACTATCATGTCAAATTCCAAGTCTTACCACCTCTCTCAACATAAAGGGCTATGTTGAAATAGGAACTGTCACCATTAATTTGCCAACATAAATTTTTAAATCAGTTTGTTATTTCCTAATATTCCACAGAAACGTAATTTAGAAATATTTTAAAGGCCTTTTTTAAAACGTTTGTTGTTCCTGTGAACCCCAGGTGGTAGAATCATCGGCATAAAACATAGCCTGTGTAGGATCCAAGACTGTTACCATTGATTCGCAACTATTACTTTTATAATCGGTTTATATTCCCTTAAATTGTATAGAAATCGTAATTTAGGACTTTTTAGAATGTTTTTCGCACCTCCCCTTCCCTTCACCCCTTTTTAATTCGAATTTGTTTTCGACAGTCCTTCGAGGATATTTATATTTTATAAGTAACTACCATTCCATATTTAAAGTTTCTAGCCTTTTCAGCATCACAGAAATCGCAATTTAGAAAGTTTCTGCTCCTGCAACCCCCTGGTGGTAGTGGCACAGATATAAAATATAGCTTATGTTTGAGCAGGTTCTATCACCAACAATTTGTCATCGTTATTTTTTATATCGGTTTGGTATTTGATAAGATTGCATAAAAATTGTAATTTAGAAAGCTTTTCGCTCACTTCATCCTTTTAAATTTGGAATTTTCTTTCGACTGTTCTTAGAAAGCAGTTGCAACTTGTAAGTAAATATCATGCCATATTTCAAAATGTTACACCCCTCAGTTATGCAAAAAATGCAAATTAGAACATGTTTTGCTCTTGCAACCGCCAGATGGTAGTGACAGCAATATAAAATATAGCCAATGTTGGAGCAGGGGCTGTGACCATCAATTTGCAACCATTACTTTTGAAATAGCTTTGGTATATCCTGAGATTGAGTAGAAATCGCAATTTAGAACGTTTTTAGAACGCTTTTCGCGAATTTTCACCCCCTCCTTTTTAAATTTCCAATTGTTTCGAAACTGTTCTTAACCCCTCACTGACAAGCCCGTGTTAATACGTTCACTAAGCTCCAGTTTTCACTGTAATACAAGCAATATTTAAAGTAATATAACTCTATTGATTTAATGTATTTTTAATACAATGAACAATGATTAATAATTCCAATGATTGCATTTATATTCGTTATTAAGTTTTTTATATAAAATGTTCAAAGAATCACTTTTTTCAGCATTTAAAACAAAATGCAGATAAAACAACATTACAATTTTGCCCTTTTCCAAGACAGTCGGAGGGTTAAAGATCATTTATATCTAAATAAATAGGTACCTTTCCTAATTTCCAGTTGCTAGCCCCAACCGATCACAAAAACTGAAATTTAGAATGTTTTTTGCTCCTGCAAACTCCAGGTGATAGTGAAACTGGCATGAAATAGCGTCTACATTAGAGCAGAGGCTGTCAGCTTAAATTTCCTACCATTACTTTTGAAATCAGTTTGATTCTTCCTGAGATTGCTCACAAATCGGCATTTAGAACGTTTTTAGAACGCTTTTCGCCCATTTTCAACCTGTTTAAGTTTTCAAATTTAAAAAAAAATGTTCTTAGAGATCATTTATATCTAATAAATATATACCATGCAAAATTTCATGAATCTAAGTCCTTCCATAATTCAAAAATCACATTTTTAGAAAGTTTTTTGCCCCTGCACCCACTTTGGGGTAGTGGCATCAACATAAAATATAGCCTATGTTAGAGCAAGGATTGTCATCATCATTTTGACACCATTATTTTTTTAATACGTTTGGTATTTCCCAAGATTATGTAGAAACCACCATTTAGAACGTTTTTTAGGACGCTTTTTGTGCATTTTCACCCCTTTTAAATTTCGAATTGTTCAAGAACTGTTCTTAGAAATCCTTTATATCTAATAAGTAACTAATATTTAAAATTTCGTATTTCTAGGCCCTTCCGTAATTCAAAAATTGCATTTTTAGAACGTTTTTTGCTCCTGCAACCCCTTTGGGGTAGTGGCATCGACATAAAACATAGACTACTTTAGAGTAAGTGTTTTCACCATCTATTTGACACCATTATTTTTTCAATCGGTTTGGTATTTTCCCAGATTGTGTAGAAACCACCATTTAGAACGTTTTTTAGAACGCTTTTTGTGCATTTTCGCCCCTTTTAAATTTCGAATTGTTTAAGAACTGTTCTTAGAAATCCTTTATGTCTAATAAGTAACTAATATTTAAAATTTCGTATTTCTAGGCCCTTCAGTAATGCAAAAATCGCATTTTTAGAACGTTTTTTGCTGCTGCATCCCCTTTGGGATAGTGGCACCGACATAAAATATAACCTATGTTCTAAGTTGGACTAACACCATCATTTTGATACCATTACTTTTGAAATCGGTTCGGTAGCTCCAGAGATTACCTCTAACAAACAAACAAACTTTACTTCTTTATAATATTAGTATAGATAATATAAATAATATAGTTTAATTAATTAATAATTATTATTTATAATTAATAATAATTAATAATATTTAATATAATAAATTAATATCATTTAAATAATTTTTATTTTAATTCTAAATTCTGTCCGGGGTCCAGATAGATTTTGCGCTGTTAGCAAAACGAGATTGACCAATCAGAAGCTAGCATTTCGCGAACTTTTCCCTGTTTTAAGGAAGCAAAGTTTTCTGATTGGTCAAACTCATTTCGTTAACAGTGCAAATGTATCTGGATCCCGGCGGGAGAAGGGGAAAAACTTCTCAACTCAACCGTCGATGTCCAGAGATTGTTTGCAATACATGTGACTACGATCCTCGCTCAGCTTTTGTGATGCTACGCTCGTGCGTTCATCTTAATTTTTATAGCCTGTTTTGTTCGTGTAATACTTTCGCGTTAATTTTTTTTAAATTAATGTTTATAACATAAGATTGCTAAAATTATGTACCGAGCTAGATTTGTCTCTTTGAAAGGACTCTGAGACCATACCTGCAGATTCAAAAAGGCAGATCTAGCTCGGTACATAATTTTAGCCAAGTACTCGTATACTTCCAAAAAACTGGCTCTTTTTTTAGAAAACAAATCAAATAGAGTCAACAATAGAAAATAAAACAAAGTCTTACCAATAAACATATTTCGGAGGAGGATTTTGTAGTTTCAAGATGTTATTATTGTTATTATTTGCTTTTTTTAAAAAGAATAATAGAGGTGCAATTTTTTTTAGTTAACTTCTAGTTAACTTATTGTAAATTTGAATAATTCATTGTTATTACAAAACAAAAGCGTTCAAGAATAAATTTAAGTTTTTTATTGATGTATTTTAATTCCTTCTTTTGATTTTTAAAGCCTTTCAAGACAACATTGAGTCAATTTTTATTATGCAAGTAAATTATTTAATGCAAAAAGGAGAAAGGGCACTTTTTTTACTGAGAGCAAGAAAGCTGCAAATTTTTTTGGATGAGGGACAAGAAGGGATATAATTTTTTGAATGAGGTACAAGAGGCGTGTTATTTTTTTAAACCAAAGGGCAGGTGGTGTTCAGTAGCCCCCCCCCCCCCCCTAACTCTGGTAGGAGTGCATTTTGGCAATTTAAAAAAAAGTATGTCACTGCACCCGTAAAAATATTCTAGAGCGAACACTAAAAGTTGTATTACAGCTTCTTAATTTAAAGTCGGATTACCATTTCACCGTAAGTGATTTATTTTCTTTTTTAGAACATAATTGCTTGATAAAAATTGTACTGAAATCTATCGGAAAAATTTGAGTAAAATATTTTTATAAATTTCAAGCTTACAATTTAAATATATACATTATTAGCATTATACAGTCGGACCTCTATTTAACGAACCTCTATTTTGCGAATTTCTGTATTTTGCGGACTTTTCCCCGGAACCAAGAATATTTTGCGAATTTCTTCGTAAAATAACTTCCAAATAGCGAAGTGCATTCTCTATTTAACGAACTTTTTCTAGTGATCTAATTTTTTTTTTCTCTTCATTTCTCAAAATATTTCTGTACATTTCAAAATTATTCTTTCTTTAAACATATTTTATGATGTTCAATGGCCTTAAACTATTTTTAGCAGGCGCCTTCTTTGTCAGCAATGAGAATTCGGTGAGTACGGAAGACGGAGACGATAATTCCTTAGAGTAACTTAAAAAAATGTGGATACAGATGAGAAAAAAGAAGAAATTAACCATGATGTGCTGATGTGCCTTAATTCTGAAATTGAGACCTCGGAAACACTATCCGAATTGGATATTTTCGACAGTGTGAAAAATAAAAACAATACAGCAATGGATTGCGATGGAAACGAATATGATGTTGATGGAAATGATCATGATGAAGGAATTAGCAAAACTTCGTATGATGAAATGCTAAAATCATTTGAAACAATCCGACGCGGATTATAGTTAGAAGAAAATACGCGTGAAGGGGTTTTTGGTACATTGCAAAGATGCGAGACGTATTATGAGAGAAAGTACTTTTTAAAAGAAAAAACTCAAGCAAAATTAACAAAGTTTTTCAGAAATAAAATTTAAGGGCGCATATGTTAATGTATGGTTAAAAGTATTTGTTATAATAATAATAAATACGATAATGTCATTAAAATTCGTTAATTTTAATGTAAAACTATTTACTTTAAACAGAAAATACAGTGTATTCCCGGACAATGTTTTGTTTTTCTTGCAGATTTCAAAGATTTAAACACATAGAAAAAATGAATTGATATTGGTGGGTAAAATAAATAAAAAAATCGATATAATTTATAAAAAAAATGTGATTAATTACTTTCACTAAAAATATTTAGTGTTTATGAATTTAAAATCTGCTTTATGTAGTTTAAAGTATTTTAAAAGGTGAATCTCTATTTAACGAATTTTCCATATAACGAACTTTTTTCCGAGATTTAGCGACTTCGTTAAATAGAGGTTCGACTGTAATATATATATATATATATGATGTGGGAACACTGTATCTCCTGACTGGATTTATGCTAGGAATGCACCGGATATTGATTTTGCCGGATATCGGATACCGGATATCCGAAGCTCCTTCTCCTGCCGGATTCGGCTATCCGGCCGGATATCCGATCGGATATCCGGCACTAGATATGTTTTTAGTTATATAGTGAATTATTTCTCTATATAATGTCATCTCAGAAGAATAAATTACAAACATGTTTCACACATCATTAAAACATTTTAAATATAATTTACAAAAACGATATCTCTTTGAATATCAGGTCATGCAATTCAAGTTTTCCCAGGAGGGGAGTTTCATACCCAAAATTTATAAATGCAGGGGAGTTGAACTGTTAGAAAGGCAAAAAAAATCTTTAAACCCTGTTATTTTTTATGTGCTACTTAAAGAATTACATTTATACAGATATGGCAAAATACCATTGAAACAATTTAAATTAACAACTCAAGATAATTATTCAAAATTTTTATTTTATTAAAACAAAGGAACAGAATCAAGCTTTATATATACCATGTCTATTTTTCAACTTTCACCTGTTAAGAATTTACTCCTTGATCAATCTAATTGAACGGTAGCTGTGAGGAATAATTCTCTCTACCATGCAAAATTAATCAAAAGTTTTATTTTGAAATCTTGAATATATAGAATACAACAAAAATAATAAATTAAATGCGTAGGTTGTTGACTTATATGATTATATAAAACACTGAGTCCTTGTAGCTTCAAATTTGGAAATTAGTTCACTCTAGAACTTCTCATTCAGCAGCAAGTTCGTTGGTCGGATGGCTTTTACAGGAAGGTCTCCCGCCGTCCTATACAAGTTCCGAGCGCTTCGCTCAATTTTACTCGGCGCCTCTCGTGCTTTCAGCCCGGGAAAAAATCTCTTTTTCCCTCGTTCGTGCGAGCCAAACGCACACCCCAGTTTCCGAATCCAAACTGATCCCCTCCTCTCTTTTCCTCCGAAAAAAAATGGTCACTCTCTCGGACACCGTGAGAAAACTTTCAACATCCATCTCTGTCCATGCCTTTAGGCATTAGCGAATTCCTTTGCGAGACCTAAACAGGGTGGTCTATACTCCGAACCCTTAGATGTATCTCATATCTTTTATCAGGGCGTGCTACGTCCTAAGTGCTAATCCATCATCACTTACAATGTCCTAGAGCGTGAGAAAAATGTCTACTAGTCTTTCTATGCACCTGGGTGTATCCAGTTTTTCTTTAGGAGGACTTCTTCCCCCATCATCTGATAACATAGAAGTTCATTTCTTTACAACACCCCCCCTCTAAAAGACGATTCTTCAGGCTTGAATGAAGAATCTTATGACCAGTGGATGAACGCAACAAATTCCAATATCTCAGAGTGGCAGATGCAATAAATACAATTATCAATGCGCGCTCTGATACATTACACTAAAAAAAATATACATATATATATACATAACAAGATCAAAAATTACCAAATGAAAAATTTAGAATAAAACAACTATTTCTTGGCTTACAAAGTATAAAC
This sequence comes from Maratus speciosus, assembly GCA_963932465.1. Taxonomy (NCBI): domain Eukaryota; kingdom Metazoa; phylum Arthropoda; class Arachnida; order Araneae; family Salticidae; genus Maratus; species Maratus speciosus. The sequence goes on from OZ010794.1 coordinate 56,967,116, forward strand.
AAATGAAATTATTATTTTTTTCGTACAATAGTACTTTTGGCTTTTAGTATTTAACGAGTTTATTCCGCACGACTTAAATAATCAACATGTGCAATATCTCGTCCTGGTCTATGCTTTATTGCATAATGATAGGGTTGCAGTGTGAGAGCCCATCGTAAAAGCCTCGGATTATTCCCAGAATTTCGTTTAAGAAAAACTAAAGGATTGTGATCGGTTTCTATAGCAAAGAGTTGGCCGTCAACATAGTGACGCAATTTCTTGATTGCAAAGATAATAGCTGCACATTCCTTCTCCGTCGCACAAAAACATTTTTCTGTTTCCGAAAATTTCCGACTTAAGTAAATTATGGGATGTTCCTCTGAACCCTCACGTTGTGCTAAAATAACCCCAATACCCTTTTCAGAAGCATCCGTGTGTATGATAAATTCTTTAGAATAATTGGGAGCGTACAAAATGGGTTCTTCCGTAAGTTTCGTTTTCAACAGTTGAAAAGCCTTTTCCATTTCGTTGCTCCATGTTACCTTTTCCCTTTTATTTTTACCTTTAAGCGCGCGCGTTAATGATTCCACCATAACTGCATAATCTTTTATATACCTTGAGTAGTAACCCGCCATACCCAAGCATCGACGTATCTCAGTTTTGTTTTTAGGGGTTGGTAAATCTAAAATAGCACGAATTTTAGTTTCTGCCGGGGAGCGTCTCCCGTCGCCTACCACATGCCCCGGATATTTGACCGTTTTTTGTGCAAACTTGCACTTAGCTAATTTAATCTTTACCTTAGCTTCTTCTACTCTCATGAGCACTTTTTCTAGGTGCTGCAAATGATCCTCCCAAGTTTCCGAGAATACGGCCATCTCATCAAGGTAAGGTAAACAAAATTCCTCTAAACCTCTTAACATTTTATCCATAAATTTCGAAAATCTATAGGACGCGTTTAACATTCCAAATGCATGACCAGGGGATATACGAACCGAAACTGGTTACAAATGCGGCCAACCTTTGCGCCCTAGCTGTCAATGGAATTTGCCAATATCCTTTCGTGAGATCCAAAACTGTTATATACTTCGCGCTAGCAACTCTCTCTACCCTATCCTCTATGTTTGGTAAGGGAAAAAACTCGGCCCGGGTGATCTCATTTAACTTTCGGTAATCTATACAAGGACGAGCGTCTTTCCCAGGGGCTTCTACCAGAATCATCGGGGAGGCGAAATCTGACTCCCCTTCAACGATTATATTTAACTCTAACATTCTTTTGATTTCTTTCCTCAAAATTTCAGTTTGTCTAGGCGAAGATCTGTAAGGTTTTATCTTTACAGGTTTATATTCTAATAGCTCCACGTCATGCTCCATTAAGTCAGTGCGCCCCGGATCATTAGAAAATAAAGTTTTAAATTTATCTAATAAATTTCTCAATTGCTCTATCTGCCCCGACGTACATCTAGTACTCAAATTGCTGTCTTTAATAACATTTTCAAAATCATAAATCTCAGCCCCCGCTTCTGGAAATGCTATGTCCAAATCTTGATTTTCCTCGCCCTCATCTATCTCTTGCGCCACAAAATTCACTAACTCAATTCTTTTCAAATATGGTTTTAAGAGATTGACGTGATATATTTGAGCCTTTTCGCGCCTACCTGGAACATTCACAATATAATTTGTCTCTGAGATTTTGGACTGAATTTTTCCTGGACCTATCCACGATACCGATAATTTGTTCTTTTTGTTGGTAGCTAGAACCAACACTTCGTCACCCACCTTAAATTTTCGTTCTACCGCCGTTTTGCCATACCACAACTTTCTTTTTTCACGAGATTCGGTCATATTTTCCACTGCTAGTTCCTGACAGTGTTTTAGCCTATTAACCAAATTAAATACATATTCAGTAACTAACTCATTCTCTTCCTCTCCTCCCGTCCACTTTTCAAAGAGCAATGATTCGGGAGTTCGTAAATTCTTTCCATGTACTAACTCTGCAGGAGAAAAACCCGTAGAATCATGAGTTACCGTCCGCAAGGCTAATAACGCATACGGCAAATTTCCCTCCCAACTTGCGCCATTTTCAACACACAAAACTTTCAATAATCTTTTCACTGAGCGATGCCATCGCTCAACCAAATTACTTTGTGGTCGACAAACCGACGAGTGAGTTAACTTAACTCCAAATTTCTTTAAGAATGCGGTTGTTAACTCACTTACAAAATATCTTCCGAGATCTGTTTGTAACTCTCTGGGATATCCTAATCTGCTAAATACCCACATTAATGCTTCAATTATAGTTTCCGATCGGACATTAGATATCGCAACAGCCTCCGGATAACTGGACGCCGCACAAATAACTGTTAAAATATACCTATTCCCTTTTTCAGACTTCGGTAAGGGACCCACAATGTCAGCTGATAACTTCGAAAAACCTCTCCAATAATCGGCACACGTCTGAGCGGCGCTTTCCCTATTTCCCTAGGTTTTCCAATCCTCTGACATGAATCACATGTTTTGACAAAATTCTCTATGTGTTTTATTACATTCGGCCAAAAGTAATGACGCAAAACCTTATCCTTTGTTTTCATTTCACCAAAGTGCGATGAAATCCCCTCATGACAGGTTCCTAAAACGTCTAATCTGAATTTCGAAGGCACCACTAACTGCAATCTCTCCCCACCACGATTGTCAAAAGTTTTCCTAAACACCAAGTCATTCATAATTTCATAGTGAGATTTCTTGGCTCTCGCTTTTTCCCTAACTTCTTTTAACGAAGGATCAACATCCTGTTCTTTTTTAAATTCCTCACGACTAATCCGTGCTAAATTTCCGAACTTGTCATTTAAATCAGCAGGTAACAATACACTTTCCGAGGTTTCATTTTCCGATAGCTGCTCTAACTCCTTTTCGCATTGTTCTGCAAACTCGTCCGATTCACATTCTAAATCCACGACCTGCTTTCCCTCTCCCCTTTCGCAACTCGTATTTACACTCGCCCCGTCCATCAAACTAACAGTGTCTTTCTTTGCCTGCGATCTCGTCATTACCGCATTCACTGCATTAACCTTTTTTCGGGCTAATTCAATTATCTTTTGCGTTTTATTCCCTAAGAGATAATAATGCAAGTCTGCTTCTTTGTCTACAACCCCAACTTCCGTTTTTAGGGAACCCAATCCATCAAAATCTATCTCTATGTGAGCGACAGGTAAACAGCGGATTTTAGAATCCAAGGGCTGTTTCACGAAGATATAATCTCCGGTCAATTGTTCCTTTTTTACGTGTTCCTCACCACACAAATCGTAATTGGTACCCGTATCTCTTAGAGTGACAATATCACGCCCATTTATTTTCGCTCTACTAAGATAAGGTTTGAACCCTTCTTCATAATCCGACGTTTTACTCACATGATTCACTTTAGCGGTGTCTCTCTCGTTCCTTTTTAACTGCGGACAATTGGCTCGAAGGTGAGTTGTGGAATCACAAAGGAAACACCTGTTTACCCTCCTTTTTTCGAAAACACGATCCCTATCTGTCACTATATTCTTGTCCCTCCAATTGAACCTTTTATCTGCACTTTTATTCTCCATCCCCGAGTTATTTTTCTCAAATTTCTTATCAAAAAAATTTCTCGAATTTCCTGTTTTCCTTTGGGAATTTTTCACAACCTCTAATTCATCTAAGCGTTTCACTAAAACTTCTGGGTCAGTGAAATTTGACCAGGCATCAATCAGATGATCCTTTAATTCTTGAGGGGCTCTTTTTTTAATTTGATCAGTGATCAAAAGCTTCTTTAATTCCTCAAAATTAGTAATTTTTAAAGAATTTAACCACCCCTCCAGATAGCTATTCAATTCGAAAATTAAATCACGCCACGGATTATTTGGATTCCTCTGGTATTGATTAAATTTTAGTCTATACGATTCTGCATTTAATTTGTACCTTTCTAATAATTTACCTTTCACATAATCATAACTATCAATCAAATGTGATGGCTCTCTAAGGATTAATTCTGCCACATTTACCGGTAGAAGCGCTAATAAATTTGTCACTAATTCATCATCTTCTAAATTACATTTTTTTGCCTGCCTCTCAAACAAATTTAGGAATAAAGATATTTCTGATCGACTCTCATCGAAACGATGTATTAAGGATTTTAAGGGCAATTTATTGCTTTTCTCTGCACCATGATTTGATGTTAAGCTACGCGTCTCTGCTTCTTGCAATAATTTTAACTTTTCGAGTTCATAAGCCCTGTCTTTGTCTCGATCCCCCCTTTCTAATCTCTTTCTTTCCTTTTCCTCCGCTATAAGCACTTCCCGATCTTGCAGTATATTTTTGGCTTGTGCCAATGCAAAATCTCTATCAAAATCTTCAGCCGCTTCTATTTTACTAACTATTTTTGCAATCGTGTCGCTCTCATCTATTTGAACATCTAATTCACCCGCCAGGATTCGCAAATCTACCTTTTTAAAATTTTTCCACTCTGACGTTTTTGAAAAATTAACCCCAAAACCTAATTTACATGGATATCAGATCAAAATTTAAAACAGAAAAAATACATACATACACAAAAAATATAATTCAGTAATACATTTACAAAACAGTTAGAAATATAATTTCCCCTTTTTATAACTTGTATTAAAAAAGGCACTATGTTTCACTTCTGCAACCCATCATCTCGCAAAATTTTCACATATTAAACGTCTTTGCCAGATCACGACAAATACATTTTCCCGAAAGAAAAACCAGAACATTAAAATATCAAATTTTAAATACAGCTCAAGCAAAATTTTCCTAAACAAAAATTGTTATTAACAGAATAAACGCACTTAAAATTTTCCTGACAGTAAAAATTATTAACATTTCTCTTTTTTTTTTTTTTTTTACATGCCAATAACCGACAGACTATCCTTTATTACTACTTTTCCTTTGAGAGGAAAGAAAAAAAAATAACTGCCCTTTATCATTGAAATCTACTGAGATATTTCTCGTGTCACACACAATAAACCACTGACACACAATAGCCAGCTTGAGGCAAAAGGAAATTAAACTCAACAGAATGCCACTGAGTTAAAAGAATTTGTTAGCTCACCCCTATGAAGACAGGATCCGTTGTCGTCCACCCAGCTGTTCCGAAAAGAAGGCACTGTCAATCAACGTCGTCACTACGATAATCCTTTAGCTCCAGAGGTTTGTAATCCACACAGAAATGTTTTTCTAGCTTGACCCAAGATACACAGTCTAAACACAAGGCAGTCAGTTCTAAGAAATGTTTCTTTCCAATAATCCTTGACGTTGTCACCACTAATAGCACTTGATAACAAGTTTTAATCACCACAATGCTTGTCACTATTAACGTTGCACTTCACAAATGTTCTTTGAGGACCCCTATTGTTCTACGCATCATCTGGTCAACATGATCCTCCGCTGCCACCAGCTGTTAAGAATTTACTCCTCGATCAATCTAGTTGAACGGTAGCTGTGAGGAATAATTCTCTCTACCATGCAAAATTAATCAAAAGTTTTATTTTGAAATCTTGAATATATAGAATACAACAAAAATAATAAATTAAATGCGTAGGTTGTTGACTTATATGATTATATAAAACACTGAGTCCTTGTAGCTTCAAATTTGGAAATTAGTTCACTCTAGAACTTCTCATTCAGCAGCAAGTTCGTTGGTCGGATGGCTTTTACAGGAAGGTCTCCCGCCGTCCTATACAAATTCCGAGCGCTTCGCTCAATTTTACTCGGCACCTCTCGTGCTTTCAGCCCGGGAAAAAATCTCTTTTTCCCTCGTTCGTGCGAGCCAAACGCACACCCCAGTTTCCGAATCCAAACTGATCCCCTCCTCTCTTTTCCTCCGAAAAAAAATGGTCACTCTCTCGGACACCGTGAGAAAACTTTCAACATCCATCTCTGTCCATGCCTTTAGGCATTAGCGAATTCCTTTGCGAGACCTAAACAGGGTGGTCTATACTCCGAACCCTTAGATGTATCTCATATCTTTTATCAGGGCGTGCTACGTCCTAAGTGCTAATCCATCATCACTTACAATGTCCTAGAGCGTGAGAAAAATGTCTACTAGTCTTTCTATGCACCTGGGTGTATCCAGTTTTTCTTTAGGAGGACTTCTTCCCCCATCATCTGATAACATAGAAGTTCATTTCTTTACACACCTAATGTTATGGACATTTAACAATTGGGTTGCTAAAGGAATTTCTTAATTTAGATTTTTTCCATTTTGCGTGTTTTAGCCTCTTTCACAAGTTACACTTTTGACAAACAGCACAGAGCGACTTTATAACTTTAGAAATTATCGGAAACACATGGTTATGCTCTCTTAAAAAGTTTGAGAAAACTTTGCAAAATCTGATGTGCATTAATTCTTAACTTACATGAATAATGCATACCGGTGATGGTATGTCACTTCTGAACAGATTTGTTTTATTATATCCTTAATGGAATTATATTCAAAACTGTAATCCCTGGTATTTGCGTTAATTGAACTATGTTCTATGCATTGGAATTTTAAATCCATATCCAAAGTTTGAAAAGGGAATAGTCAATTGATTTCTTCTATTACATGAGAAAAGGTTGATTTCAAAAAGACATGTCCTAATTTCTGTTAATTGCGAGAAACAACTAGTTTGTTGTTTCTAAATATATTTTTTTGAAGTTCATCAAAGTTTTTTTTTTTTCATGTGCACCACATGTGTAATCTCATTTTGTTTAGTGCTGACTATTGTCCAATTTGGTAGAGTTTAGTCTCCGGTGGCCGTTGCTGCCCTTTTAGTTATTTCCAATTTTGGGCACACAGGAAAAACTTCGAAAAATATGTAAAACGGTCATAGAAAAAAAAGATTTTTCATTAGATTTTAGATTTCGTCAATCATGGTAAAAATAAATAAAATAATTTGTCGATTGGTTGCGAGAAAAAAACTTAAGTTCGGAGGAAATCGAAAGTGGGAAAATATCACGAAATTCGTCAATCGATCATGGAAAAGTATCGTGAAATTTGCCAGTCCGTCACGAGCAAATACCGTGAAATTCCTCAGCCGGTCGCAGAGAAAAAATGCGAATTTTTTCAATCGGATGCAGAAAAACAATTGTTACTTTAATCAGTATGTCACAAGAGCAAACAGGGAAATTTGCCAATCGGTCACAGAATAAAATTTCTAAATTTGTCAATTGATTGCGAAATTTTTTTTTATGAAATTCACCAATCGGTCTCCAGAAAAAAAATCAAGAAATTCGTCAGTCGGTCGAGGAGAAAAATCGCAAACTTTTTTGGTCAGATGCAGAAAAACAAACACTAATTTTGTCAATTTGTTGTAAAAAGAAACTGTGAAATCTGTAAATCGATAGTGGAAAATATCATAAAAGTTGTCAGTCGGTCCCGACACTTCATCGTAGTTTTACAAAGAAACATTTTCGGAAAATGATTTTTTGAAAACAGGAGCCTCCCGCCCCCAATATTCTTTAGGGCACGAATTCTGCCATCCCAACTCGAAATTCAAGACATGTATCTGCCATTCAAGCCGTGTAATGTATATTAATAATGTTGTATAAAAAATGTAATTTAAACATTAAAATATTCTGTTTATTTGTACAATGAGATGCCGATAATTGCTACTGAATTTGGATATGGGATTAACTATATTGATAATTGCTAATAATTAATTTGAACAATGAAATGCTGATAATTTGTGTAACAAATTTTAACCAATTAAGCTTATAATTGTAGAGTATTTTCACAAAGAAATACACACGTTCTTTTTATAATTTAAACATAAAATATCTACTAATATACCCATGATTAAAGAGTTATTTTCTCCAAACATAGGTTTAGTTGATGTCTTTTTTCTGTTTTAATTATTTAATACTGTTTTGCTTTGAGTCACATTTAGTTTTATTTTAAGTTAAATTACTTTGATATTTAAAAAGTAAAAAGAAAATTACTTTTAATTTTAAATATTTATAATGAAGTTGGATGTACCAATCCCAAAACTTTCTTCTATCTCATACATCTTACTATCTCAAAAAGTAGTTCCAAATGTTAATACTTCAATATTATACCAAGTTTGATTTTGATATAAAATTTCTGTTCTTCAATTAATCAAAATAAGAATAAGTTAATCTCGATCATGATATTTATTAAAATCAATATTTTTTTTCGTTATTCTGTTGCACATCAGCTGATTGTGAATAGCCAGCTTAGCAGGATGTGAAGTTCCCATGGCTTCACGAGCCACCAATATACAGTACGAAAAATTGAGAAAATTTTACAAAAAATGCTGTCACAGAGCCACCTTCTGGCGGAATATTTCCAAATTCAAGAAAAAAACTGCTGGCCATAGCCAAAAATATACACAAAAAATTGATTCAATTCTATCCTTAGATTCATACACTTTTCGATGATAAAATAATGGAAATAACACAAAAATCACTATTATAGCACCCTTTTCCAGTAGAATATTTTCAAATTGAAGGAGGACCAGTTGGCCATAGCCAAAAACATACCCCCAAAAATTGGTTGAATTCTATACATAACTTCATACACTTTTCGATGGTACAAGAATGAAAATGGCACAAAAATCACTATTACAGCGCACCCTTCTGGCAGAATATTTCCAATTTAAAGGAGAACCTGCTGGACATAGCCAAAAACATACACAAAAAATTTTGTTCAATTATATGGACAACTTATTACATATTTAACATACACTTTTCGTTTCGATAGTACAATAATGAAAATGGCACAAAAATCGCAATTACAGCACTCCCTTCCGGCAAAATGCTTCCATATTGAAGAAGGACCTGCTGGCCACAGCAAAAACATACACAAAAAATTTGGTTCGATTCTATGCATAACTTTATACACTTTTTGATGGCGCAATAATGAAAATGCCACAAAAATCACGATTACAGCACCCCTTCCAGTGGAATGTTCCATTATTGAAGGAGGGCCAGCTGGCTATAGCCAAAAACATTCACAAAAAATCTGGTTCAATTTTATGCATAACTTCCTACACTTTTTGATGGTATGATGACTGACATTTTGTATAAGCATGTTTTGGGATCTCTGACCCCTAAAAAGTCTAAGCCCAACGAAAACCAGAAATCGAAAAAAATCTCAGTTACAATACTTTCTTCTATTGAAGATAGAAGAAAGTAAAAATAGGTTTGTTTAATTGTTAAACTTAAAAGAGAGAAAGAAAATTCATAAAGTCATACTTTAATAAACAATTTCAGATTTTGTTTCACATTCTGAAAGTAAAGGTACATTTTTCTAAAAGATGTAAACATAAATTCTTAAATTTATTATAAAGAGTTCCAATACCAATGTTAGGAAAGGTGGCAATTCTTTAAACTTTTGAGAATTACCTTTTACTCATGAATAGTGGACTTGCTTTCATATTTTGCATTATAAACAGAAGTTGTTCGGCATTGTTTGGGTCAAACGATCTCTTATCCTTATATATTTGCTTTGCTACGTATTGCCGGATATCCGGCAGTGAAGTCGGATATCCGGTGATTGTGATTCGGATATCCGACGGTATTTCGGATATTGAAAAATCAGCCGGATATGCCGGATATCGGATATTTGCCGGATATCCGTTGCATCCCTAATTTATGCCTATGCATTTGTTATGATGAATACTTTTCATTAGGGGTACTCTCAAATCCAAAGGGGCAACTTTATGACATACATTTTAAATTATTTTTGTTCGGAAACGCATGTAACTGGCAGGTGTTTGTATTCAGAAACTATGTAATCGAAAGATGTTTTCAGACATGTTACTTTACCACAGAAACACGGTATTATGCTTTTTTGGCAGTGAATTTTATTATCCCTGGGATCGATGAAAATGTGCATTAAAATTTTTTGACATTTTTTATAGGGGAAGGGATGTAGTGGGAGGGGATGAAATATAACAAAAACTTGAGTACGAAGCGTGCCAGATTGAGCATAATCGTCAAAGGATCACGGAAAAAACGCAATTAACGTCCAAAGATCACGGAAAAACACGATTAACGTCAAAGGATCGTGGAAAAAACGCGATTTCCGTCAAAGGATCGCTGGGAAATACAATTTTCGTCAAAGGGTCGCGGAAGAAAAGTGATTTTCGTTAAAGGATCACGAAAAAGACACGTTTTTCATCAAAGAATTGCGAAAAAACGCGATTTTCGCCAAAGGATCATGTAAATGTAAAATATACGAATTTCTTCAAAAAATACTGCAAAACCCAACTAGAAAATGTTTGCACTTTTTTTGAAAAAAAGTATAGATTGTACACAATTTGTGCATAAAAAGTGACTTTTTTTAACACTTTGAAAAGTATGCACTTTGTGTGCAAACTGTCTGTATTTTTTATACATACAAAAAAGTGTATATTCTATGTTGTCAAAAACTGTGTACATTTTTTGCATAAAATTAATGAATATTCCGTGTTCGCGAAAAGTGTGCATTTTTTATGCAAAATAAAAAATCTGCAGATTCCAATTTTCTAAAAATTATGTATTTTTTATGGATGTAAAAATTAGTATTTTTATTTTAATTAGTATATTTATTCCCCTCCTCCCCTAAACGAAAATTCTCAATTCCATTTTAATTTTAAGGTAAACGAAATAACTACATTTTACTATGTTTTTCAAAATAAGAGAAAAAAAATTTCATTATTTAAATTTCAAAATCCAGGAAAGGGCAATGGGGCTCCTCCCCCCACCCTCCTCTTCCATTAACGGAAATTTCCTGAGTTCCTCCTTTATTTTAAGTTGCTTGAAAAAAATAAATTTTACTATGTTTGTCAAAATAAGCGAAAAAGAAATTTTAATTAAAATTTAAAATCTGGGGTAGGGGTAATGGTTCACCTAAACCCTCTAACTTTACAGAAAATGATTTGATTCCTCTTTTATTTTAAGTTACTCGAAAAGAGAGAATTTTACTATGTTTATCAAAATCATGGAAAATAAAATTTAGAAATAATTTAGATTAAATCAAATTTAAATCAAATTCGAGGGAGGGGCAATAGCTCTCATAAGACCCCTTCTACCCAAGTAAAAGTTCTTAGTTCCTCTTTAATTTTAAATTACTCGAAATAAATACATTTTGCTGTGCATTTCAAAATCGGAGAAAAAGACATTTTAATTAAATAAGTTTCAAAATCCAGGTAGGGGTAAAATGGGCTCTTCTACAACCTCCTCCTTTTCCTTAACAGAAAATCTCCACATCCTCTTTTATTTTAAGTTTCTTGAAAGAATAAATTTTACTGTGTTTTTCAAAATAGAAAAAAAATAAAACTTAGTTAAATTTTTAAATCGAGGGAGGGGAAATGACCCTCCTAAGCCTCCTTCCCTCAAAGGAAAATTCTTAGTCTATCTTTATTTATATGCTTATATTATCTTTTATCTTTATTTTATATTTATCTAGCTTTATTATCTTTACTCGTAAATAATAAATTTGACTCGGTATTTCAATATAGAAGAAGGATAAATTTAATTAATCAAATTTTAAAATGCAGTGAGGGGCAATGGCTCTCCCATGCTCCCACCCCCTATCAGAAAATTCCTTACTTCCTTTTTTATTTTAAATTCTTCGAAAAGAATAAATTGTATGGAGTTTTCAAAATTATCGAAAAAGAAAATTTAGATAGTTAAATCCTAAAATCGAGTGAAGGGCAGTAAATCCCAGTTATTATGAAAATTACTTCTGCTTTCAAAAAGCAAATGAAAAATGTTTATTTCTTATTAATTTATTTCAAATTTCTATTTAAACATTTGATTATTATTTTCGCTTGCGCAGCTACATTTCAACTCAACTCAGCTCTCCTTGTGTTTACATGCATCGAGCTGCGATTTCGATCTAGCTTGCATGTGACTCTTGCTAGCGTTAGAATTTTAAAATTAGCGAAATATCTTTATCGTTTCGTTCTCTAATTTTATTATTTATCTTTTTAACGATAACATACACACTCTAATTTCTTAAAGGGATGTATTAACACCTCTTTGAAAGTTCCTAAAAAATCGACCATTTTCTAAATAAATAATTCTTTCTAAAACTTTCTTCAAAAGTTTGTAAATGATATAACGATCTGTTTATATTTTAGGCTATTTGATTTTTTGTTAAGGATAAATCTCTTGTATTTCCGGTTTTAAATCACGTATTCTTTCGCTTAAATTAGTATTTGCATGCTTATATTTAAATAATTGATACGTCATATTTGGTAAGTAAGTTTTTAAATAAACAACTGAAATAGAGTGACACCGAGTAAATACGGGTTAGAAAACAATATAAACTCAATATCTAGGAAAATATAAAAGGTGAAAATTTCAAATTTGGCATGAAGTTAGTATAAATATTTTGTGTATGCTGAATGCTTTTGCATAAAACATTCAGTATACACAAAATATTTTTATTTATTTTTTAATTAATTTTTCTAATTGACCTATAATTACCCCGGCAAGGGGGCAATTATGGGTCACTGTCTTTATAAAGTATTAATGCATATTTTTTTAATAACATTTTTGAAAGTTTTTGGAAATTACCGCTAAAGTAGAAATTTTCATCATTAAAGCTTAAAGTTTTTAAAAAGATATAAAAATAAATGAAAATACCATTTATTTTTATGGGATGTTTACGAAAATCACATTTTTATGTTTCACACAAACTTTACTTTGCAGGTGCTTAGCAAGAGAGCTGAGGGACACTTTTTGCAGCGAATTTCAAGATTTTTCACTACAACTTGCTGGCGAAAGGTTGCAAGTTTTTTTTTTAATGTTATCGACTGAGGAATTTGGTGATCTTTTTTCCCTGTGACAACTGAACAATTACATGATTTTTTGCATAACTGGCTGGTGAATTTTTCGATTTTTATCAAACAACGGTTTGACAAAATTTATGATTTATTTCCCATGATCCGTAGATATTTTTTGTGAGTTCTTCTCGCACAACCAGGAAAAGAAATGAATCGAAAGAGCAGTCGAAAATGTCAGTACCAGGTGTGTAAAATATTTAAAAAGGTCCTTCGGGACACAAAATAGTTAAAAAATGCTGCTGGGCTCTGTGCACTGCTAAATTGGCCTGGAGTAGGGATGCAAAACATGTGGCCCGAAAAATTCGTCACTTTACAACTGGAAAAAGCTGAAATTTTTTTCTGTAAGTTGCAGGAAAAAATCGTGAATTTTGTCAAGTTGAAGCGGGCAAAATCGAAAATTTCGTCAGCCATTTAAGAATCTCGAATTTCGTTGATTAGGCGTGGGAACCCAGCTAAAAATGAACTGCAGAAATTCTATAAAAAAACCGCAGTTGGAAAACTGCGGTAATTTGGCCGATTCCACTACAGATTTTTTGCGGTCAATACAACTACAAAATTACTGCAGTTTACTAACTGCAGTAATTTCGCAGTTGTATTGACCACAAAAATTCTACAGAAAATTTATAGTTATATCAATATTAAAAATTCTGCAGTAATTTCGCAGTTTTATTGACCACAAAAATTCTGTAGTGGAATCGGCCAAATCACCGCAGTTCTCCAACTGCAGTTTTTTTGTAGTTATATCGACCTCAAAAATGTAGTTTTTTTTACTGAGTATCCACTTTGCCTCCCTGAGGAAAGTGCCCTCAGGGGGGCAAAGTAGTGCACGGAGCAGCGGAAGTATATAAAATGATTAAGCGGTCACAGGCTTGGGTGTCAGCAAAATGTAGGAAAGTGCCCTCCAAAGGGGGGGGGTAGTGGATGGAGCACCTGAAATGCATAAAATGATTAAGCAGTCACAGGCCTTACCGACAATATGTCACATGACGGGTATCGGAAAAATTTAGTAAAGTGCCCCCCTGAGGGGCAACGGGGTGGGCGGAGTACCGGAAGTGCATAAAATGATTAAGAGGTCACAGGCCTTTCCAACGATATGTCACATGATGAGTGTCAGAAAATTTTAGGAAAGTGCCCCCCAGGGGGCAAAGCAGTGGGCAGAATACCAAAAGTACATAAAATGATTAAGCAGCCAAAGGCCTTCCCAACGATATGTTACATGACAGGTGTCGGGAAAATTTAGTAAAGTGCCCCCCTGGGGGGCAAAGTGGTGGGTGTGTTACCGAAGTGCATAAAATAATTAAGTGGTCACAGGTCTTTCCAACGATATGTTACATGACGGGTATCTGGAAAATTTAGTAAAGTGCCCCCCCGGGGGGCAAAGTGGTAGGCGGGGTACTGGAAGTGCATAAAATGATTAAGCGGTCACAGGCCTTTCCAACAATATGTCACATGACGGGTGTCGGAAAAATTTAAGAAAGTGCCCCCCAGGGGGGCAAAGTAGTGGGCGGAATACCGGAAGTGCATAAAATGATTAAACAGCCAAAGGCCTTTCCAACAATATGTTACATGACAGGTGTCGGGAAAATTTAGTAAAGTGCCCCCCTGAGGGGCAAAGTGGTAGGTGGGGTACTGGAAGTGCATAAAATGATTAAGCGGTCACAGGCCTTTCCAACGATATGTCACATGATGAGTGTCAGAAAATTTTAGGAAAGTGACCCCCCAGGGGGGCAAAGCAGTGGGCAGAGTAGCGAAAGTACATAAAATGATTAAGCGGCCAAAGGCCTTTCCAACGATATGTTACATGACAGGTGTCGGGAAAATTTAGTAAAGTGCCCCCTGGGGGGCAAAGTGGTGGGTGTGGTACAGAAGTGCATAAAATGATTAAGTGGTCACAGGTCTTTCCAACGATATGTTACATGACGGGTACCTGGAAAATTACTAAAGTGCCCCCCCGGGCGGCAAAGTGGTAGGTGAGGTACTGGAAGTGCATAAAATGATTAAGCGGTCACAGGCCTTTCCAACGATATGTCACATGATGAGTGTCAGAAAATTTTAGGAAAGTGCCCCCCCAGGGGGGCAAAGCAGTGGGCAGAGTACCGAAAGTACATAAAATGATTAAGCAGCCAAAGGCCTTCCCAACGATATGTTACATGACAGGTGTCGGGAAAATTTAGTAGAGTGCCCCCCCTGGGGGGCGTGGTACCGAAGTGCATAAAATGATTAAGTGGTCACAGGTCTTTCCAACGATATGTTACATGACGGGTACCTGGAAAATTACTAAAGTGCCCCCCCGGGCGGCAAAGTGGTAGGTGAGGTACTGGAAGTGCATAAAATGATTAAGCGGTCACAGGCCTTTCCAACGATATGTCACATGATGAGTGTCAGAAAATTTTAGGAAAGTGCCCCCCCCAGGGGGGCAAAGCAGTGGGCAGAGTACCGAAAGTACATAAAATGATTAAGCAGCCAAAGGCCTTCCCAACGATATGTTACATGACAGGTGTCGGGAAAATTTAGTAAAGTGCCCCCCTGGGGGGCGTGGTACAGAAGTGCATAAAATGATTAAGTGGTCACAGGTCTTTCCAACGATATGTTACATGACGGGTATCGGGAAAATTTAGTAAAGTGCCCCCCCGGGGGGCAAAGTGGTAGGCGGGTTACTGGAAGTGCATAAAATGATTAAGCGGTCACAGGCCTTTCCAACAATGTCACATGACGGGTGTCTCAAAAATTTAGTAAAGTACACCCCTGGGGGGGCAAAGTGGGGGGAGGAGTACCGGAAGTGCATAAAAGGATTAAGCGGTTACAGGCCTTTCCAACGATATGTCACATGACAGGTGTTAGCAAAATTTAGAAAAGTACCCCCCAGGGGGGGCAAAGTGGTGGGCAAAGCACCAGAAGTGCATAAAATGATTAAGCAGTCACAGGCCTTTTCAATGATATGTCACACAAGGGGCTATGGCAAAATTTAGAAAAATGCCCTCCCACGTTGAGGGCAGGCGGGGAGAGGGACACGAAGGTGCTAATACAAATAAGGAGCCACACACCTTTCCAAAGATATGTCACATGATGCATGTCGGCAAAATTTAGAAAAGTACCCCCCCTTGGTGTGAATGTAAAGTGAGGGTCATCGTAGGTGCATAACATGAATAAGTGGTAAGAAATTTGCATATTACACAATCTTTCGAGGAAATTCACATATTTCGCACGACCTTTTGAAGAAATTCACTTATTTTACACGATCCTTTGGCAAAAATCGCATTTTTTCACGACCTTTCAAAGAAATTTGCATATTACACAATCTTTCGAAAAATTTGCATATTTTGCACGATCTTTCGAAGAAATTTGCATATTTCACACGATCATTTGACGAAATACACATTTTTTTCGCGATCATTTGACAAAAATCACATTTTTTCGCGATTCTTTGACAAAATTCGTGTTTTTTCTGTGACCTTTCAAAGAAATTCGCATATTACATGGTCTTTCTACAAAATTCGCATATTTTACACAATCCTTTGGCAAAAATCACATTTTTTCGCAAGATCCTTCGAAGAAATTCGCATATTTTCCACGAATTTTCAACGACATTTGCATTTTTTCTGCAATCATTTGACAAAAATCATATTTTTTTGTGATTCTTTGGCAAAATTCGCTTTTTTTCCACGACCTTTCAATGAAATTTGCATATTACACTATCTTTCGACAAAATTTGCATATTTCGCACGATCTTTCAAAGAAACTTGCATATTTCGCACGATCTTTCGAAGAAATTCACGTATTTTACACGATCATTTGACAAAAATCACATTTTTTCGCGATTCTTTGACAAAATTCGTGTTTCTTCCGTGACCTTTCAAAGAAATTCGCATATTACATGGTCTTTCGACAAAATTCGCATATTTTACACGATCCTTTGGCGAAAATCACATTTTTTTGCAAGATCCTTCGAAGAAATTCGCATGTTTTCCACGATCTTTTAACGACATTTGCATTTTTTCTGCGATCATTTGACAAAAATCATATTTTTGTGATTCTTTGGCGAAATTCGCGTTTTTTCCACGACCTCTCAAAGAAATTTGCATATATTACCCGATCTTTCAACAAAATTTGCATATTTCGCACGATCTTTCGAAGAAATTCACATATTTTACACGATCATTTGACAAAATACGCATTTTTTTGCAATCATTTGACAAAAATCACATTTTTTCGCGATTCTTTGACAAAATTAGTGTTTTTTCCATGATCTTTCAAAGAAATTCGCATATTACATGGTCTTTCGACGAAATTCGCATATTTTACACAATCCTTTGGCGAAAATCACATTTTTTCGCAAGATCTTTCGAAGAAATTCGCATATTTTCCACGATCTTTCAACGACATTTGCATTTTTTCTGTGATCATTTGACAAAAATCGTATTTTTTTGTGATTCTTTGGCGAAATTCGCATTTTTTCCACGACCTTTCAAAGAAATTTGCATATTACACGATCTTTCGACAAAATTTGCATATTTCGCACGATCTTTCGACAAAATTTGCATATTTCGCACGATCTTTCGAAGAAATTTGCATATTTCACACGATCTTTCAAAGAAATTCACATTTTACACGATCATTTGACGAAATATGCATTTTTTTCGTGATCATTTGACAAAAATCGCATTTTTTGCGATTCTTTGACAAAATTCATGTTTTTTCCGTAACCTTTCGAAGAAATTCGCATATTACATGGTCTTTCGACGAAATTTGCATATTTTACACGATCCTTTTTTTCGCAAGATCCTTCGAAGAAATTCGCATATTTTCTACGATCTTTCAACAACATTTGCATTTTTTCTGCGATTATTTGACAAAAATCATATTTTTTTGTGATTCTTTGGCGAAATTTGCGTTTTTCCCACGACCCTTCGAAGAAATTTGCATATTACACGATCTTTCGATGAAATTCAAGCATTTCGCACGACCTTTTGAATAAACTTGCATATTTTACACGATCTATTGGCGAAAATCACGTTTTTTTGGAATTCTTTGATGGAAATCCTGTCTTTTTCGTGATCCTTTAATGAAAATCTTATTTTTCCGGCAATCCTTTGATGAAAATCGCGTTCCCCAGCGATCCTTTGACGAAAATTGCGTTTCCCAGCGATCCTTTGACAGGAGTCGCATTTTTTCCTGTAATCCTTTGACGAAAATCGCATTTTTCCCATGATCCTTTGACAATTGTGCTCAATTTGGTGCGGTTCGTAGTCGCGTTTTTGTTATATTTCCTACACTCCCACTACAACCCTTCCCTCATTAAAAATGTTAAAAAATTTTAATGCATATTTGCATCGATCTCAGGAATAATAAAATTCAAGGCTGAAAAAGCAGAATTCCGCGTTTCTGCAGTAAAGTAAAATGTCTGAAAACATCTTTCGATTACATAGTTTCTGAACACAAACACCTGCTAGTTTCATGCATTTCCAAACAAAAATAATTTAAAACGTATGTCATAAAGTTGCCTCTTTGGATTTGAGAACACACATAATGAAAAGCATTCACCATAACAAATGCACGGGGATAAATTCAGTCAGGCGATGCAGCGTTCCCACATCATATATATATACATAGATATAATGCTAATAATGTATTATACTTAAATTGAAGGATGACATTTATAAAAATATTTTACTCAAATTTTTCCGATAGATTTCAGTACAATTAAAAAAAAAAAAAAACAGAGTAAATATAAATACGTCAAATTTTTTAAATTGAACAGAACTGAAATTATCAATGCAAGTTTGAAAATATGAATTTCATAAAGTACGATAAATGTCACATATAATTTTTCTTGTGCCCACTTGAGGAGAAAAGTAATGTGAAGCTCCCTAATTTTTTGATAATTTCATATATAAACATCAAGCAAACACAATTCTATATTATTAATTGAAAAAATTCTAAAATGCCTATAAATTAGTGATTTGGGGACAAATCTACAACTAATGTCACAAATAATGGCCGTTTGTTTACATCAGATGAATCAGAGATTAAGGGTAATGTTTACATTAATGTCAAGATTATAAGTAATTTAAGGGGGAACAAATGTCATATCTTTCTGTCGAAAGAAAATTTGCAAAATTTGTCAGTCAGTTGTATGAAAATATCTCAAAATTCATCAATCAGTCACAGATCAAAAGTTAATTATTTTTTTCAGTCAGACATGGGAAAAAATGCAAGTTTTGTGACTCTGTCACAATGAAAATACTCAATTCACAAATCAGTCATAAAAAATATTGCAAAATTTTAACAACTGAAGCGTTAATTAATCAAACAATCACTTACATGTAGTGCTTTTAGGTATTTTATGAACTGTTATTAATAATAATCTCAACTTTTTGTATTAAATAATAAAGAGCTAAAAATAATATGAAGCAAAGTAATGGCTTGATGAAAAAGAACATGCAAAAGAGAAAAGAAAATCTGTGACGACCGCTGCCAGTCTTGAACTTTCTGCAAACTGGCGTCAGAAAAAACCCCCGCCCGTATATGACATCTGTGCTCATGCAAGTACATGCACTTTCTAATCTTAATCTTTTGGAGATTTTTTTTTAAATATCTCGTTTGCATTCCCATGTTTTTACATGATTTTGTTTGCATTGGGTAACTAAAGACGATCTCTAAAATACACTTTTTTTTTTTTTTTTTTTTTTTTTTTTTTTTTTTTTGTATGAGGACGTTAATCTTGTTCAGACAAAAATAGCCTCAGAAAAAAACCTGCAAACAAAATCAAAAAAGTAAAAAACGGCTGTTGTAAAGATCGACCTCAGCTGGCATGCTGGCAAACAGAATAATTTCAAAATATGGAAATGCAAATGAGATACCTTAAAAAAAATTTCTTATAAGATTAATATTACAGGGCAGGCGTTTTCATGTGAGTGAAGTAACCTCTTAAGTAAGTAGTGGAGATTCTTTGCAAAAATCGACTTCATACTGTATAGTACTGTGTTTACTCTTATAATAGTCGCACTTTTTTTGCCAAATTTTTATTGTGAAAGTCTAGGTGCAACTATTATGCGGAGAAATCTACTGCATAATATTGTACACTGAAATGCTGAAACATTACTGGTATAAAAAAACACATAATAAAATTAGTAACTTACCAAATGTTTCCAGATTATGTGATGTTTATTAAATACCATTTTCTTTTTATGGTAATATTTTTATAGATGTAAAATTTACAAATAATCTTTGTGAAAATTTGAACAAAAAATTATCATAATAAATTTTTTTACTAAAGGTTTCAGTATCACTATTGTAATGCGAGTCTGTGTCTGAAGAATATCCGTCATTCCATAAAATGTCATCTTCGCTTCCATCCAAAGCATCGAAGATACCCATTTTCTTAAAATTTTTTTTAAATTATATCGCTTGTCATTAAAGTCAAGCTTTGTAATGACCAACTACACATTAGTTCCAGGGATGGGCGCCTTACTTTTCCACTGGGAATTTTCTCGTTTTTCCCATTGATTATCCAATATCCATATACTCGTCTTATATTGTCTTGCAGAATCTCTGTGACTCCTCCGGGAATTATCACAAGATCTGTTTTGCCATCTGAAAGTTTTTTCTTTACATCATCAACAAAATGTCTTCGGAAACTATCAAGTACCAGCATGGCTGGTTTTTTGAGCAATGCTCAAGACCTATTCTTCCAAACGTTGCGAACACAATCTTTCATAATTTTTTCATCCATTCAATTTATGAAAAGAAAATAGTTTGACGATTTTTTCGGGATGAGTTCCATATCCTGTGCCGGAAGATTTTTGGCGAAAAAATATCTCGCCAAAATGCCGTTTTGGCGACATGAAAATTTTTCCAAGATTGCAGAAAAACATCATTTTTAAATCTTTATATTAATTATAAATCAATGATTTTGCACCATTTTTAAAGATAGAAAATGATATAAAAACATGGATTTATAAATTACACAAAGATTTAAAAACGAAGTTTTTGCGCCATCTTGGAAATTTTTTTCCGATACAATTACACAAATTTTAGCAGCATTCTAAATAAATGTCCTTTTTGAGATTAATACTTGTTATTGTCAGGGGGGCTCTGCCCCCCTGAACCCCCAGTTCTTAAAACATTTTCGACAATAAAAAAAGAGAAAAAAACTGGCCAGAAACTTTTTATAAATTTCAACAATATTTCAAAAACTATTATTTTTAATGCAGGTAAAATCCCGCTCACAACTACCAAAAAGAAAAAAAGTATAAAAAAGATGTATAAAAATAGAAAAAATGTATAAAAATAATTTAAAGAAATAATAGAAAAGATGGAACATAGAAAAAACGTATAAAAATAATTTAAAAATGCTTACACACACAAAAAAAACAAAACAGTAAGAATTTAATGTTTATAAAATGATCCCATTTAGGGTCTGAAACAGGGTACCAACTATTCATCTGAAAAAGCACATGTTTAGATTTATTTAGAATGCTGCTAAAATTCGAGCATTTGCATCGGAAGAAATTTTCAAAGTGGCGCAAAAACTTCGTTTTTAAATCTTTATGTAATTTATAAATCCATGTTTTTACATTATTTTCTCTTTTTAAAAATGGTGTAAAATCATTGATTTATAAATAATATAAAGATTTAAAAATGATGTTTTTCCGCAATCTTGGAAAAATTAACGAGACTTTACTTACATCGACCAGCACAGAGAGTAATCCGAATGCGAGTGTCAGTGTGGCGTCGGAGCAAATTCTTATCTAACCGAATTCAAAATTTGCTGACTAACAGTTCCCGTGATACTAGTAAACCAATAAGCTTCAAGATCTCAGGTCAACCAGTTGTCCGGTTTTAAAAAGGCATTTCCGAAAAAAAGCAACCCTAAAGCCGTTCCAACGATCCGAAATCCGACGAATAAACTTAAACCAGATCGAAACATTTATCGCCAAACAAAGCGCGCCAAAAAAATCGCCAAATCTTCCGGCACAGGTTATGGGACTCTTTCCATTTTTTCTGCTTCAAATCAGGGGTGAGACTATTACACAAGTAAACACGACAGTCTATTGAGTGCTGCTTTGCAGAATTGCTGAGCATCGAATACCAAGTACTAGTGTATACTAAGGAAGAAACATTCATGCACACACTCTAATCAATACTGACGACTCGATTGGAGGCAGAATTTTTTTTAAAAGAAGTTACCGGATAAATTTAAAAGAAAAATTGCTTAAATTAAAAACATTGAAAAGTGGGAAGGGTTAGTCCCAGGCCATTGGACGACCGCTGTGGCTTCAAGTTTAATCTTCAGCAGCAGTTGGGGGTAGGCAGATTAAAAAAAAAATAGATGTAAGATTTTTGCACTGTCTGAAAACATACATTTTCTGTTTACTTTTAAAATTTAATTTTATTCCAAAATTTAATAAGTCATGCACATTGTTTTAAAATGTTTAAAACTAGCAGCACTACTTGAAAAGTTACATTAAATAACCCGAACAATACACACACAAAAAAAACTATTCAATAAAAAACTTAAATTGATTATTGAATTCTTTTCCTCTGTAGTAACAATAAATTACTCAAATTTACACAAACTAGCTTTTAATTAGCTACACCTCTATTATTCTTTAAAGAAAACCAAAAAAATATACATATAAATAGTATCTTGCACCTACAAATCCTCCTCCGAAATATTTTATTGGTGCGACTTTTATTTTCTATTGTTGAATAGTATATCCGAATTTTTTAAAAAGAGCCCACTTTTTTGGATAATAGTCCTTTCAAAAAGAGAGATCCAGCTCGCTACATAATTTAGCAATCTTACATATCCATTCTAAAAGAATAATCAAAGTATTATACTGTCAAATCAGATTTAAAAGATACTATACAAACGCAAAAACCGAACGGGCATGGTGTCAGTTCTTTAAAAAATTAGCTCGGTACATAATATTCGCAATGTTATGGTTATTGACATTCATTTAAAAAATAATAATAATAATAATTAACGCGAAAACATAATACGAACAAAAGGGCTATGAAAAAAAAGACGAAAGCCGAATCGCGAGTCACATGTATTGTAAATAAAACATTCCGCCTAGATCGAAAGTTGAGTTGTACGAGAACTACTGCTTCACCCGCCGGAATCCAGATAGATTTTTCGCTGTTAGCGAAACGAGATCAACCAATCAGAAAGCTTGCTTCCTTAAAACAGCGAAAAGTTCGCAAAATGTGAGCTTCTGATTGGTCAATCTCGTTTCGCTAACAGCGCAAAATGTATCTGCATCCCAGACAGAATTTAGAATAAAAAATATTATTTAAATAATATTAATTTATTATATATTATTAATTATTATTAATTATAAATAATAATTATTAATTATTTAAATTATATTATTCATATTATGTAATATATAATTAATATTATATTAAATATCAATAATTATTAATTATAAATATTATTAATAATTATTAAATCAATTACAATTAAAAATTAATTTAAATAATAAATATTTGTTTACAGTCAGAAATGCAGCCTCAGCTGTGTGAACAATAATCAAATATTACAATGTAAATTTAAAATAAAATATTTAATAAGATTTTTTTTTCATTCGTTTTTATAAAGTAGAAGTAATTTTCATACAAACTGGGAGTCATGTATTTTCGGGGAGAAGGGCAAATTGTGCATTTAGTAAATCCGGGTCCGGGTGTGCTATGAAAAAGAAAAAATTGGGGGGTGGGGGATGCCTCCTCATTGGATTTTGAAATTAAAGTAAAAAAAAAAATCTGCTTTTGAAAAACATAGTAGAATTTATTCCTTTCGAGTATGTTTAAAAAAAGGGAAGCTGGAATTTTCCGTTTAGGGGAGGAGGGGGGCATAGGAGAGCAACTACCCCTCCCTAGATTTTGAAGTAAGTAACTAATTTTATTTTCTTATTTTGAAAAAGCATAATAAAATTAATTCTTTGCGAGTGACTAAAAAAAAGAAACCAAGAATTTTCCGTTAGGAGGAGGCGGGGGGGGGGGGGTTATAGAACAGTCATTTGTTCCTCCCAGGATTTAAAAATATAAGTAACTAATTTTTTTTCTACCGGTTTTGAAATAGTGAAATTTATTTAATTCGACTAACTTAAATTAAAAGAGGAACTAAAAAGATTCCGTTGAGGGAACGGTATAGGAGGCCCATTGCTCTTCCCTGGATTTTGAAATTGTATAAACTAAATTTTCTTTTTTTTCCTATTTTGAAAACATAGAAGAATTTATTTTTTTTCGAGTAACTTAAAAAAAGGAAACAAGAATTTCCGTTTAGGGGAAGGTGGCATAGGAGACCAATTACCCCTCCCTAGATATTTCAATTTAAGTAACCCAATTTTTTCTCTCCTGTTTTGAAAAACATAGTAAAATTTATTCTTTGCGAGTAACTTAAAAATTAAGGTAACCAAAATTTTCCGTTAAAAGAGGGGAGCCTAGGGGAGTCATTGTTGCTCCCTGGATTTTGAAACATATGTGTAACTGAATTTTCTTTTTCTCCGATTTTGTACATAGTAAAATTTATTTATATGCAGAAACTTAAAATAAAGGAGAAGCAGTATATCAGAAATATCAGTTGCGCGGGGGAAGGGGGGAAAGGGGGATAGGAGAAAAAAGCCATTTCCCTTCCCTGGATTTTGAAATTTAAGTAATTAAATTTTCTTTTTTTATGAAATGCATAGTAAAATTCATTTTTTTTCAGTATTTTAAAATAAAAGAAATAAAAAAATTCCGTTAAGGAGGGGGGGTGGGGGTGGAAGGCCCATTGCCATCCCTGAAGTCTGATATTTAATTAACAGAAATATCTTATTTTCTCCGATTTTGAAAAATATAGTAAAATTTATTTATTCCGAATAACTTAAAATTAAACAGAAACTAAGAAGTTTCTGTTGGGGGAGAGATTCACCCCCCTATATCTCACTCTTGGTAGTTAATTTTCGGTCGATTTTTTTTATGTTTATGTATTTAAGCTTTATCTTAAAGTCAGGTTAAAAAGAGTTCATTTTTTTTGGGGGGGGGGGAGCTGTAACCCGAGGACGGCATTCCCTTTCGGACTTTGAAATTTAATTTTTAACTAAATTTTCTTTTTCTCTGATTAACACATAATAAAATTTATTCCTTTCGGACAAGTAAAATAATTAAACACTAAGAGAAAAAGACGAACTGGTAAAATTATGAGATAAAATTACTTCAATACTGCAGCATTACTACAGACGCAAAATCTCATTATTTAAAAAAATTATGATGACTTCAGATAAACTAAAGTATTTTTGAAGTTGATAGCACAGAGTATTTTTAAAACAAAGTACTCCAAAATTACGCCACATTAGCCGCAGAATTTCTAAAGTATTTTCACAGTCGAGATTGCACTACAGAAAATCTATAGTTGACTATAGAAAAACCTAAAAAATCCTCCACTTCTGTAAAAAAACTGCAGTTCATTTTTAGCTGGGAAAATCACAAATTTCATTGATTATGTAAAGAAAATCGTAAATTTTGTCAACCAGGCTCTGAAAAATTGCGAAATTCGTTGGTCGGGTACGAAAAAAAACGCGAATTCAGTTAACCAGGTGTGGAAAAATCGCAAATTTGTTTGATTGGGCATGAAAAAATTGCGAATTTTGTCGATAATGTGCGGAAAATTTGAAAAATAGTGAATTTTCTCAATCAAGTGTCAAAAAACAGCGAATTTTGTCACTTGGGAGTGGACAAATTTTGTCAATGTGCAGCGGGAAAAAATTACAAATTCCGTCAGTCAGTTGAGAATCGTGAATTTCATCGATTGGTCGTGGAAAAATCGTGAATTTTGTTGATTAGAAGTAGAAAATCTCAAATTTTTTTGATTCTCAGAAAAATAGCGAACTTCGTTAATCAAGAGCGGAAAAGGAGGGAATTTTGACAATCGAGAGTGAAAAAATAGCGAATTTCATTGGTTGGGTAGGAATCTGCATGTGTTTTGCAATTTCTTTCAGTAACTTCTCTATCAGTACTTACAGAAATTCCAACTTTCCAATTAAATGGAGAGGCATTTACTTTCGCTTAGAAATAAATGCATCTGCGCATTAATAATTTATTTCCTTCTGCATTAACATCAATCTGCATGAAATTTCAAAATTTATTCCGTAACTTTTCCATCAATACTTACAGAAAATCTTCTATTCGTATTAAACGGAGAGGCATTTGTATTTACAAAAAAGACGGAGATTTATTTTCTTTCGTCGAGGAATATATGCACCTATGAATAAATATTTTACTTCCATCAACTTTAGCATCCGTCTGCATAACATATGCAATTTCTTTCAGCAATTTCTCCGTCAACACTTATAGAAAGTCCTCTTTTCCAGTTAAATGAAGAGGCATTTACTATGTACCAGAAATAAATGCATCTCCGTATAGATATTTTTTCCGACAATTTAGTACCTATCTTTATGTGATTTCCAATCAGTAAATGCACATGAACTCTCATAGAAAATACTCTTTTCAAATAAAACGGAGAGGAATTAACTTTTGTCCCGAAATAAATGAATCTGTACATAAATATATTATTTCCATCGAAATTGGTATTAGACGGAATCTGATTTCCATTTTTTTTGGTAACTTCGCCTTCAATACTTATAGAAATTCCTCTTTTCCAATTAAACGGAGAGGAATTTACTTTTGTCAGAAATAAATGCGCCTGCGCGAAATATTTTATTTCCATCAATTTTAATATCAGTCTGCATGTGATTTTTAATTTCTTTCAGCAACTTCTCCATGAATAGTTATACAAAATCATCTTTTTGAATTTAACGGACGGGCGTTTACTTTCTCCCAGAAATAAACGCATCTCCGCATAAATATTTTATTTTCATCAATTTTAGTATCAGTCTGCATGTGATTTCCAATTTCTTTCAGTAATTTCTCCATCAATACTTATAGAAAGTCCTCTTTTCCAATTAAACGGAAAGAAATAGACTTTTTCCCAGAAATAAGTTCATTTCCGCATAAATTTATTTCCATTTTTTTAGTATCAATGTTCATGTGATTTCTAATTTCTTTCAGCAACATCTCCATCAATACTTATAGAATATCCTCTTTTGTATTTTCGAAAAACACGGAGTGGCATTTACTTTTTCCCAGAAATAAGTGCATCTCCGCATAAATATTTTATTTCCATCTACAACAGCTTCAGTCTGCATGAGATTTCCATATTTTGCAGTGACTTCTCCATCAATAATTATAGAATATTCTCTTTTGTATATTCGAAATAAACGGAGTGGCATTTACTTTTTCCCAAAAATAAATGCATCTCCGTATAAATATTTTATTTCCATCTACATTATCTTCAGTCTGCACAAGATTTCCAGTTTTTTGAGTAATTTCTTCATCAATCCTTATTGAATATCCGCTTTTGTATTTTCCAAATAAACGGAGAGGCATTTACTTTCTCCAGAAATAAATGCATCTCCGCATAAATATTTTATTTCCATCTACAACAGCTTCAGTCTGCATGAGATTTCCATATTTTGCAGTTACTTCTCCATCAATGTTCATGGAATATCCTCTTTTGTATTTCTATAATAAACGAACAGGAATTGACTTTCTCCCAGAAATAAATGCATCTCCTCATAAATATTTTATTTCCATCTACATTATCTTCAGCCTGCAAACTATTTCCAGTTTTTTCAGTAATTTCTGAATCAATGCTTATAGAATATCCTCTTTTGTATTTTCCAAATAAACGGAGAGGCATTTACTTTTTCCCAGAAATAAATGCATATCAGCAGAAATATTTCCGTCTACAACAGCATCAGTCTGCATGAGATTTCCAGTTTTTTCAGTAATTCATTCATCAATGATTATAGAATATCCTCTTTCGTATTTCCCAAATAAACTGAGAGGCATTTACTTTCTCCCAGAAATAAGTGCATCTCCACATAAATATATTTATTTACATCTACAATAGCTTCATTCTGCATGAGATTTCCAGATTTACCAGTACCTTCTCCATCAATGCTTATAGAATATAATCTTTTGTGCTTCCCAAATAAACGGAGAGTCATTTACTTTCTCCCAGAAATAACTTCATCTCCGCATAAATATTTTATTTCCATCTACATTATCTTCAGTCTGCACGAGATTTCCAGCGTTTTCAGTAATTTATCCATCAATGCTTATAGAATATCCTCATTTGTATTTTCCAAATAAACGGAGAGATATTTACTTTCTCCCAGAAATAAATGCATCTCCGCATAAATATTTTATTTCCATCTAATTTAGAATCAGACTGCATGTGACTTCAAATTTCTTTCAGTAATTTCTCCATCAATACTTATAGAAAGTCCTCTTTTCCAATTAAACGGAGAGGAATTTACTTTCTCCCAGAAATAAATTAATCTCCGCATAAATATTTTTCTCCATATGTTTAGTATCAATGTTCATGTGATTTCTAATTTCTTTCAGTAACTTCTCCATCAATACTTATAGAATATCCTCTTTTGCATTTTCAAAATAAACGGAGTGGCATTTACTTTTTCCCAGAAATAAATGCATCTCCGCAGAAATATTTTATTTCCATCTACAACAGCTTCAGTTTGCATGAGATTTCCAGTTTTTTCAGTAATTCATCTATCAATGATTATAGAATAACCTCTTTCGTATTTCCCAAATAAACTGAGAGGCATTTACTTTCTCCCAGTAATAAATGCATCTCCGCATAAATAATTTATTTACATCTACAATAGCTTCAGTATGCATGATATTTCCAATTTTTGCAGTAACTTCTCCAACAATGCTTATAGAATATCTCTTTTTTATTTCCCAAATAAACGGATAGGCATTTAATTTCTCCCAGAAATAAATGCATCTCCCCACAAATATTTTAATTTCATCTACTGTAGCATAAATCTGCATAGATTACCAATTTTATTCGGCAACTTCTCTATCAGTATGCACAGAAAATCCTACTTTTCAATTAAACGTTGAGGCATTTACTTTCGCTTAGAAATAAATGCATCTCCGCATTAATAATTTATTTCCTTCCGCTTTAACATCAATCTGCATGAAATTTCAAAATTTATTCCGTAATTTTTCCGTCAATACTTATAGAAAATCTTCTATCCGTATTAAACGGAGAGATATTTGTTTTTTCCAAATAAACGGAGAGGCATTTACTTTCTCCCAGAAATAAATGCATCTCCGCATAAATAATTTATTTCCATCTACATTATCTTCAGTCTGCACGAGATTTCCAGTTTTTTCAGTAATTTCTCCATCAATGCTCATAGAATATCCTCTTTTGCATTTTCCAATGAAACGGAGAGGTATTTTTTTTCTCCCAGAAATAAATGCATCTCCGCATAAATATTTTATTTCCATCTAATTTAGTATCAGTCTTCATGTGATTTCCAATTTCTTTCAGTAATTTCTCCATGAATACTTTTAGAAAGTCCTCTTTTCCAATTAAACGGAGAGGCATAGACTTTCTCCCAGAAATAAATTCATCTCCGCATATTTTTTTTTCCAATTTTTAGTATCAATGTTCATGTGATTTCTAATTTCTTTCAGTAACGTCTCCATCAATACTTATAGAATATCCTCTTTTGTATTTTCCAATTAAACGGAGAGCCATTTACTTTCTCCCAGAAATAAATGCATCTTCGAATAAATATTTTATTTTAATCTATTTTAGTTAGTAATCTATTTTAGTCTGCGTGTGATTTCCAATTTCTTTCAGTAATTTCTCTATCAATACTTATAGAAAGTCCTCTTTTCCAATTAAACGGAGAGGCATAGACTTTCTCCCAGAAATAAAAGCATCTCCGCATAAATATTTTATTTCCATCTAATTTAGAATCAGACTGCATGTAACATCAAATTTCTTTCAGTAATTTCTCCATCAATACATATAGAAAGTCCTCTTTTCCAATTAAACAGAGAGGAATTTACTTTCTCCCAGAAATAAATTCATCTCCGCTTAAATATTTTTTCCATATATTTAGTATCAATGTTCATGTGATTTCTAATTTCTTTCAGTAACTTCTCCATCAATACTTATAGAATATCCTCTTTAGTATTTTCGAAATAAATGGAGTGGCATTTACCTTTTCCCAGAAATAAATGCATCTCCGCAGAAATATTTTATTTCCATCTACAACAGCTTCAGTATGCAAGAGATTTCCAATTTTTGCAGTAACTTTTCCATCAATGCTCATAGAATCTCTTCTTTTGTATTTCCCAAATAAACGGAGAGACATTTACTTTCTCCCAGAAATAACTGCATCTCCGCATAAATATTTTATTTACATCTACAATAGCTTCAGTATGCATGAGATTTCCAATTTTTGCAGTAACTTTTCCATCAATGCTCATAGAATCTCTTCTTTTGTATTTCCCAAATAAACGGAGAGGCATTTACTTTCTCCCAGAAATAAATGCATCACCGCATAAATATTTCATTTCCGTCTACATTATCTTCAGTCTGCATGAGATTTACAGTTTTTGCAGTGGCTTTTCCATCAATGCTTATAGAATATCTTCTTTTGTATTTCTGAAATAAACGGAGAGGCATTTACTTTCTCCCAGAAATAAATTTATCTCTGTATAAATCTTTTATTTTCTTCTACAATAGCTCTAGTGTGCATGAGATTTCCAAATTTTGCACTAAATTCTCCATCAATGCTTACATAATATCCTCTTTTTTATTTCCGAAATAAACGGAGAGGCATTTACTTTCTCCCAGAAATAAATTTATCTCTGTATAAATCTTTTATTTTCTACTACAATAGCTCTAGTGTGCATGAGATTTCCAAATTTTGCACTAAATTCTCCATCAATGCTTACATAATATCCTCTTTTTTATTTCCGAAATAAACGGAGAGGCATTTACTTTCTCCCAGAAATAAATGCATCTCCGCGTAAATATTTTATTTCCATCTACTGTAGCATAAATCTGCATGATATTACCAATTTTATTCGGCAACATCTCTATCAGTACTTACAGAAAATCCTCTTTTCCAATTAAACGGAGAGGCATTTACTTTCTCTTATAAATAAATCCATCGACGCATTAATAATTTATTTCCTTCTGCATTAACATCAATCTGCATGAAATTTCGAAGTTTATTCCGTAACTTTTCCATCAATTCATATACAAAATTTTCTATCCGTATTAAACAGAGAGGCATTTTTTTCCAAATAAACGGAGAGGCATTTACTTTCTCCCAGAAATAAGTGCATCTCCGCATAAATATTTTATTTCCATCTAAAATAGCTCCAGGCGGCATGAGATTTCCAATTTCTGCAGTAACGTCTCCACATATCCTAATTTAATATCCTCTTTTGTATTTCTCAAATAAATGGAGAGGCATTTACTTTCTCCCAGAAATAAATGCATCTCCGCATAAATATTTTATTTTCATCTACATTAGATTCAGTCTGCATGAGATTTCCAATTTCCTTCAGTAATTTCTTCATCAATACTTATAGAATGTCCTCTTTTCCAATTAAACGGAGAGGCATAGACCTTCTCCCAGAAATAAATTCATCCCCGCATAACTTTGTTTTCCATTTTTTAGTATCTATGTTCATGTGATTTCAAATTTCTTTCAGTAACTTCTCCATCAATGCTTAAGGAATATCCTCTTTTGTATTTCCCAAATAAATGGAGAGGCATTTCCTTCTCCGAAAAATGAATGCTTCTCCGTATAAATATTTTATTTCCCTAGAGGCATAGACTTTCTCCCAGAAATAAGTTCATTTCCGCATAATATTTTTTCCATTTTATTTAGTATCAATGTTCATGTGATTTCTAATTTCTTTCAGTGACTTCTCCATCAGTACTTCTAGAATATTCTCTTTTGTATTTTCGAAATAAACGGAGTGACATTTACTTTTTCCCAGAAAAAAATGCATCTCCGCATAAATATTTTATTTCCATCTACAACAGCTTCAGTCTGCATGAGATTTCCAGTTTTTTCAGTAATTACTCCATCAAAGGTTATAGAATATCCTCTTTGGATTTCCCAAATAAACGGAGAGGTATTAACTTTCTCCCAGAAATAAATGCATCTCCGCATAAGTATTCTATTTCCATCTAATTTAGAATAAGACTGCATGTGATTTCCAATTTCTTTCAGTAATTTCTCCATCAATATTTATAGAAAGTCCTCTTTTCCAATTAAACGGAGAGGAATTTACTTTCTTCCAGAAATAAATTCATCTCCTCGTAAATATTTTTTCCATATATTTATTATCAATGTTCATGTGATTTCTAATTTCATTCAGTAACTTCTCCATCAATACTTATAGAATATCCTCTTTTGCATTTTCGAAATAAACGGAGTGGCATTTACTTTTTCCCAGAAATAAATACATCTCCGAAGATATATTTTTTCCATCTACATTATCTTCAGTCTGCATGAGATTTCCAGTTTTTTCAGTAATTCATCCATCAATGATTATAGAATATCCTTTTTCGTACTTCCCAAATAAACAGAGAGGCATTTAATTTCTCCCAGAAATAAATGCATCTCCGCACAAATATTTTAATTTCATCTACTGTAGCATAAATCTGCATGTGATTACCAATTTTATTCGGCAACTTCTCTATCAGTATGCACAGAAAATCCTCCTTTTCAATTAAACGTTGAAGCATTTACTTTCGCTTAGAAATAAATGCATCTCCGCATTAATAATTTATTTCCTTCCGCATTAACATCAATCTGTGTGAAATTTCAAAATTTATTCCGTAACTTTTCCGTCAATACTTATAGAAAATCTTCTATCCGTATTAAACGGAGAGGTATTTGTTTTTTCCAAATAAACGGAGAGGTATTTACTTTCTCCCAGAAATAAATGAATCTCCGCATAAATATTTTATTTTCATCTACATTAACTTCAGTCTGCACGAGATTTCCAGTTTTTTCAGTAATTTCTCCATCAATGCTTATAGAATATCCTCTTTTGTATTTTCCAAAGAAACGGAGAGGTATTTTTTTTTCTCCTAGAAATAAATGCATCTCCGCATAAATATTTTATTTCCATCTAATTTAGTATCAGTCTTCATGTGATTTCCAATTTCTTTCAGTAATTTCTCCATGAATACTTATAGAAAGTCCTCTTTTCCAATTAAACGGAGAGGCATAGACTTTCTCCCAGAAATAAATTCATCTCCGCATAATTTTTTTTTCCAATTTTTAGTATCAATGTTCATGTGATTTCTAATTTCTTTCAGTAACGTCTCCATCAATACTTATAGAATATCCTCTTTTGTATTTTCCAATTAAACGGAGAGACATTTACTTTCTCCCAGATATAAATGCATCTTCGAATAAATATTTTATTTTAATCTATTTTAGTTAGTAATCTATTTTAGTCTGCATGTGATTTCCAGTTTCTTTCAGTAATTTCTCTATCAATACTTATAGAATGTCCTCTTTTCCAATTAAACGGAGAGGCATAGACATTCTCCCAGAAATAAAAGCATCTCCGCATAAATATTTTATTTCCATCTAATTTAGAATCAGACTGCATGTAACTTCAAATTTCGTTCAGTAAATTCTCCATCAATACATATAGAAAGTCCTCTTTTCCAATTAAACGGAGAGGAATTTACTTTCTCCCAGAAATAAATTCATCTCCGCTTAAATATTTTTTCCATATATTTAGTATCAATGTTCATGTGATTTCTAATTTCTTTCAGTAACTTCTCCATCAATACTTATAGAATATCCTCTTTTGTATTTTCGAAATAAACGGAGTGGCATTTACTTTTTCCCAGAAATAAATGCATCTCCGCAGAAATATTTTATTTCCATATAGAACAGCTTCAGTATGCATGAGATTTCCAATTTTTGCAGTAACTTTTAGATCAATGCTCATAGAATCTCTTCTTTTGTATTTCCCAAATAAACGGAGAGGCATTTACTTTCTCCCAGAAATAAATTTATCTCTGTATAAATCTTTTATTTTCATCTACAATAGCTCTAGTGTGCATGTGATTTCCAAATTTTGCACTAAATGATCCATCAATGCCTATATAATACCCTCTTTTGTATTTCCCAAATAAACGGAGAGGCATTTATTTTCTCCCAGAAATAAATGCATCTCCGCATAAATATTTTATTTCCATCTACTGTAGCATAAATCTGCATGAGATTTCCAATTTTATTCGGCAACATATCTATCAGTACTTACAGAAAATCCTCCTTTCCAATTAAACGGAGAGGCATTTAGTTTCGCTTATAAATAAATCCATCGCCGCATTAATAATTTATTTCCTTCTGCATTAACATCAATCTGCATGAAATTTCGAAGTTTATTCCGTAACTTTTCCATCAATTCTTATACAAAATTTTCTATCCGTATTAAACGGAGAGGCATTTTTTTCCAAATCAACGGAGAGGCATTTACTTTCTCCCAGAAATAAATGCATCTCCGCATAAATATTTTATTTCCATCTACAATACCTCCAGGCGGCATGAGATTTCCAATTTCTGCAGTAACGTCTCCACATATCCTTATTTAATATCCTCTTTTGTATTTCTCAAATAAATGGAGAGGCATTTACTTTCTCCCAGAAATAAATGCATCTCCTCATAAATATTTTATTTCCATCTACATTAGCTTCAGTCTGCATGAGATTTCAAATTTCCTTCAGTAATTTCTCCATCAATACTAATAGAAAGTCCTCTTTTCCAATTAAACGGAGAGGCATAGACCTTCTCCCAGAAATAAATTCATCTCCGCATAATTTTTTTTCCATTTTTTTAGTATCTATGTTCATGTGATTTCTAATTTCTTTCAGTGACTTCTCCATCAGTACTTCTAGAATATTCTCTTTTGTATTTTCGAAAAAAACGGGGTGACATTTACTTTTTCCCAGAAAAAAATGCATCTCCGCATAAATATTTTATTTCCATCTACAACAGCTTCAGTCTGCATGAGATTTCCAGTTTTTTCAGTAATTCCTCCATCAATTCTTATAGAATATCCTCTTTTGTATTTCCAAAATAAACGGAGAGGCATTTACTTTCTCCCAGAAATAAATGCATCTCCGCATAAATAATTTATTTACATCTACAATAGCTTCAGTATGCATGAGTTTCCAATTTTTGCAGTAACTACTCCATCAATGCTTATAGAATATCCTCTTTTGTATTTTCCAAATAAACGGAGAGATATTTACTTTCTCCCAGAAATAAGTGCATCTCTGTATAAATATATTTATTTACACTTACAATAGCTTCAGTCTGCATGAGATTTCCAGTTTTTGCAGTACCTTCTCCATCGGTGCTTATGTAATATCCTCTTTTGTGTTTCCCAAATAAACGGAGAGGCATTTACTTTATTTACTTTCTCCCAGAAATAAATGCATCTCCGCACAAATATTTTAATTCCATGTACTGTAGCATAAATCTGAATGAGATTACCAATTTTATTCGGCAACTTCTCTATCAGTACGCACAGAAAATCCTCCTTTTCAATTAAACGCTGAGGCATCTACTTTCGCCTAAAAATAAAAGCATATCCGCATTAATAATTTATTTCCTTCCGCGTTAACATCAATCTGCATGAAATTTCAAAATTTAGTTCGTAACTTTTCCGTCAATTCTTATAGAAAATCTTCTATCCGTATTAAACGGAGAGGCATTTGTTTTTTCCAAATAAACTGAGAGGCATTTGTTTTTTCCAAATAAACCGAGAGGCATTCACTTTCTCTCAAAAAATGAATGCATCTCCGCATAAATGTTTTATTTCCA
Source organism: Maratus speciosus (assembly GCA_963932465.1). Classification (NCBI taxonomy): domain Eukaryota; kingdom Metazoa; phylum Arthropoda; class Arachnida; order Araneae; family Salticidae; genus Maratus; species Maratus speciosus. Next base: position 57,002,664 of record OZ010794.1, read on the forward strand.
TCTACAATAGCTCCAGGCGGCACGAGATTTCCAATTTTTGGAGTAACTTCTCCATCAATACTATTAGAATATCCTCTTTTGTATTTTCCAAATAAACGGAGAGATATTTATTTTCTCCCAGAAATAAGTGCATCTCTGTATAAATATATTTATTTACACATACAATAGCTTCAGTCTGCATGAGATTTCCAGTTTTTGCAAAACCTTCTCCATCAATGCTTATGTAATATCCTCTTTTGTGTTTCCCAAATAAACGGAGAGGCATTTACTTTATTTACTTTCTCCCAAAAATAAATGCATCTCCGCACAAATATTTTAATTCCATGTACTGTAGCATAAATCTGAATGAGATTACCAATTTTATTCGGCAACTTCTCTATCAGTACGCACAGAGAATCCTCCTTTTCAATTAAACGCTGAGGCATCTACTTTCGCCTAAAAATAAAAGCATATCCGCATTAATAATTTATTTCCTTCCGCGTTAACATCAATCTGCATGAAATTTCAAAATTTAATCCGTAACTTTTCCGTCAATACTTATAGAAAATCTTCTATCCGTATTAAACGGAGAGGCATTTGTTTTTTCCAAATAAACTGAGAGGCATTTGTTTTTTCCAAATAAACGGAGAGGCATTCACTTTCTCTCAAAAAATGATGCATCTCCGCATAAATATTTTATTTCCATCTACAATAGCTCCAGGCGGCACGAGATTTCCAATTTTTGCAGTAACTTTTCCAGCAGTGCTCATATAATATCCTCTTTTGCATTTGTCAAATAAATGTAGAGGCATTTACTTTCACCCAGATATAAATGCATCTCCGCATAAATATTTCCCCCATCTATTTAGTATCAAAGTTTATGTGATTTTTAATTTCTTTCAGTAACTTCTCCATCAATACTATTAGAATATCCTCTTTTGTATTTTCCAAATAAACGGAGAGATATTTATTTTCTCCCAGAAATAAGTGCATCTCTGTATAAATATATTTATTTACACATACAATAGCTTCAGTCTGCATGAGATTTTTAGTTTTTGCAGTACCTTCTCCATCAATGCTTATGTAATATCCTCTTTTGTGTTTCCCAAATAAACGGAGAGGCATTTACTTTATTTACTTTCTCCCAGAAATAAATGCATCTCCGCACAAATATTTTAATTCCATCTACTGTAGCATAAATCTGAATGAGATTACCAATTTTATTCGGCAACTTCTCTATCAGTACGCACAGAAAATCCTCCTTTTCAATTAAACGCTGAGGCATCTACTTTCGCCTAAAAATAAAAGCATATCCGCATTAATAATTTATTTCCTTCCGCATTAACATCAATCTGCATGAAATTTCAAAATTTATTCCGTATTTTTTCCGTCAATACTTATAGAAAATCTTCTATCCGTATTAAACGGAGAGGCATTTGTTTATTCCAAATAAACGGAGAGGCATTTGTTTTTTCCAAATAAAGGGAGAGGCATTCACTTTCTCCCAAAAAATGAATGCATCTCCGCATAAATATTTTATTTCCATCTACAATTGCTCCAGGAGGCACGAGATTTCCAATTTTTGCAGTAACTTCTCCAGAAATGCTTATATAATATCCTCTTTTGTATTTCTCAAATAAATGGAGAGGCATTTACTTTCACCCAGATATAAATGCATCTCCGCATAAATATTTCCCCCATCTATTTAGTATCAATGTTTATGTGACTTTTAATTTCTTTCAGTAACTTCTCCATCAATACTATTAGAATATCCTCTTTTGTATTTTCCAAATAAACGGAGAGATATTTACTTTCTCCCAGAAATAAATACATCTCCGCATAAATATTTTATTTCCATCTAATTTAGAATCAGACTGCATGTGACTTCAAATTTATTTCAGTAATTTCTCCATCAATACTTATAGAAAGTCCTCTTTTCCAATTAAACGGAGAGGAATTTACTTTCTCCCAGAAATAAATTCATCTCCGCATAAATATTTTTTCCATATATTTAGTATCAATGTTCATGTGATTTCTAATTTCATTCAGTAACTTCTCCATCAATACTTATACAATATCCTCTTTGGCATTTTCGAAATAAACGGAGTGGCATTTACTTTTTCCCAGAAATAAATGCATCTCCGAAGATATATTTTGTTTCCATCTACATTATCTTCAGTCTGCATGAGTTTTCCAGTTTTTTCAGTAATTCATCCATCAATGATTATAGAATATCCTCTTTCGTATTTCCCAAATAAACAGAGATTCATTTTCTTTCTCCCAGAAATAAATGCATCTCCGCATAAATATTTTATTTACACCTACAATATCTTCAGTATGCATGAGTTTCCAATTTTTGCAGTAACTTATCCATCAATGCTTACAGAATATCTTCTTTTGTATTTCAAAAATAAACGGAGAGGCACTTACTTTCTCCTAGAAATAAATGCATCTCCGTATAAATATTTTTTTTCTTTCACAATAGCTCCAGTCTGCATGAGATTTCCAATTTTTTAACTAAATTCCTCATCAATGCTTATAAAATATCCTCTTTTTTATTTCCCAAATAAACGGAGAGGCATTTACTTTCTCCCGGAAACAAATGCATCTCCGCACAAATATTTTAATTCCATGTACTGTAGCATAAATCTGAATGAGATTACCAATTTTATTCGGCAACTTCTCTATCAGTACGCACAGAGAATCCTCCTTTTCAATTAAACGCTGAGGCATCTACTTTCGCCTAAAAATAAAAGCATATCCGCATTAATAATTTATTTCCTTCCGCGTTAACATCAATCTGCATGAAATTTCAAAATTTAATCCGTAACTTTTCCGTCAATACTTATAGAAAATCTTCTATCCGTATTAAACGGAGAGGCATTTGTTTTTTCCAAATAAACTGAGAGGCATTTGTTTTTTCCAAATAAACGGAGAGGCATTCACTTTCTCTCAAAAAATGAATGCATCTCCGCATAAATATTTTATTTCCATCTACAATAGCTCCAGGCGGCACGAGATTTCCAATTTTTGCAGTAACTTCTCCAGCAGTGCTCATATAATATCCTCTTTTGCATTTGTCAAATAAATGTAGAGGCATTTACTTTCACCCAGATATAAATGCATCTCCGCATAAATATTTCCCCCATCTATTTAGTATCAAAGTTTATGTGATTTTTAATTTCTTTCAGTAATTTCTCCATCAATACTATTAGAATATCCTCTTTTGTATTTTCCAAATAAACGGAGAGATATTTATTTTCTCCCAGAAATAAGTGCATCTCTGTATAAACATATTTATTTACACATACAATAGCTTCAGTCTGCATGAGATTTTTAGTTTTTGCAGTACCTTCTCCATCAATGCTTATGTAATATCCTCTTTTGTGTTTCCCAAATAAACGGAGAGGCATTTACTTTATTTACTTTCTCCCAGAAATAAATGCATCTCCGCACAAATATTTTAATTCCATCTACTGTAGCATAAATCTGAATGAGATTACCAATTTTATTCGGCAACTTCTCTATCAGTACGCACAGAAAATCCTCCTTTTCAATTAAACGCTGAGGCATCTACTTTCGCCTAAAAATAAAAGCATATCCGCATTAATAATTTATTTCCTTCCGCATTAACATCAATCTGCATGAAATTTCAAAATTTATTCCGTATTTTTTCCGTCAATACTTATAGAAAATCTTCTATCCGTATTAAACGGAGAGGCATTTGTTTATTCCAAATAAACGGAGAGGCATTTGTTTTTTCCAAATAAAGGGAGAGGCATTCACTTTCTCCCAAAAAATGAATGCATCTCCGCATAAATATTTTATTTCCATCTACAATTGCTCCAGGAGGCACGAGATTTCCAATTTTTGCAGTAACTTCTCCAGAAATGCTTATATAATATCCTCTTTTGTATTTCTCAAATAAATGGAGAGGCATTTACTTTCACCCAGATATAAATGCATCTCCGCATAAATATTTCCCCCATCTATTTAGTATCAATGTTTATGTGACTTTTAATTTCTTTCAGTAACTTCTCCATCAATACTATTAGAATATCCTCTTTTGTATTTTCCAAATAAACGGAGAGATATTTACTTTCTCCCAGAAATAAATACATCTCCGCATAAATATTTTATTTCCATCTAATTTAGAATCAGACTGCATGTGACTTCAAATTTATTTCAGTAATTTCTCCATCAATACTTATAGAAAGTCCTCTTTTCCAATTAAACGGAGAGGAATTTACTTTCTCCCAGAAATAAATTCATCTCCGCATAAATATTTTTTCCATATATTTAGTATCAATGTTCATGTGATTTTTAATTTCATTCAGTAACTTCTCCATCAATACTTATAGAATATCCTCTTTGGCTTTTTCGAAATAAACGGAGTGGCATTTACTTTTTCCCAGAAATAAATGCATCTCCGAAGATATATTTTGTTTCCATCTACATTATCTTCAGTCTGCATGAGTTTTCCAGTTTTTTCAGTAATTCATCCATCAATGATTATAGAATATCCTCTTTCGTATTTCCCAAATAAACAGAGAGGCATTTTCTTTCTCACAGAAATAAATGCATCTCCGCATAAATATTTTATTTACACCTACAATAGCTTCAGTATGCATGAGATTTCCAGTTTTTGCAGTACCTTCTCCATCAATGCTTATGTAATATCCTCTTTTGTGTTTCCCAAATAAACGGAGAGGCATTTACTTTATTTACATTCTCCCAGAAATAAATGCATCTCCGCGCAAATATTTTAATTCCATCTACTGTAGCATAAATCTGAATGAGATTACCAATTTTATTCGGCAACTTCTCTATCAGTACGCACAGAAAATCCTCCTTTTCAATTAAACGCTGAGGCATCTACTTTCGCCTAAAAATAAAAGCATATCCGCATTAATAATTTATTTCCTTCCGCATTAACATCAATCTGCATGAAATTTCAAAATTTATTCCGTATTTTTTCCGTCAATTCTTATAGAAAATCTTCTATCCGTATTAAACGGAGAGCCATTTGTTTTTTCCAAATAAACGGAGAGGCATTTGTTTTTTCCAAATAAAGGGAGAGGCATTCACTTTCTCCAAAAAAATGAATGCATCTCCGCATAAATATTTTATTTCCATCTACAATAGCTCCAGGCGGCACGAGATTTCCAATTTTTGCAGTAACTTCTCCAGAAATGCTTATATAATATCCTCTTTTGTATTTCTCAAATAAATGGAGAGGCATTTACTTTCACCCAGATATAAATGCATCTCCGCATACATATTTTATTTCCATCTAATTTAGAATCAGACTGCATGTGACTTCAAATTTCTTTCAGTAATTTCTCCATCAATACTTATAGAAAGTCCTCTTTTCCAAATAAACGGAGAGGCATTTACTTTCTCCCAGAAATAAATGCATCTCCGCATAAATATTTTATATTCATCTACAATAGCTCCAGGCGGCATGAGATTTCTAATTTTTGCAGTAACGTCTCCACATATCCTTATTTAATATCCTCTTTTGTATTTCTCAAATAAACGGAGAGGCATTTACTTTCTCCCAGAAATAAATGCATCTCCACATAAATAATTTATTTCCATCTATATTAGCTTCAGTCTGCATGAGATGTCCAATTTCCTTCAGTAATTTCACCATCAATACTTATAGAAAGTCCTCTTTTTCAATTAAACGCAGAGGCATAAACCTTCTCCCACAAACAAATTCCTACCCGCATAATTTTTTTCCATTTTTTAAGTATCTATATTCATGTGATTTCTAATTTCTTTCAGTAACTTCTCCATCAATGCTTATGGAATATTATCTTTTGTATTTCCAAAATAAATCGAGAGCCATTTCTTTCTCCGAAAAATGAATGCTTCTCCGTATAAATATTTTATTTCCGTCTAATTTAGTATCAGTCTGCATGTGATTTCCAATTTCTTTCAGTAATTTGTCCATCAGTACTTATAGAAAGACCTCTTTTCCAATTAGACGGAGAGGTTTAGACTTTCTCCCAGAAATAAGTTCATTTCCGCATAATATTTTTTCCATTTTATTTAGTATCAATGTTCATGTGATTTCTAATTTCTTTCAGTGACTTCTCAATCAGTACTTCTAGAATATTCTCTTTTGTATTTTCGAAATAGGCGGAGTGACATTTACTTTTTCCCAGAAAAAAGTGCATCTCCGCATAAATATTTTATTTCCATCTACAACAGCTTCAGTCTGCATGAGATTTCGAGTTTTTGCAGTACCTTCTCCATCAATGCTTATGGAATATCCTCTTTTGTGTTTCCCAAATAAACGGAGAGGCATTTATTTCTCCCAGAAATAACTGCGTCTCCGCAAAAATTTTTTATTTCCGTCTACATTATCTTCAGTCTGCACGAGATTTCCAGTTTTTTTAGTAATTTCTCCATCAATGCTTATAGAATACCCTCTTTTGTATTTTCCAAATAAACGGAGAGGTATTTACTTTTTCCCAGAAATAAATGCATCTCCGCATACATATTTTATTTCCATCTAATTTAGAATCAGACTGCATGTGACTTCAAATTTTTTTCAGTAATTTCTCCATCAATACTTATAGAAAGTCCTCTTTTCCAATTAAACGGAGAGGAATTTACTTTCTCCCAGAAATAAATTCATCTCCGCTTAAATATTTTTTTTTCTTTCACAATAGCTCCAGTCTGCATGAGATTTCCAATTTTTGCACTAACTTCTCCATCAATGCTTATACAAAATCCTCTTTTTTATTTTCGAAATAAACGGAAAGGCATTTACTTTCTCCCAGAAAAAATGCATCTCCGCACAAATATTATAATTCCATCTACTGTAGCATAAATCTGCATGGGATTACCAATTTTATTCGGCAACTTCTCTATCAGTACGCACAGAAAATCCTCCTTTTCAATTAAACGTTGAGGCATTTACTCTCGCTTAGAAATAAATGCATATCCGCATTAATAATTTATTTCCTTCCGCATTAACATCAATCTGCATGAAATTTGAAAATTTATTCCGTAACTTTTCCGTCAATGCTTATAGAAAATCTTCTATCCGTATTAAACGGAGGGGCATTTGTTTTTTCCAAATAATCGGAGAGGCATTAACTTTCTCCCAGAAATAAAGGCATCACCACATAAATATTTTATTTCCATCTACAATAGCTCCAGGCGGTATGAGATTTCCAATTTTTGCAGTAACTTCTCCAGCAATGCTTATATAATATCCTCTTTTGTATTTCTCAAATAAACGGAGAGGCATTTACTTTCACCCAGAAATAAATGCATCTCGGCATACATATTTTATTTCCATCTAATTTAGAATCAGACTGCATGTGACTTCAAATTTCTTTCAGTAATTTGTCCATCAGTACTTATAGAAAGACCTCTTTTCCAATTAGACGGAGAGGTTTAGACTTTCTCCCAGACATAAGTTCATTTCCGCATAATATTTTTTCCATTTTATTTAGTATCAATGTTCATGTGATTTCTAATTTCTTTCAGTGACTTCTCAATCAGTACTTCTAGAATATTCTCTTTTGTATTTTCGAAATAAGCGGAGTGACATTTACTTTTTCCCAGAAAAAAGTGCATCTCCGCATAAATATTTTATTTCCATCTACAACAGCTTCAGTCTGCATGAGATTTCCAGTTTTTGCAGTACCTTCTCCATCAATGCTTATGGAATATCCTCTTTTGTGTTTCCCAAATAAACGGAGAGGCATTTATTTCTCCCAGAAATAACTGCGTCTCCGCAAAATTTTTTTATTTCCGTCTACATTATCTTCAGTCTGCACGAGATTTCCAGTTTTTTTAGTAATTTCTCCATCAATGCTTATAGAATACCCTCTTTCTTATTTTCCAAATAAACGGAGAGGTATTTACTTTTTCCCAGAAATAAATGCATCTCCGCATACATATTTTATTTCCATCTAATTTAGAATCAGACTGAATGTGACTTCAAATTTCTTTCAGTAATTTCTCCATCAATACTTATAGAAAGTCCTCTTTTCCAATTAAACGGAGAGGAATTTACTTTCTCCCAGAAATAAATTCATCTCCGCTTAAATATTTTTTCCATATATTTAGTATTAATGTTCATGTGATTTCTAATTTCTTTCAGTAATTTCTCCATCAATACTTATAGAATATCCTCTTTTGTATTTTCGAAATAAACGGAGTGGCATTCACTTTCTCCCAGAAATAAAGGCATCTCCGCATAAATATTTTATTTCCACCTATAACAGCTTCAGTCTGCATGAGATTTCTAGTTTTTTCAGTAATTCAACCATCAATGATTATAGAATATCCTCTTTCGTATTTCCCAAATAAACGGAGAGGCATTTACTTTCTCCCAGAAATAAATGCATCTCCGTATAAATATTTTTTTTTCTTTCACAATAGCTCCAGTCTGCATGAGATTTCCAGTTTTTGCACTAACTTCTCCATCAATGCTTATACAAAATCCTCTTTTTTATTTTCGAAATAAACGGAAAGGCATTTACTTTCTCCCAGAAAAAATGCATCTCCGCACAAATATTATAATTCCATCTACTGTAGCATAAATCTGCATGGGATTACCAATTTTATTCGGCAACTTCTCTATCAGTACGCACAGAAAATCCTCCTTTTCAATTAAACGTTGAGGCATTTACTCTCGCTTAGAAATAAATGCATCTCCGCATTAATAATTTATTTCCTTCCGCATTAACATCAATCTGCATGAAATTTGAAAATTTATTCCGTAACTTTTCCGTCAATACTTATAGAAGATCTTCTATCCGTATTAAACGGAGGGGCATTTGTTTTTTCCAAATAATCGGAGAGGCATTCACTTTCTCCCAGAAATAAAGGCATCACCACATAAATATTTTATTTCCATCTACAATAGCTCCAGGCGGTATGAGATTTCCAATTTTTGCAGTAACTTCTCCAGCAATGCTTATATAATATCCTCTTTTGTATTTCTCAAATAAACGGAGAGGCATTTACTTTCACCCAGAAATAAATGCATCTCCGCATACATATTTTATTTCCATCTAATTTAGAATAAGACTGCATGTGACTTCAAATTTCTTTCAGTAATTTCTCCATCAATACTTATAGAAAGTCCTCTTTTCCAAATAAACGGAGAGGCATTTACTTTCTCCCAGAAATAAATGCATCTCCGCATAAATATTTTATATTCATCTACAATAGCTCCAGGCGGCATGAGATTTCTAATTTTTGCAGTAACGTCTCCACATATCCTTATTTAATATCCTCTTTTGTATTTCTCAAATAAACGGAGAGGCATTTACTTTCTCCCAGAAATACATGCATCTCCACATAAATAATTTATTTCCATCTATATTAGCTTCAGTCTGCATGAGATGTCCAATTTCCTTCAGTAATTTCACCATCAATACTTATAGAAAGTCCTCTTTTTCAATTAAACGCAGAGGCATAAACCTTCTCCCACAAACAAATTCCTACCCGCATAATTTTTTTCCATTTTTTAAGTATCTATATTCATGTGATTTCTAATTTCTTTCAGTAACTTCTCCATCAATGCTTATGGAATATTATCTTTTGTATTTCCAAAATAAATCGAGAGCCATTTCTTTCTCCGAAAAATGAATGCTTCTCCGTATAAATATTTTATTTCCGTCTAATTTAGTATCAGTCTGCATGTGATTTCCAATTTCTTTCAGTAATTTGTCCATCAGTACTTATAGAAAGACCTCTTTTCCAATTAGACGGAGAGGTTTAGACTTTTTCCCAGAAATAACTTCATTTCCGCATAATATTTTTTCCATTTTATTTAGTATCAATGTTCATGTGATTTCTAATTTCTTTCAGTGACTTCTCAATCAGTACTTCTAGAATATTCTCTTTTGTATTTTCGAAATAGGCGGAGTGACATTTACTTTTTCCCAGAAAAAAGTGCATCTCCGCATAAATATTTTATTTCCATCTACAACAGCTTCAGTCTGCATGAGATTTCCAGTTTTTGCAGTACCTTCTCCATCAATGCTTATGGAATATCCTCTTTTGTGTTTCCCAAATAAACGGAGAGGCATTTATTTCTCCCAGAAATAACTGCGTCTCCGCAAAAATTTTTTATTTCCGTCTACATTATCTTCAGTCTGCACGAGATTTCCAGTTTTTTTAGTAATTTCTCCATCAATGCTTATAGAATACCCTCTTTTGTATTTTCCAAATAAACGGAGAGGTATTTACTTTTTCCCAGAAATAAATGCATCTCCGCATACATATTTTATTTCCATCTAATTTAGAATCAGACTGCATGTGACTTCAAATTTTTTTCAGTAATTTCTCCATCAATACTTATAGAAAGTCCTCTTTTCCAATTAAACGGAGAGGAATTTACTTTCTCCCAGAAATAAATTCATCTCCGCTTAAATATTTTTTCCATATATTTAGTATCAATGTTCATGTAATTTCTAATTTCTTTCAGTAACTTCTCCATCAATACTTATAGAAAATCCTCTTTTGTATTTTCGAAATAAACGGAGTGGCATTTACTTTTTCCCAGAAATAAATGCATCTCCGCAGAAATATTTTATTTCCACCTATAACAGCTTCAGTCTGCATGAGATTTCTAGTTTTTTCAGTAATTCAACCATCAATGATTATAGAATATCCTCTTTCGTATTTCCCAAATAAACGGAGAGTCATTTACTTTCTCCCAGAAATATCTGCATCTCCGCATAAATATTTTATTTACATCTACAATAGCTTCAGCGAAACAGCACCGAAAACTGGTGATATGAAGCAATTAAAATAATAAAACTTTGTAAAAAATCACCATAAAATTAAAACAAAACACAGGACGCGTTTCGAGCTAAAAACATAACAGCTCGTCATCAGCTAAGCATACACGTGTCCGTAAACGAACAAGTTCAAAAATGAACTGAAGATAAAGAATGTTGCGAAGAATGCGACAGATGGCGCTACCTGATACGGGGATATGCAAAAGGGAAATGTGTTGAAAAAAGATAGAAGAGAAAATGAAATGGAAAAAATGGAAATAAAAGAAATAATAAAAATAAAAGAAGTAAATTAAAAATATAAATAAAATAATAAATAAAGAACTGTAAAAGAACAAGAAAAAAATCCAAATTATTATTATTATTATTATTATTATTATTATTATTATTATTTTTTTTTTTTTTTTTTTTTTTTTACAAAATAAAAAGAAAAGAAACAAGAGAAAAGGGAAAGGAATTACAAAATTAATTTCCACGCTGGAGATAGGAAAGGAGATGATGGGAGATCATTGACAAGATTAGCAGAATTTTTAGAAATAAAATATGCTTCATGAAAATCCAAGTGAGAGGGAGAGGCAGGGGAAGAAATAATTTTGGCCATGGAGAAATTGAAACAATGACTGGAAGACCAACAGTGAGAAGCAATCGAAGATTTAGAGATTTCTTGATTTGCAATATATCTCTGATGCTCGCCTAATCTGAATTTTAAAGCTCTCTTTGTTTGACCAATATAACCTAAATTGCAAGAGCAAGGAATGAAATAAACACCCCACCGGTTCTCAGTAGGAACAGGATCTTTTAGAGAAGAGAATTTAATTTTATTCATAGGTTTGAAGATAACTTTAAAGTTAAAACGAGAAAGTATTTTAGCAATTATGAAACACAGAAGAGAATAAAAGGGCAGAACTATTATAGAATTAAAATTAGGAGGATTATTTGAATCAGAAAAAGGACGTTTAGGCTTATTAAATTTATACAAAGCTTTATCAATTAAAGAGGGATTATAACCACGAGCAAGGGCAAGAGATTTCAGATAATTAATTTCATTATTCAGAGCAGAAGAGTCAGAACAAATGCGTAACGCCCTAAAAACAAAAGTATAAAAGGACGCCACTTTTTGTTGAGGAGGATGATTTGAAAGGGCATGAGGAGGAAGGGAGACAGCAAAAGGTTTTCTATAAACGGAGGTAGAGAACCGATCTGGGAGTTTTGAAACCAAGACGTCAAGGAAAGGAAGAGAATTGTTCTCTTCGACTTCGAGAGTAAATTGAATACAAGGATCAACAGAATTAACAAGAGAAAGGAGATTAGAAAGATCAAGGTCAGATGGAATTAAAATGAAAGTGTCATCAACATACCTAAACCAGAAAGGAAATTTATATAAACTGAAGAGTTTTTCTTCAACAAAATGCATATAAATATCACATAAAAGAGGAGACAATGGATTACCCATGGCCAGACCCTCAGTTTGAGAATAGAAAGAATTGTTAAACTGAAAAGCAGTTTGCCTGACACAAATACTAACTAAATGCAGGATTTCATCAATCTCAATGGAAGAGTAATGAAATTCGTGCAACATTCTTTCCAAATAATCAATTGCCCCTTGAACAGGCACGTTAGTGAAAAGGGATTTAACATCTAAGGAAACCATTATATAATTGCAAGGAGAAAGGCGTTTAATTTTATCAACAAAGTCAAAAGAGTTTTTCACGGTATGAAAGTAAGTGGTATTTCTCCTCTTGAGCAAAATTATGTTGTCAATTTATCTTCTCACTCTCTTACTGATTCTCAGCGTGATGTTCTATCACTTGGCTTGAATTTTTCGTGCATTTCTAAGCCTTCTATTCCGAACTTAATTGCTCCCATTGAACATTCTTTCAAAAACAGTAAAATTTCTTCTGGTCAACTTGATTCTCTTCGCTACCTTTTGGCTAATGTCATTTCTTCTAATAAATCTTTTAATAAGTCTAATCTTTCTTCTTCTCAGAAATCTGCTCTCAGTGAACTTAATTCCGTTCCTAACCTTCTTATTACTAAGGCTGATAAAGGCGGTCAAACAGTTCTTCTCAATAAATCTGATTATATTTCCCACGTTGAATCTATGTTAAACTCTGGTCCATATTCCAAATTAAAAAAGGATCCTTCTACTAAGCATTTATCTGACATCAAGCATGTCATTAAAAATTCTGTCTTTCTTAATGATAACACTAAACGTTTGGTCACCCCTACTATCGCTAATTGTGCTCGTTTCTATGCTCTTCCTAAGGTCCATAAACCTACTCTTTCCTTTCGCCCTATCGTTTCCAGTATTGGTACTGCTTCTTATAAACTTGCCAAGTTCCTTTCTAAGTTACTCGCTCCTTTATCTTCCACTTACTTTCATACCGTGAAAAACTCTTTTGACTTTGTTGATAAAATTAAACGCCTTTCTCCTTGCAATTATATAATGGTTTCCTTAGATGTTAAATCCCTTTTCACTAACGTGCCTGTTCAAGGGGCAATTGATTATTTGGAAAGAATGTTGCACGAATTTCATTACTCTTCCATTGAGATTGATGAAATCCTGCATTTAGTTAGTATTTGTGTCAGGCAAACTGCTTTTCAGTTTAACAATTCTTTCTATTCTCAAACTGAGGGTCTGGCCATGGGTAATCCATTGTCTCCTCTTTTATGTGATATTTATATGCATTTTGTTGAAGAAAAACTCTTCAGTTTATATAAATTTCCTTTCTGATTTAGGTATGTTGATGACACTTTCATTTTAATTCCATCTGACCTTGATCTTTCTAAACTCCTTTCTCTTGTTAATTCTGTTGATCCTTGTATTCAATTTACTCTCGAAGTCGAAGAGAACAATTCTCTTCCTTTCCTTGACGTCTTGGTTTCAAAACTCCCAGATCGGTTCTCTACCTCCGTTTATAGAAAACCTTTTGCTGTCTCCCTTCCTCCTCATGCCCTTTCAAATCATCCTCCTCAACAAAAAGTGGCGTCCTTTTATACTTTTGTTTTTAGGGCGTTACGCATTTGTTCTGACTCTTCTGCTCTGAATAATGAAATTAATTATCTGAAATCTCTTGCCCTTGCTCGTGGTTATAATCCCTCTTTAATTGATAAAGCTTTGTATAAATTTAATAAGCCTAAACGTCCTTTTTCTGATTCAAATAATCCTCCTAATTTTAATTCTATAATAGTTCTGCCCTTTTATTCTCTTCTGTGTTTCAAAATTGCTAAAATACTTTCTCGTTTTAACTTTAAAGTTATCTTCAAACCTATGAATAAAATTAAATTCTCTTCTCTAAAAGATCCTGTTCCTACTGAGAGCCGGTGGGGTGTTTATTTCATTCCTTGCTCTTGCAATTTAGGTTATATTGGTCAAACAAAGAGAGCTTTAAAATTCAGATTAGGCGAGCATCAGAGATATATTGCAAATCAAGAAATCTCTAAATCTTCGATTGCTTCTCACTGTTGGTCTTCCAGTCATTGTTTCAATTTCTCCATGGCCAAAATTATTTCTTCCCCTGCCTATCCCTCTCACTTGGATTTTCATGAAGCATATTTTATTTCTAAAAATTCTGCTAATCTTGTCAATGATCTCCCATCATCTCCTTTCCTATCTCCAGCGTGGAAATTAATTTTGTAATTCCTTTCCCTTTTCTCTTGTTTCTTTTCTTTTTATTTTGTAAAAAAAAAAAAAAAAAAAAAAAAAAAATAGTAATAATAATAATAATAATAATAATAATAATTTGGATTTTTTTCTTGTTCTTTTACAGTTCTTTATTTATTATTTTATTTATATTTTTAATTTACTTCTTTTATTTTTATTATTTCTTTTATTTCCATTTTTTCCATTTCATTTTCTCTTCTATCTTTTTTCAACACATTTCCCTTTTGCATATCCCTCTATCAGGTAGCGCCATCTGTCGCATTCTTCGCAACATTCTTTATATTCAGTTCATTTTTGAACTTGTTCGTTTACGGACACGTGTATGCTTAGCTGATGACGAGCTGTTATGTTTTTAGCTCGAAACGCGTCCTGTGTTTTGTTTTAATTTTATGGTGATTTTTTACAAAGTTTTATTATTTTAATTACAATAGCTTCAATCTGCATGAGATTTCCAATTTTGCAGTAACTTTTCCATCAATGCTTATAGAACATCTTCTTTTGTATTTCCCAAATAAACGGAGAGGCAATTACTTTCTCCCAGATATAAATTTATCTCTGTATAAATCTTTTATTTTCATCCACGATAGCTCTAGTGTGCATGAGATTTCCAAATTTTGCACTAAATTCTCCATCAATGCTTATATAATATCCTCTTTTGAATTTCCCAAATAAAGGGAGAGGCATTTACTTTCTCCCAGAAATAAATGCATCTCCGCAAAAATATTTTATTTCCATCTACTGTAGCATAAATCTGCATGAGATTACCAATTTTATTCGGTAACATCTCTATCAGTACTTACAGAAAATCCTCCTTTCCAATTAAGCGGAGAGGCATTTACTTTCGCTTAGAAATAAATGCATCGCCGCATTAAAAATTTATTTCCTTCTGCATTAACATCAATCTGCATGAAATTTCGAACTTTTCCATCAATACTTATACAAAATTTTCTATCCGTATTAAACGGAGAGGCATTTACTTTCTCCCAGAAATAAATGCATCTCCGCATAAATATTTTATTTCCATCTACAATAGCTCCAGGCGGCATGAGATTTCCAATTTCTGCAGTAACGTCTCCACATATCCTTATTTAATATCCTCTTTTGTATTTCTCAAATAAATGGAGAGGCATTTACTTTCTCAAATAAATAAATGCATCTCCGCATAAATATTTTATTTCCATCTACAATAGCTCCAGGCGGCACGAGATTTCCAATTTTTGCAGTAACTTCTCCAGCAATGCTTATATAATATCCTCTTTTGTATTTCTCAAATAAACGGAGAGGCATTTACTTTCACCCAGATATAAATGCATCTCCGCATAAATATTTCCCCCATCTATTTAGTATCAATGTTTATGTGATTTTTAATTTCTTTCAGTAACTTCTCCATCAATACTATTAGAATATCCTCTTTTGTATTTTCCAAATAAACGGAGAGATATTTACTTTCTCCCAGAAATAAATACATCTCCGCATAAATATTTTATTTCCATCTAATTTAGAATCAGACTGCATGTGACTTCAAATTTCTTTCACTAATTTCTCCATCAATACTTATAGAAAGTCCTCTTTTCCAATTAAACGGAGAGGAATTTACTTTCTCCCAGAAATAAATTCTTCTCCGCATAAATATTTTTTCCATATATTTAGTATCAATGTTCATGTGATTTCTAATTTCATTCAGTAACTTCTCCATCAATACTAATAGAATATCCTCTTTGGCATTTTCGAAATAAACGGAGTGGCATTTACTTTTTCCCAGAAATAAATGCATCTCCGAAGATATATTTTGTTTCCATCTACATTATCTTCAGTCTGCATGAGTTTTCCAGTTTTTTTTGTAATTCATCCATCAGTGATTATAGAATATCCTCTTTCGTATTTCCCAAATAAACAGAGAGGCATTTACATTCTCCCAGAAATAAATGCATCTCCGTATAAATATTTTATTTCTTTCACAATAGCGCCAGTCTGCATGAGATTTCCAATTTTTGCACTAACTTCTCCATCAATGCTTATACAATATCGTCTTTTTATTTCCCAAATAAACGGAGAGGCATTTACTTTCTCCCAGAAACAAATGCATCTCCGCACAAATATTTTAATTCCATCTACTGTAGCATAAATCTGCATGGGATTACCAAATTTTTCGGCAACTTCTCTATCAGTACGCACAGAAAATCCTCCTTTTCAATTAAACGTTGAGGCATTTACTCTCGCTTAGATATAAATGCATCTCCGCATTAATAATTTATTTCCTTCCGCATTAACATCAATCTGCATGAAATTTCAAAATTTATTCCGTAACTTTTCCGTCAATACTTATAGAAAATCTTCTATCCGTATTAAACGGAGGGGCATTTGTTTTTTCCAAATAAACGGAGAGGCATTCACTTTCTCCCAGAAATAAAGGCATCTCCGCATAAATATTTTATTTCCATCTACAATAGCTCCAGGCGGTATGAGATTTCCAATTTTTGCAGTAACTTCTCCAGCAATGCTTATATAATATCCTCTTTTGTATTTCCACATAAACGGAGAGGCATTTACTTTCACCCAGAAATAAATGCATCTCCGCATACATATTTTATTTCCATCTAATTTAGAATCAGACTCCATGTGGCTTCAAATTTCTTTCAGTAATTTCTCGATCAATACTTATAGAAAATCCTCTTTTCCAAATAAACGGAGAGGCATTTACTTTCTCCCAGAAATAAATGCATCTCCGCATAAATATTTTATTTTCATCTACAATAGCTCCAGGCGGCATGAGATTTCTAATTTTTGCAGTAACGTCTCCACATATCCTTATTTAATATCCTCTTTTGTATTTCACATATAAATGGAGAGGCATTTACTTTCTCCCAGAAATAAATGCATCTCCACATAAATATTTTATTTCCATCTATATTAGCTTCAGTCTGCATGAGATGTCCAATTTCCTTCAGTAATTTCTCCATCAATACTTATAGAAAGTCCTCTTTTCCATTTAAACGCAGAGGCATAAACCTTCTCCCAGAAACAAATTCCTCTCCGCATAATTTTTTTTCCATTTTTTAAGTATCTATGTTCATGTGATTTCTAATTTCTTTCAGTAATTTCTCCATCAATGCGTATGGAATATCCTCTTTTGTATTTCCAAAATAAATGGAGAGCCATTTCTTTCTCCGAAAAATGAATGCGTCTCCGTATAAATATTTTATTTCCGTCTAATTTAGTATCAGTCTGCATGTGATTTCCAATTTCGTTCAGTAATTTGTCCATCATCACTTATGGAAAGTCCTCTTTTCCAATTAGACGGAGAGGTTTAGACTTTCTCCCAGAAATAAGTTCATTTCCGCATAATATTTTTTCTATTCTATTTAGTATCAATGTTCATGTGATTTCTAATTTCTTTCAGTGACTTCTCCATCAGTACTTCTAGAATATTCTCTTTTGTATTTTCGAAATAAACGGAGTGACATTTACTTTTTCCCAGAAAAAAGTGCATCTCCGCATAAATATTTTATTTCCATCTAAAACAGCTTCAGTCTGCATGAGATTTCCAGTTTTTGCAGTACCTTCTCCATCAATGCTTATGGAATATCCTCTTTTGTGTTTCCCAAATAAACGGAGAGGCATTTATTTCTCCCAGAAATAACTGCATCTCCGCATAAATTTTTTATTTCCGTCTACATTATCTTCAGTCTGCACGAGATTTCCAGTTTTTTCAGTAATTTCTCCATCAATGCTTATAGAATACCCTTTTTTGTATTTTGCAAACAAACGGAGAGGTATTTACTTTTTCCCAGAATTAAATGCATCTCCGCATACATATTTTATTTCCGTCTAATTTAGAATCAGACTGCATGTGACTTCACAATTCTTTCAGTAATTTCTCCATCAATACTTATAGAAAGTCCTCTTTTCCAATTAAACGGAGAGGAATTTACTTTCTCCCAGAAATAAATTCATCTCCGCTTAAATATTTTTTCCATATATTTAGTATCAATCTTCATGTGATTTCTAATTTCTTTCAGTAACTTCTCCATCAATACTTATAGAATATCCTCTTTTGTATTTTCGAAATAAACGGAGTGGCATTTACTTTTACCCAGAAATAAATGCATCTCCGCAGAAATATTTTATTTCCACCTATAACAGCTTCAGTCTGCATGAGATTTCTAGTTTTTTCAGTAATTCAACCATCAATGATGATAGAATATCCTCTTTCGTATTTCCCAAGTAAACGGAGAGTCATTTACTTTCTCCCTGAGATAACTGCATCTCCGCATAAATATTTTATTTACATCTACAATAGCTTCAATCTGCATGAGATTTCCAATTTTTGCAGTAACTTTTCCATCAATGCTTATAGAACATCTTCTTTTGTATTTCCCAAATAAACGGAGAGGCATTTACTTTCTCCCAGATATAAATTTATCTCTGTATAAATCTTTTATTTTCATCTACGATAGCTCTAGTGTGCATGAGATTTCCAAATTTTGCACTAAATTCTCCATTAATGCTTATATAATATCCTCTTTTGTATTTCCCAAATAAAGGGAGAGGCATTTACTTTCTCCCAGAAATAAATGCACCTCCGCATAAATATTTTATTTCCATCTACTGTAGCATAAATCTGCATGAGATTACAAATTTTATTCGGTAACATCTCTATCAGTACTTACAGAAAATCCTCCTTTCCAATTAAACGGAGAGGCATTTACTTTCGCTTAGAAATAAATGCATCTCCGCATTAAAAATTTATTTCCTTCTGCATTAACATCAATCTGCATGAAATTTCGAACTTTTCCATCAATACTTATACAAAATTTTCTATCCGTATTAAACGGAGAGGCATTTACTTTCTCCCAGAAATAAATGCATCTCCGCATAAATATTTTATTTCCATCTACAATAGCTCCAGGAGGCATGGGATTTCCAATTTCTGCAGTAACGTCTCCACATATCCTTATTTAATATCCTCTTTTGTATTTCTCAAATAAATGGAGAGGCATTTACTTTCTCAAATAAATAAATGCATCTCCGCATAAATATTTTATTTCCATCTACATTAGCTTCAGTCTGCATGAGATTTCCAATTTCCTACAGCAATTTCTCCATCAATACTTATAGAAAGTCCTCTTTTCCAATTAAACGGAGAGGAATAGACCTTCTCCCAGAAATAAATTCATCTCCGCATAATTTTTTTTCCATTTTTTTAGTATCTATGTTCATGTGATTTCTAATTTCTTTCAGTAACTTCTCCTTCAATGCTTAAGGAATATCCTCTTTTGTATTTCCCAAATAAATGGAGAGGCATTTCCTTCTCCGAAAAATGAATGCTTCTCCGTATAAATATTTTATTTCCATCTAATTTAGTATCAGTCTGCATGTGATTTCCAATTTCTTTCAGTAATTTGTCCATCAGTACTTATAGAAAGTCCTCTTTTCCAATTAAACGGAGAGGAATTTACTTTCTCCCAGAAATAAATTCATCTCCGCATAACTATTTTTAAATATATTTAGTATCTATGTTCATTTGATTTCTAATTTCTTTCAGTAACTTCTCCATCAATACTTATAGAATATCCTCTTTTGTATTTTCGAAATAAACGGAGTGGCATTTACTTTTTCCCAGAAACAAATGCATCTCAGCAGAAATATTTTATTTCCATCTACAACACCTTCAGTCTGCATGAGATTTCCAGTTTTTTCAGTAATTCATCCATCAATGACTATAGAATATCCTCTTTCGTATTTCCCAAATAAACTGAGAGGGAGAAACTTTCTGGGAGAAACTTTCTCCCACAAATAATGCATCTCCGCATAAATATTTTATTTACATCTACACTGTAAAAAAAAATGGTAAGCTTCCATGTAAAATCCAGGAACGTTTCGCCTTTTCTCAGGTTTTCAGAATAATTTAGCTCTTTCCTGTGAAATTCTGGTTTTCTTATTTGAAACGTTCCTGAACAAAAGTTGGAAACAGCAAAAAGCTGCGGCCGCCATTTATTATTTTTTTTGCTATAATCCGTTGCTCGCGCGCGAGTGTCGAAAAAGAATTCTTTAAATGAATGTAAAAAAATCAATATGGAATGCAAATAAATCAATAGACGACATAATCCTTTACGTCTCTATTGTCAAGACAATTCAGATGAAAATACAATACCTCCGTGACATCGCTAAGAGATTATCTCTCGTACTTGTCTGTGGAATGTTTAAGGAGCAGACCGTGTAAAAAATACACCTATTATTTGGATCTCCATTAACCAGGGGACCATCAAACATGATTCTCACCGATTTTGATTAATTTTATGTATGTTTTAGAGTTCTTATCTCTAATTATTCTTGTGAAAGGATTTCTTCAAATGGGCCTTAGATTTTCAGAAATTAGATGCCGAGGTTTAGCATACGTTTCAAATACCCCTTAGTTTGCAGCTCTTAACGTGTCTTTCGTGGTGTGGACGCAGAAGGCTCGCACGCCACCCGTACGGCCCGAGTTCGATGCTACCTCTTGACTTTTTTTTTCTTTTAATTAATTTTATATTTTAACACTTTATTACAATTTGATTTAAATTTGATATATATTTGACACTTTGAATTGCTGCAAATTTGAATTTTTTTTTATTTTCGGAAAAAATATACAATTACGTTTAGGTTTTTTTTTCATGAAAATTTATATGTATTTTATCTAACTTGTAAACTAACATAATTACTGACGAAAATCCAAAATATTTTATGTCTAGATTTTTTTTCTAATTATTATTTACATTTATATATTTTTATATTTTAAGCAAAGTTCAGAAACAATATATCATATATATATTTACTTTATTGAATTTTAACTGAAAATTTATTTTTTCGTGTAAATTATAAATAATAATTTTGATGTCAATTTCAAAATATTTTTTCATTCTAACAAATAATGATAATAAAGCGAAAATTGTCAACTGGAAATGTAAAAATCGTCTGCGGATCCCGCATGATGTGAAATGTCAGTAATGTTTTGCTGTTAACAGAATAATTCCTGGTATTTCGCAGTAAACTTACTGGCATTTCTGTAGAAAGTTTTTAATATATACAGCAAAATTCCAGTCATTTTCAAGAAATGTTTCTTGGAAAAAATGGGCAACTCAGCTGCCCATTTTTTCCCAGGAACGTTGCGGAATTTTTTTTACAGTGTACAGTGTACAGCTCCAGTATGCATGAGTTTTCAATTTTTGCAGTAACTTCTCCATCAATGCTTACAGAATATCTTCTTTTGTATTTCCCAAATAAACGGAGAGGCATTTACATTTTCCCAGAAATAAATGCATCTCCGCACAGATATTTTAATTCCATCTACTGTAGCATAAATCTGAATGAGATTACCAATTTTATTCGGCAACTTCTCTATCAATACGCACAGACAAAAAAAAGCATATCCGCATTATTAATTTATTTCCTTCCGCATTAACATCAATCTGCATGAAATTTCAAAATTGATTCCGTAACTTTTCCGTCAATACTTATAGAAAATCTTCTATCCGTATTAAACGGAGAGGCATTTGTTTTTTCCAAATAAACGGAGAAGCATTTGTTTTTTCCAAATAAACGGAGAGGCATTCACTTTCTCTCAGAAATGAATGCATCTCCGCATACATATTTTATTTCCATTTACAATAGCTCCAGGGGGCACGAGATTTCCAATTTTTGCAGTAACTTCTCCAGCAATGCTTATATAATTTCCTCTTTTGTATTTCTCCGCATAAATATTTCCCCCATCTATTTAGTATCATGTTCATGTGATTTTTAATTTCTTTCAGTAACTTCTCCATCAATACTATTAGAATATCCTTGTATTTACCAAATAAACGGAGAGGCATTTACTTTCTCCCAGAAATAAATGCATTTCCGCATAAATAATTTATTTACATCTACAATAGCTTCAGTCTGCATGAGATTTCGAATTTTTGCACTAACTTCTCCATCAATGCTTATAGAATATCCTCTTTTGTATTTCCCAAGTAAACGGAGACGCATTTACTTTCTCGCAGAAATAAATGCATATCCGGATAAATATTTTATTTCCCTCTACAACAGCTTCAGTCTGCATGAGATTTTCAGTTTTTTCAGTAATTACTCCATCAAAGGTTATAGAATATCCTCTTTGGATTTCCAAATAAACGGAGAGGCATTTACTTTCTCCCAGAAATAAATGCATCTCCGCATATACATTTTATTTACATCTACAACAGCTTCAGTCTGCATGAGATTTCCATATTTTGCAGTATTTCCTCCATCAATGCTTTTGGAATATCCACTTTTGTATTTCCCAAATAAACGGAGAAGCATTTACTTTCTCCCAGAAATAAATGCATCTCCGCATATATATTTTATTTACATCTACAATAGCTTCAGTATGCATGAGTTTCCAATTTTTGCAGTAACTTCTCCATCAATGCTTACAGAATATCCTCTTTTGTATTTTCCAAATTAACGGAGAGATATTTACTTTCTCCCAGATATAAATTTATCTCTGTATAAATCTTTTATTTTCTTCTACAATAGCTCTAGTGTGCATGAGATTTCCAAATTTTGCACTAAATTCTCCATCAATGCTTATATAATATCCTCTTTTGTATTTCCCAAATAAAGGGAGAGGCATTTATTTTCTCCCAGAAATAAATGCATCTCCGCATAAATATTTTATTTCCATCTACTGTAGCATAAATCTGCATGAGATTACCAATTTTATTCAGCAATATCTCTATCAGTACTTACAAAATATCCTCCTTTCCAATTAAACGGAGAGGCATTTATTTTCGCTTAGAAATAAAAGCATCGCTGCATTAAAAATTTATTTCCTTCAGCATTAACATCAATCTGCATTAAATTTCGAACTTTTACATCAATACTTATACAAAATTTTCTATCCGTATTAAACGGAGAGGCATTTTTTTCCAAATAAACGGAGACGCATTTACTTTCTCCCAGAAATAAATGCATCTCTGCATAAATATTTTATTTCCATCTACATTAGCTTCAGTCTGCATGAGATTTCCAATTTACTTCAGTAATTTCTCCATCAATACTTATAGAAAGTCCTCTTTTCCAATTAGACGGAGAGGCTTATACTTTCTCCCAGAAATAAGTTCATTTCCGCATAATATTTTTTCCATTTTATTTAGTATCAATGTTCATGTGATTTCTAATTTCTTTCAGTGACTTCTCCATCAGTACTTCTAGAATATTCTCTTTTGTATTTTCGAAATAAACGGAGTGACATTAACTTTTTCCCAGAACAAAATGCATCTCCGCATAAATATTTTAATTCCAGCTACAACAGCTTCAGTCTGCATGAGATTTCCAGTTTTTTCAGTAATTCCTCCTTCAATTCTTATAGAATATCCTCTTTTGTATATCCCAAATAAACGGAGTGGCATTTACTTTCTCCCAGAAATAAATGCATCTCCGCATATATATTTTATTTCCATCTAATTTAGAATCAGACTGCATGTGACTTCAAATTTCTTTCAGTAATTTCTCCATCAATACTTATAGAAAGTCCTCTTTTCCAATTAAACGGAGAGGAATTTACTTTCTCCCAGAAATAAATTCCTCTCCGCATAACTATTTTTTTAATATATTTAGTATCTATGTTCATGTGATATCTAATTTCTTTCAGTAACTTCTCCATCAATACTTATTGACTATCCTCTTTTGTATTTTCGAAATAAACGGAGTGGCATTTATTTTTTCCCAGAAAGAAATGCATCTCAGCAGAAATCTTTTATTTCCATCTACAACAGCTTCAGTCTACATGAGATTTCCAGTATTGTCAGTAATTCATCCATCAATGATTATAGAATATCCTCTTTCGTATTTCCCAAATAAACTGAGAGAGAGAAACTTTCTGGGAGAAACTTTCTGCCAGAAATAAATGCATCTCTGCATAAATATTTTATTTACATCTACAATAGCTTCAGTATGCATGAGTTTCCAATTTTTGCAGTAACTTCTCCATCAATGCTTACAGAATATCCTCTTTTGTATTTCCCAAATAAACGGAGAGGCATTTACTTTCTACCAGAAATAAATGCATCTCCGCACAAATATTTTAATTCCATCTACTGTAGCATAAATCTGAATGAGATTACCAATTTTATTCGGCAACTTCTCTATCAGTACGCACAGAAAATCCTCCTTTTCAATAAAACGTTGAGGCATTTACTTTCGTCTAACAATAAAAGCATATCCGCATTATTAATTTATTTCCTTCCGCATTAACATCAATCTGCATGAAATTTCAAAATTGATTCCGTACCTTTTCCGTCAAAACTTATAGAAAATCTTCTATCCGTATTAAACGGAGAGGCATTTGTTTTTTCCAAATAAACGGAGAGGCATTCCCTTTCTCCCAGAAATGAATGCATCTCCGCATAAATATTTTATTTCCATCTACAATAGCTCCAGGCGGCACGAGATTTCCAATTTTTGCAGTAACTTCTCCAGCAATGCTTATATAATATCCTCTTTTGTATTTCTCAAATAAACGGAGAGGCATTTACTTTCACCCAGATATAAATGCATCTCCGCATAAATATTTCCCCCATCTATTTAGTATCAATGTTCATGTGATTTTTAATTTCTTTCAATAACTCCTCCATCAATACTCTTAGAATATCCTCTTTTGTATTTCTGAAATAAACCGAGAGGCATTTACTTTCTCCCAGAAATAAATGCATATCCGCATAAATAATTTATTTACATCTACAATAGCTTCAGTCTGCATGAGATTTCCAATTTTTGCACTAACTTCTCCATCAATGCTTATACAATATCCTCTTTTTTATTTCCCAAAAAAACTGAGAGGCATTTACTTTCTCCAAGAAATAAATGTATCTCCGCACAAATATTTTAATTCCATCTACTGTAGCGTAAATCTGAATGAGATTACCAATTTTATTCGGCAACTTCTCTATCAGTACGCACAGAAAATTCTAATTTTCAATTAAACGTTGAGGCATTTACTTTCGCCTAAAAAAAATTCATATCCGCATTAATAATTTATTTCCTTCCGCATTAACATCAATCTGCATGAAATTTCAAAATTTATTCCGTAACTTTTCCATCAATACTTATAGAAAATCTTCTATCCGTATTAAAAGGAGATGCATTTGTTTTTTCCAAATAAACGGAGAGCCATTATCTTTCTCCCAGAAATAAATGCATCTCCGCATAAATATTTTATTTCCATCTACAATAGTTCCAGGCGGCATGAGATTTCCAATTTTTGCACTAACTTCTCCACCAATGCTTACATAATATCCTCTTTTGTATTTCTCAAATAAACGGAACGGCATTTACTTTCACCCAGAAATAAATGCATCTCCGCATAAATATTTCCCCCATCTATTTAGTATCAATGTTCATGTGATTTTTAATTTCTTTCAGTAACTTCTCCATCAATACTATTAGAATATCCTCTTTTGTATTTTCGAAATAAACGGAATGGCATTTTCCTTTTCCCAGAAATAAATGCATCTCCGCATAAATATTTTATTTCCATCTACAACAGTTTCAGTCTGCATGAGATTTCCAGTTTTTTCAGTAGTTCCTCCATCAATTCCTATAGAATATCCTCTTTTGTATTTTCCAAAAAAACGGAGAGGCATTTACTTTCTCCCAGAACTAAATGCATCTCCGCATAAAAATTTATTTACATCTACAATAGCTTCAGCCTGCATGAGATTTTCAATTTTTGCGCTAACTTCTCCATCAATGCTTATAGAATATCCTCTTTTGTATTTCCCAAATAACCGGAGAGGCATATACTGTCTCGCAGAAATAAATGCATCTCCGGATAAATATTTTATTTCCATCTACAACAGCTTCAGTCTGCATGAGATTTCCAGTTTTATCAGTAATTCCTCCATCAAAGCTTATAGAATATCCTCTTTGTATTTCCCAAATAAACGGAGAGGTATTTACTTTCTCCCAGAAATAAATGCATCTCCGCTTAAATATTCTATTTCCATCTAATTTAGAATCAGACTGCATGTGATTTCCAATTTCTTTCAGTAATTTCTCCACCAATAATTATAGAAAGTCCTCTTTTCCAATTAAACGGAGAGGAATTTACTTTCTCCGAGAAATAAATTCATCTCCGCATAAAATTTTTTTCCATATATTTAGTATCAATGTTCATGTGATTTTTAATTTCTTTCAATAACTCCTCCATCAATACTCTTAGAATAACCTCTTTTGTATTTCTGAAATAAACCGAGAGGCATTTACTTTCTCCCAGAAATAAATGCATATCCGCATAAATAATTTATTTACATCTACAATAGCTTCAGTCTGCATGAGATTTCCAATTTTTGCACTAACTTCTCCATCAATGCTTATACAATATCCTCTTTTTTATTTCCCAAATAAACTGAGAGGCATTTACTTTCTCCCAGAAATAAATGTATCTCCGCACAAATATTTTAATTCCATCTACTGTAGCGTAAATCTGAATGAGATTACCAATTTTATTCGGCAACTTCTCTATCAGTACGCACAGAAAATTCTAATTTTCAATTAAACGTTGAGGCATTTACTTTCGCCTAAAAAAAATTCATATCCGCATTAATAATTTATTTCCTTCCGCATTAAGATCAATCTGCATGAAATTTCAAAATTTATTCCGTAACTTTTCCATCAATACTTATAGAAAATCTTCTATCCGTATTAAAAGGAGAGGCATTTGTTTTTTCGAAATAAACGGAGAGGCATTCTCTTTCTCCCAGAAATAAATGCATCTCCGCATAAATATTTTATTTCCATCTACAATAGTTCCAGGCGGCATGAGATTTCCAATTTTTCCACTAACTTCTCCACCAATGCTTACATAATATCCTCTTTTGTATTTCTCAAATAAACGGAGAGGCATTTACTTTCACCCAGAAATAAATGCATCTCCGCATAAATTTTTCCCCCATCTATTTAGTATCAATGTTCATGTGATTTTTAATTTCTTTCAGTAACTTCTCCATCAATACTATTAGAATATCCTCTTTTGTATTTTCGAAATAAACGGAATGGCATTTTCCTTTTCCCAGAAATAAATGAATCTCCGCATAAATATTTTATTTCCATCTACAACAGTTTCAGTCTGCATGAGATTTCCAGTTTTTTCAGTAGTTCCTCCATGAATTCCTATAGAATATCCTCTTTTGTATTTTCCAAAAAAAACGGAGAGGCATTTACTTTCTCCCAGAAATAATTGCATCTCCGCATAAAAATTTATTTACATCTACAATAGCTTCAGCCTGCATGAGATTTTCAATTTTTGCGCTAACTTCTCCATCAATGCTTATAGAATATCCTCTTTTGTATTTCCCAAATAACCGGAGAGGCATATACTGTCTCGCAGAAATAAATGCATCTCCGGATAAATATTTTATTTCCATCTACAACAGCTTCAGTCTGCATGAGATTTCCAGTTTTATCAGTAATTCCTCCATCAAAGCTTATAGAATATCCTCTTTGTATTTCCCAAATAAACGGAGAGGTATTTACTTTCTCCCAGAAATAAATGCATCTCCGCTTAAATATTCTATTTCCATCTAATTTAGAATCAGACTGCATGTGATTTCCAATTTCTTTCAGTAATTTCTCCACCAATAATTATAGAAAGTCCTCTTTTCCAATTAAACGGAGAGGAATTTACTTTCTCCGAGAAATAAATTCATCTCCGCATAAAATTTTTTTCCATATATTTAGTATCAATGTTCATGTGATTTCTAATTTCATTCAGTAACTTCTCCATCAATACTTCTAGAATATCCTCTTTTGTATTTCCCAAATAAACAGAGAGGCATTTACTTTCTCCCAGAAATAAATGCATCTCCGCATAAATTATTTTATTTACATCTACAATAGCTCCAGTCTGCATGAGATTTCCAATTTTTGCACTAACTTCTTCATCAATCCTTATAAAATATCTTCTTTTTTATTTCCAAATAAACGGAGAGGCATTTACTTTCTCCCAGAAATAAATGCATCTCCGCACAAATATTTTAATTCCATCTACTGTAGCATAAATCTGCATGAGATTACCAATTTTATTCGGCAACTTCTCTATCAGTACGCACAGAAAATCCTCCTTTTCAATTAAACGTTGAGGCATTTACTCTCGCTTAGAAATAAATGCATTTACGCATTAATAAATTATTCCCTTCCGCATTAACATCAATCTGCATGAAATTTCAAAATTTATTCCGTGACTTTTCCGTCAATACTTATAGAAAATCTTCTATCCGTATTAAACGGAGGGGCATTTGTTTTTTCCAAATAAACGGAGAGGCATTCACTTTCTCCCAGAAATAAATGCATCTCCGCATAAATATTTTATTTCCATCTACAATAGCTCCAGGCGGCATGAGATTTCTAGTTTTTTCAGTAATTCCTCCATCAATTCTTATAGAATATCCTCTTTTGTATTTCCCAAATAAACGAAGAGGCATTTACTTTCTCCCAGAAATAAATGCATCTCCGCATAAATAATTTATTTACATCTAAAATAGCTTCAGTATGCATGAGTTTTCAATTTTTGCAGTAACTTCTCCATCAATGCTTACAGAATATCTTCTTTTGTATTTCCCAAATAAACGGAGAGGCATTTACTTTCTCCCAGAAATAAATGCTTCTCCGTATAAATATTTTATTTTCATCTACAATAGCTCCAGTCTGCATGAAATTTCCAATTTTTGCACTAACTTCTCCATCAATCCTTATACAATATCCTCTTTTGTATTTCCCAAATAAACGGAGAGGCATTTACTTTCTCACAGAAATAAATGCATCTCCGCACAAATATTTTAATTCCATCTACTGCAGCATAAATCTGCATGAGATTACCAATTTTATTCGACATCTTCTCTATCAGTACTCACAGAAAATCCTCCTTTTCAATAAAACGTTGAGGCATTTAATTTCGCTTAGAAATAAATGCATCTCCGCATTAATAACTTAGTCCCTTCCGCATTAACATCAATCTGCATGAAATTTCAAATTTTATTCCGTAACTTTTCCGTCAGTACTTATAGAAAATCTTCTATTCGTATTAAATGGAGAGGCATTTGTTTTTTCCAAATAAACGGAGAGGCATTCACTTTCTCCCAGAAATAAATGCATCTCCGCATAAATATTTTATTTACATCTACAATAGCTCCAGGCGGCATGAGATTTTCAATTTTTGCGCTAAATTCTCCATCAATGCTTATAGAATATCCTCTTTTGTATATCCCAAATAAACGGAGAGGCATTTACTTTCTCCCAGAAATAAATGCATATCCACATAAATAATTTATTTACATCTACAATAGCTTCAGTCTGCATGAGATTTCGGATTTTTGTACTAACTTCTCCAACAATGCTTATAGAATATCCTCTTTTGTATTTCCCAAATAAACGGAGAGGCATTTACTTTCTCGCAGAAATAAATGCATCGCCAGATAAATATTGTATTTCCATCTACAACAGCTTCAGTCTGCATGAGATTTCCAGTTTTTTCATTAATTCCTCCATCAAAGCTTATAGAATATCCTCTTTGGATTTCCCAAATAAACGGAGAGGCATTTACTTTCTCCCAGAAATAAATTCATCTCCGCATATACATTTTATTTCCATGTACAACAGCTTCAGTCTGCATGAGATTTCCATATTTTGCAGTAATTTCTCCATCAATGCTTTTGGAATATCCTCTTTTGTATTTCCTAAATAAACGGAGTGGTGTTTACTTTCTCCCAGAACTAAATGCATGTCCGCATAAATATTCTATTTCCATCTAATTTAGAATCAGACTGCATGTGATTTCCAATTTCTGTCAGTAATTTCTCCATCAATACTTATAGAAAGTCCTCTTTTCCAATTAAACGGAGAGGAATTTATTTTCTCCCAGAAATAAATTCATCTCCGCATAAATATTGTTTCCATATATTTAGTATCAATGTTCATGTGATTTCTAATTTCATTCAGTAACTTCTCAATCAATACTTATAGAATATCCTCTTTTGCATTTTCAAAATAAACGGAGTGGCATTTACTTTTTCCCAGAAATAAATGCATCTCCGAAGAAATATTTTGTTGCCATCTGCATTATCTTCATTCTTCATGAGATTTCCAGTTTTTCAGTAATTCATCCATCAATGATTATAGAATATCCTCTTTCGTATTTCCCAAATAAACAGAGAGGCATTAACTTTCTCCCAGAAATAAATGCATAAATATTTTATTTCCATCTACAATAGCTCCAGTCTGTTTGAGATTTACAATTTTTGCACTAACTTCTCCATCAATCCTTATACAATATCCTCTTTTTTTCAAAAATAAACGTAGAGGCATTTACTTTCTCCCAGAAATAAATGCATCTCCGCACAAATATTTTAATTCCATCTACTATAGCATAAATCTACATGAAATTACCAATTTTATTTGGCAACTACTCTATCAGTACGCACAGAAAATCCTCCTTCAATTAAACGTTGAGGCTTTTACTCTCGCTTAGAAATAAATGCTTCTCCGCATTAATAATTTATTTCCTTCTGCATTAACATCAATCTGCATGAAATTTCAAAATTTATTCCGTAACTTTTCCGTCAATACTAATAGAAAATCTTCTATCCGTATTAAACGGAGGGGCATTTGCTTTTTTCCAAATAAACGGAGAGGCATTCACTTTCTCCCAGAAATAAATGCATCTCCGCATAAATATTTTATTTCCATCTACAATAGCTCCGGGCGGCATGAGATTTACAATTTTTGCAGTAACTTCTCCAGCAATGCTTATATAATATCCTCTTTTGTATTTCCCAAATAAACGGAGAGGCATTTACTTTCTCGCAGAAATAAATGCATCTCAGCATAGATATTTTATTTCTATCTACAACAGCTTCAGTCTGAATGAGCTTTCCAGATTTTTCAGCACTTTCTCCATCAATGCTTATGGAATATCCTCTTTTGTATTTCCCAAATAAATGGAGAGGCATTTACTTTCTCCCAGAAATAACTGCGTCTCCGCATAAATATTTTATTTCCATCTACATTATCTTCAGTCTGCACGAGATTTCCAGTTTTTTCAGTAATTTCTCCATCAATGCTTATAGAATATGCTCTTTTGTATTTTCCAAATAAACGGAGAGGTATTTACTTTCTTCCAGAAATAAATGCATCTCCACATAAATATTTTATTTCCATCTAATTTAGAATCAGACTGCATCTGAATTCCAATTTCTTTCAGTAATTTCTCCATCAATACTTATAGAAAGTCCTCTTTTCCAATTAAACAGACAGGCATTTACTTTCTCCCAGAAATAAATTCATCTCCGTATAAATATTTTTTCCATTTTATTTAGTATTAATGTTCGTGTGATTTCTAATTTCTTTCAGTAACTTCTCCATCAATACTTATAGAATATCCTCTTTTGTATTTTCAAAATAATCGGAGTGGCATTTACTTTTTCCCAGAAATAAATGCATCTCCGCAGAAATATTTTATTTCCTTCTATAACAGCTTCAGTTGCATGAGATTTCCAGTTTTCTCAGTAATTCATCAATCAATGATTATAGAATATCCTCTTTCGTATTTCCCAAATAAACTGAGAGTCATTTACTTTCTCCCAGAAATAAATGCATCTCCGCATAAACATTTTATTTACATCTACAATAGCTTCATTATGTATGAGGTTTCAAATTTTCGCAATAACTTCTCCATCAATGCTTACAGAATATCTTCTTTTGTATTTCCCAAATAAACGGAGAGGCATTTACTTTCTCCCATAAATAAATGCATCTCCGCACAAATATCTTAATTTCATCTACTGTAGCATAAATCTGCATGAGGTTATCAATTTTATTCGGCAACTTCTCTATCAGTACGCACAGAAAATCCTCCTTTTGAATTAAACGTTGAGGAATTTACTTTCGCTTAGAAATAAATGCATCTCCGCATTAATAATTTATTTCCTTCCTTATTAACATCAATCTGCCTGAAATTTCAAAATTTATTCCGTGACTTTTCCGTCAATACTTATAGAAAATCTTCTATCCGTATTAAACGGAGAGGTATTTGTTTTTTCTAAATAAACGAAGAGGCATTTACTTTCACTCAGAAATAAATGCATCTCCGCATAAATATTTCCCCATCTATTTAGTATCAATGTTCATGTGATTTTTAATTTCTTTCAGTAACTTCTCCAT
The DNA here is from genome assembly GCA_963932465.1 of Maratus speciosus. NCBI lineage: Eukaryota > Metazoa > Arthropoda > Arachnida > Araneae > Salticidae > Maratus > Maratus speciosus. Next base: position 57,035,298 of record OZ010794.1, read on the forward strand.
CAATACTTTTAGAATATCCTCTTTTATATTTTCGAAATAAACGGAATGGCATTTTCCTTTTCTCAGAAATAAATGCATCTCCGCATAAATATTTTATTTCCATCTACAACAGTTTCAGTCTGCATGAGATTTCCAGTTTTTTCAGTAATTCCTCCATCAATGCTTATAGAATATCCTCTTTTGTATTTTCCAAATAAACGGAGAGGCATTTACTTTCTACCAGAAATAAATGCATCTCCACATAAATATTTTATTTCCATCTACATTATCTTCAGTCTGCACGAGATTTCCAGTTTTTTTCAGTAATTTCTCCATCAGTGCTTATAGAATATTCTCTTTTGCATTTTCCAAATAAGCGGAGAGGCATTTACTTTCTCCCAGATATACATGCATCTCCGCATAAATATTTTATTTCCATTTATTTTAGTATCTGTCTGCATGTGTTTTCAATTTGTTTCAGTAACTCTGCATGAGATTTCCAATTTTATTCGACAACTTCTCTATCAGTACTTATAGAAAATACTCTTTTCCAATTAAATGGAGAGGCATTTACATTCGCGCAGAAATAAATGCATCTCCGCAAAAATATATTATTTCCTTCTGTTTTAATGTCAATCTGCAAGAAATTTCAAAATTTTTCCGTAACTTCTCCATCAATACTTATAGAAAATGCTCTTTTCCACTTAAACGAAAAGGCATTTATTTTCGCGCAGAAATAAATGCATCTCCGCATAAATATATAATTTTCATCTACTTTATCATGAATCTGCATACATAATATTCTGCAAATTTTTGTCCTTATTTGTTCCATCTGCATTGCACATTCCCCTATTTTCCGTGCAATTTATCCAACTTTAATAGATAATCCTCTTCTTTCTTTGAACAGAGTGGTATTTACTTTTCCTCAGAAATAAATGCATCTCTGCATAATAATTTCATTTTCGTCTTCTTTAGGATCAATTCGCATGAGATTTCCAATATTGTTTCAGTAACTTCTACATTAACTCTTAGAAAATCCTC
>OZ010794.1:57036517-57085517 GCA_963932465.1 Maratus speciosus
TTTTTCAATTTAACAGAGAGGCTTTTACTTTCGTCCAGAAATAGATGCATCTGCGCATAATTTTTTTATTTTCTTCCTTTTTGGATTAGTCTGCATTGAACATTCCCCTACTTTTCCTACAATTTCTCCAATTTTTTTATAGATAATCCTCTTATTTTTGAACCATAGAGGTATTTCTTTTTTCTATTATAAATGCATCATGAGATTTCCAATATTTTTTATCAATCTCTCCTAGAACATCTACTTTTTCAATTTAACAGAGAGGTATTTACTTTCATCCAGCAGCAAATGCTTCTCCGCAAAAATGTTTACTTTTCTTTCTTATTGGATCAATCTGCATTAAACATTCCAATTCTTTTCCTGGAATTTATTCCTTTATATGTAGAAAATTCTCATCTTTCTTTGAACGGAGAGGTATTTAGTTTTTCTCAGAACTAAATGCATTTCCGTATAAATATTTCATTTCCGTCTTCTTTAGGATCAATCTGTATGAGATTTCCAATGTTGTTTAAGTAACTTCTACATTAACAGTTATAAAATCCTCAGTTTCATTTTAACGGAGAGGTATTTACTTTCATCCAGAAATAAATGCATCTCCGCATATATATTTAGATTTTCGTCCTTATTAGATCATTCTGCATGGGACATTCCCCTATTTTTTTTCTATTTTCACCATTTTTATATAAATAATCGTTTTCTTACTTTGAATTGAGAGGTATTTACCTTTCCCCAGAAATAAATGCATCTGCGCATAAATATTTATCTTTCCGATTTATTTAGGGGCAATCTGCAGAATATTTCCTGTATTCCTCTTCAGTAAATTCTCCATTATTATTTAGGTAATCATTTTCTGCCATTCGATGGAGAAGCATTTACTTTAGTTCGGAAATATGTATATCTCCTCGTAAAAACTTTGCTTTCCGAATGAAATATAACCTTTACCATAAAACTAGCTGGACTGGACTATACCTTCAACGAATGTCTAAAAGTCATAACGAAATAAAATCACAATAAATCAGTCATTTACTTAGTGTCTTTCCCTTTTATAGTAGTTGAAACAGTATAAATAAAATTGCTTAAATACACATTTCATGGAAATTAGAGAATCTCAAAGTTACTGAACACAGCTAAAATGATAACTCATTTTATTATAATTAAATGTTTCATTCATTTTTCAGAAAAACGTTCACCTATACCTATTTATGCATTATATTTATTTTAAATTCATTTTATATAAAATTTAACCTTTTTGGCTTTAACCATTATTATCAACAATGAAACAATACAACTTTTATTATAGCGAAAATGCATCATTAGAAAGATACTAATACAACTTTCTACGGGTTCATACAAAATTATGAAAACCGATTCTTTCGGGTTCTTAAGAAATGTAACTTCTAGGAGTTATACATTTACATTCTGTAGGATTAAAAATGGAATAGAAAATATTGATACATGAATTGGTGAAATCCAGAAATGCAGTCTCGCTTCCACGCTTATTTCCACACCAAAATGCTGAATTATGGTAATTATCAGTGGATAGAAAATCTCGCATAATTGAAGATTTCACTCCGTGTTTTGAAGAAAAGTATATGTTTGTGCACGCGTTTCATTTCATTTCGTTCACATATCCCCACGCAGACAAGCAAATACCCACATCGGTCATCGAATTATAGAAGAGAGAAAGCCTAATGCTAAATATGTGATGAATTTAACGACAATTCAATGTTTATTTAAGTAAATTTTATTTCAATAAGAAAAATCAATTTACAAAAATTTTCAGTCTTTATAAACAGTATGCTTCATTCATATTGGGAAAGTTATATATTGAATTCCAGCTGAGGTCTCAAAAAAAATTTTTTTTTTTTTACTCCGAAGTAGAAGTAATTCTGTCCGTTCTATAAATTTTTGTCAATCGCATGTAACAAGCGTCACTCACGCTCTACGATTGTTATTATTGCCGAATGTGTAAAAAAAAAAACTAGTTGTAACAAGTCTATTAATAATTACTAAAATTAACCTTTTTAACTCATTATACTCAGTATAAGATGGGGTAGTTGATTACCTATTTCAATATATAGAGTTGAATGGATCTCAATTTCTAGGCTGTTCATTTCTAAGCTTTACAGCCAACACCAAAGGTCTTTTAATTATCAAATTCTCATATTTTTGCAAAGTCTTCATTTAATTGCAAAAAGAGACCATCTCTCGACAGTTTTAAATCATAATTTTCCGAAATTCGTATAAGAAATTTTGAGTTTCTCTTTCCAGATATATCCTATCACCAGGTCCGAAATGCATGCTCAGGAATGGTGTCCTGGGGCAACACAGCACGCCTCATGCATGCGAACCTTGGTTTCTCCATGTCCTATCGTATGTTCCTTTTACAGAAACATACCGTATGCTACAAAATATTTTTACAAAATTATTTCTTAAAAATATTTTCTGCTAGAACATCTCACATTCAGTCGCCATACAGATCCTTATGAATAAAAGACCGTACAAATATTTCGAAAAAGATAAAGAAACAGTAAGGAAACAGGTTAAAAATCACGAACACTCGATTTCAGCCCATGTCTATGCTACACTGTACTGTACAAGTAATATACTACAAGTATTTTTTTAACTAAAACATTGAGCTATTGTATTTTTTTTTTTTTTACAAAGTTTATATTGTTCCTATTATATTTTCTAAAGATTTTCTTTTTGATCGGTTGTCAATAATAATTAAAATACAATATTTTTTTAATAGCATTTGTTATATATATATATATATATATATATATATATATATATATTACAGTAGTAAAAGTTTGTAAATATTACAAAGAATTTTACTTTCCATTCTTTAATGCGTTTTCACAGTACTTACGTCTTATACATTATTCAATTAAAAAAATTTCAACATTTGATAGAACCTTAGCAATTTTAAAATAAAAAGAATTGACTTAATTTTGTAGTATACATGTTACTTAAATTTATGAATTAAAAAGGCCATTCGATTAAAATACGCATGGGATTACATTTATAGAGAGTGATCAACAAGCAATGTTTTTCTAGGAAAGAAGGACGGTACTTCGTACTTGGAAAATGGAACTGTACAATTTGAAAATAGTAAGGGGCATTAACCCATTAAGGATGAGCCTCTTTTACATTTCTTTTAATTATTCGACACCGGTTTTTTCCACATTGTCATTTTGATTCATTTAATCGCTCAAAATCTGAGGTTAGATAATGTGAAAATTTCCAAACTAAAATACTGGTATACAAATTAAAAAATTTTGCTCGCCTTACATGGCAAGTTTTCTTGCCAACCGGCTTTAATGAGTTAAGAAAAATGGCATAAGTGGCCTAGACACATTTCAAGAAATTAGTTGCAAAAATAGTAGGATATGGTAAAATATTACCAATATACTGACGCCCTCTGGGATTGATATCCTTGGAAACGGACTCGTGAAGATGATTTGTCGAGTTTTCTAACTGGAATCTACTAGACTCATGAATTTTGCTCTTCCAGGATCATTCTGAGCTGTTATAACTAAAAGCTGTAGAAACTCTTTTTTTCTTTATTTTGTAAAATTTTGATTTATTGTCAAATATAAAACTGTGATTTGGTATATAAAATTTTCCAACAAGATGTTAGGAAATAATATTAAGAAAAATTTAAGAAAAGTTGTCCATCTGAAATTACCTAGATGCATTTAAATATCCTCTACTGGACTTAATGGAATCATAAGTACTTTCCTGATATAGACGCCATAGCGTTTTTCAATAAAGCTTGGTGGAAGTCACACTTAATAAATTCAGATTTCTTATCGAATATTATCAGCAGCTTTGACAAAAAAAAAAAAAAAAAAAAAAAAAAAGGAAAAAAAAGCTAGGTAAATTCTTTTAAAAAAAGCAATTTTACAAATTACAACGACTATTTGGAAAATGATTTTTTCAAAGACTAAAATATAAGACATAAAAAATCGTACGAAGTTGATTATACATTACATACGCCATGGATTAAACATTAACATTCCTGGACCCATCATGAACAAATTTTAAAAGAAATTTCAGTTTTACAATTTTCGGTACTGTAAATTTTTTAACTTCTACGGAGCTGGTTTACGTACGCCATGGATTAAACATTAATATTTCTGGACCAATTTTAAATGAAATTTCATTTTTAAACTTCTAAACATCCCACAATATTACTTTTTATATCGTCGTATAGAGAAAAAAATGCATTTTTAATTGCAATTTGTTTGAAAGCTGTTTGTCAATTTGTTTCTGAGTTATTAATTTTTTTGTAGTTTTTATTTACTCTTTTGTCATAGTGGCAACAGAAGTGTCCCTGTTTAAAGTAAAGGGAAAATACAGATTACTGTATAGACCAATCAAAAAACGAATAAAATGCGGGATTCAACTAATAAAACACTTCGGATATGCTTTTGATTTCCTAACCTGACCGAGGACAATAATCATTTTTCTAAATGGTTAAAAAGAAAAAAAAAACTTGATGAACTGATAAGGCTTGTTTATGTACATATCACGCAAAATGTGCTTCTAATTACACAAATTTCTTTTGTCTGTATATAATGCGGATGAATAATTCCTATTAAATACAATGTGTAAATAATGAAAAAGCTACTTTTGTGAATTAAACAGCGACTACTTTTGTCAGAAATTACATGTAATTGCATCAGTTTTTTTATAAAGACCATTTTCTATATCCAGGCCCTAACCACAGAGAAGTATCTAATCCTATAGGGTGGTCTGAATGCATTTTAACTCATAAACTGAAACTTGAAACATGATAAACAATAAATCAAAGCAGATAGTACTTACCCCGGTACACGGTGGCATTCTTCGTCTAAGAAGAGAAGCGAATCATCGCATAGTCAACACTGCTGGAGAGTCAAATTCAGTGACAAGATGCAGATTCACAAAAACACTCAAAACTTTTGAAATTTTGCAGAAACCTTGTTCATATACATCGGGAAAGATGAATAATAACGAGTAACAATTACCGGACCTTAAAATTCTTTCTGCAAACTAAAATTTATTGTCCCTCAAGCTACTACTCTTAAAAGGTACATTTGACTACTGATGTGCAAGGAAAATTATTTGTTACATATAACTAGTCCGATTGTTGTGCTATTGTATTATTACATGCGATTGTTATTTTTGCAGTGTTATAAAAACAACAATGCATTCAATCCAAAATACCCTGCTCATCTGAAGTGCAGTTACATTTGCAAGTAAAATACATTGTTAGAAAGAACTTTCCTATGTTTATCCCATTGTTGAACAAAACGCGATTGTTGTTAGAATGTTTTATTGAAGTCACTTTTTATATGTTTATTATCTAAATCTTGGAACGTTGATGATTGTTTCGGCATCTCCGCATAAATATTTTATTTCCTTTTTCTTGAGGATCAATCTGCGTGTGATTTTCTGATATTTCTTATACCATTTCACCGTTATTATTTAGAAAATCCTCTTTTTCAATTTAACGGAAAGGAATTTACTTTTCTCCAGAAGTAAATGCATCTCGCATAAATATTTGATTTCCGGCCTCTTTCGGTGCAATCTGCTATGAGATTTATCATGTTTTTTCTACAATTTCTACATTGTCATTTATAGAATCATGTTCTTGAAATCAACAGATAGGTTTTTATTTTTCTACATAAATAACTGCACGTTCACATTAAAATATCATTTTTTCCTTTTCTCGTATTATAATGTATATGAATATTAAATATTTCTTCTGTGATATTTCTATAATTATTCAAAAACTTTCTTGAGATTTTTTGAGAGATTCTTGAAGTCAAAGGACTGGCTATCATTTTAGTTCAGAAATAAGATCGTATCTTCATTAAAAAAATTTCCGAACGAAATGTAACCACTACTATAAAACTAACTGGATTTAACTGTACTTCCAACAAATGTCTAAAAATCATAACGTAAAAAATCAAGGTAAATGAAACGTTTGACAATTTCTTTCATCTTTAAATTCCTTTTTATAGTAGTAGAGAAAGTATAAATCAAATTGTTTAATGACAATTTTCCTTAAAATATTTGAATCTCAAAATAACTGAATATTCACTGTTAAAAATCTGGGGCATTTGCTGCATCGTCACTCCATCGCTTTTATAGGAAACTGTAACTTGACTATATTTTGGGGCATTCTCATTGGTCAGAACAGAAACAGTCTATAAAAGTGGTGGAGTGAGTATGCAGCAATTGGCGCATATTTTTAACAGTGTAGTTAAAATGATAAATCTATTAGCATTAAATGTTTTATTTTTCGATGAAAATGTTTATCTATACCTATTTATGCACTCTATTTATTTGACATTCATTGTATGTAAAATTTTACGATTGTGGCAGTAATCACTATTATCAACAATGAAACAATACAATATTTATTACAGCGAAATTTCATCTTTTAAAAGACCCTAACACAACCTTCTGTTTACTTATATACTTATAAAAGGAAAATTCTAAAGGTAATACATTTACATTCTGAAGGATTACGTGCATATGAATTCTAAATTATGGTAATTAACAGTGGCAAAGCGTGATGTACCATAATGAAAAATCTCGCATTATTTAGAATTTCACTCCGTATTTTGAAGAAAAGTATATACTAGTGTGCCGCGTTCCATTTCATTTCGTTCACTTATCGCCACGTAGACACACAGACACTCACATACATGTAGATAAATAATTTCTATGAATTACAGAATTACAGAAAAAAACATAATGGTAAAAATGTGAACGACAAGTAGAAACTCAATCCTTATTTAAGTAACTTTTATTTCATAGAAAAAAAGTCAATTTGCAGCAATTTTCCTTTTCTATCAACAATATTCTTCATTCATAGTTTTGGTAAATTTATATTTTTAAATTCCGTCTGAGTTCTTGTAATTTTTTTTTTTACTCAGAAATAGGTCCATTTATTTTGGCTCTACATTTTGTCGGCACACGAAAAAATTTTATTTACGCTCTACAATTGCTGTTTTTGCCGATTTTGTCAAAATAACTGGCAATAACATGTGCATCAATCATTACTAATATTATCCTTTTTATCTCATAATTTTCAGAATAAATTGAAGTAGTTGATCACAAATTTCAATACATAGAGCTGAACAAAAATCAAGGTATCATAAGCCAACCTCAAGGGTCTTTCAAATAACAAATTCTCATATTTTGAAAGGTCTTCATTTAAGTGCAAATAGAGATTATCGTTCGAGAATTTTTAATCATCCGTTTCCGAAATTCTTATCAGGAAAGTTTGCGTTTCCCTTTTACCAGATATTTCCTATCACCAAGTCTGAAATTCATGCTCCGGGGCGGTGTCCTGTGGCAACTCGGCACCAGTGGCGTGGCGTGAAAATTTTCGGTGGTCATCGCAATTATTTAAGTTTGTGGTGAAAATTATTAACTCTAAAATTCAATGGTTGAATGTTCAAAAAAAACTTTAAATCTTACCTTCACTTATACATGAACTCCAAATGTTCTGCTAAAACTGGATCGTAGAGTTTTAAAAGCTTATTAAGAGTTTTAAAATATTGCTTGGTCATCGCCGCATCCAGCGATGATCGGACGCCACGCCACTGCTCGACAAGCCCGATGCATGCATATCTAGGACCGGGAGGTGGTGTCTCCATGACCTATCATGTGTTCCATTTACAGAAACATATTGCATGCTACAAAATATTTTTACAGTATTATTTCTAAATAATGTTATCTGCTAGAACAACATGCTTTCACCCGACCTAAAGATCATCATAAAGAAAAGCCCCCGTATAAATCTTTCAAAAAAGATAAAGAAACAGTAATAGATCGGTAGGCGGCAGCACAAACAATTACCTCATCGAGTTCACGGCTGAAATTTCAGAATTAGTTAAAAACTCGATTCGTATATTTAAAAACAATCGGTCTGCCAAGTCACATTTTGGGGGACAACTCCTGAAAACTAGATTTAACGGTTGACTCGTAGGTTTACCATTGTATTTTCCTGCACCTAATTGTATGAAAACATGGACGACTGGCAGCAGGAAAACACAATAGTAAACCTACGAGTCAACCGCTTTAATCGGGTTTTTAGGCGTTTTCCACCAAGATAAGACTTGGCAGACCAATTGCGTTTTAATATGCGAATCCAGTTTTAACAAATTCTGGAATTGGATGAGGGGATTATCTCAGCTGCTGCCTCCCGGTTTATAAGCAAACTGGTTCAAAATGATGGAACACTTGATTTCCGCCTATGCCTATGCTACAATGTATTATACAAGTAATTTTTCGATTAAAACATTAAAATATTGCATTTTTCTAGCGAAATTTATATTGTTCCTATTATATTTTCTAAAGATTTTTTTTATAGTTTATCAATAATAATTTAAATACAATATTTTGTTTAATAGCGTTTCTTATTATATGTATGTATATATCTTAAAGTAGGAAAAGATGGTCGAATTTACAAAGAATTATACTTTCCATTCTTTTATGCGTTTTCACAGTTTTTACGTCTCATACGTTATTCAATTAAAAGAATTTCAACATTTCATAGAATCTTGGTAATTTTAAAATAAAAAGAATGAACTTAATTTTGTAGTATACAATGTTACTGAAATTTCTGAATTATACAGGCCATTCGATTAAAATACGCATGTGATTACATGTATAGTGAGTGGTGAACAAGTAATGTTTTTCTCAAGACTTCCTTATCATATTATCAGACTTGACAATCCGGTGAAAGCCTATGGGTGAAATTGTCCCCGATAACTGCCAACTTATTAACTGACTTTGTCCCGTAAGTTACGCCACCTGGTGCATACTACTGGTAATACTACGTAAACAAATGTATAGTGAAAAATGGAAAATATTGTGTTATTGACATTAAAAAATATTTTTTGAATTCCACTAAAATAAATATGCAAAGTAAAATTATTTTGCACAATTATTTTTTGGCGTTTAAAAATGTTGAAAATGAAGATTTAAATGCAAGATTTATTGGTACTTTTTTCAGTAAAGAGGTCTTTGTGTTTTTTTTTTTTTTTTTTTTTTTTTTTTTTTTAATCTGGCGCACTTTGGTCTTCAAAAAGTGAGATTTGTTGCCAAATGATACAAACAGTGATGAAAACAAAAAATTATGAACTGTTAACTTGTTTTATAAGAATTTACATGTATAAATTTAATTTATAGATATTATTGATTTTTATATACAATTTACTTATTTGTATATAAAAATAGATAAATTGCTTTTTATATATTAAATAAATTGTATAAATATTGAAAAATATTTCTTCTTTATATGAAACAGTGAATAGGTTTCCAGAATACGTTGCCAAATTTCGTTCTCTCGCCAAGGATTGAAAAATATCGATTTTTTATTATATAATGTAGTATTAACAAATTTTATGTAATCTGTTCCACAGCCAAAGTTAGATGCAAAAAGTGCGATGCTGGAATTATGTGGTATCATTTACACGGTTTAAAAATAAAATTAATTTTGCGCCAAACTACACTTACTGTATTAAGCCAATTGGCTCTAGGTCTGATTAAGGAAGAATACCCAAACCAAGATTTACAAACACAAAAATCGTAGCATGACAAGAATACGGTTTTTGGGGAAAAGCTGAGGGACATGTATAAATTTAAGTGATTATTAAACTATTTTATTTTTCCAATTTTTTTAGGTTTTTATGACTTCAGTCTGTTTTTTGTGTATCTATACGTCTTTTAACTTTCCTAAAATGCTTTGTTACATCTTAGTAAAACTTACATAACATGTGTGAGTTAAAACAAGGAAATTAATTACGCACCAAACTACGCTCGCCAAGATATGCCAATTGGCTGTGGTGCAAATTATCAAACTTTCCATAGATTAATACATGCAAACTTTATATGAAAATATAGTGAAGCTTTCATCTAAAATATGTTAAACTGAAATGATCCCCCATACCTACAAAAATAAAACAAATGACAGGCCAATAAATAAATAAATGAAACTGTGCATTGAAAAAATTGAAAGAGCGACGTTAAATTAATACTGTAACATGAAATTAACTGTGAAAAGAAAAAAAATACCAGAAATAAAATTAATCACATATTTGAAAATATAAAAGAGAAAAAAAAATTTACATTTTCCGGATCTAGATGCTATCCATTTATTTCAATAACTAATATCACTGAGAAATTCATGGTAAAATATTTTACTTTCCTGATTATTATTATTATTATCATCATCATTTATTTACATAACGGAATACAGCAGTAAACTTTTTTTGTTTAACAGTAAAATAAGTTCATTTTTTAAATACAATGTCTAGAACATATGAAAATTTTAAGATTAACAACTATCATTTGCAAACTACAAAGCACATCGTAAAGAAAATGGTAAAAGACAAATGGAAAACAAATTAAAAAATATTTCTGTTTCTCACGTTAGATGGCGCTAGTCACAGGAAACCATGTGGTTTCTAACCACGTGTACAGCGGACAAAGGAAACTTAACGATTGCGAGGCCTGTTATTATGATAAGGAGGCCTTGGTTTTTCTAGGAAAAAAGAACACTACTACGTACTTGGAAAATGGAACAGCACAATTTGAAAAACGTAAGGGTCATTAGGAAGAATAGCATAAACCGCCTAGACTCATTTCAAGAAATAAGTTACAAAAATAATAAGTTATGGTAACGTATTACCAAGATACTGATGGACAGGGATGTAGTGGAGGGTATACGGAGCTATACGCCGTATACCTTCTGGATTTTTTTAAGGAACACCGTATACCCTTTGTTTCTCAAGAAAGCTATAGTATATACACTCTGCCTTGAGCGTATACCCTCTGCTTTGAGCGAATACCCTCTGTGTTTTTTACGACTACACCACTGCTGATGGAACAACGGCACCCTATTGCATAAAACAATTTTTTTTTTTTTTTTTTTTTTTTTTTTGCATCTGTACTTGAAATCCTTGGAAACGGAATCGTGACTGGGATTTATCGTGATCCGAAGAGATTCTACTAGACTCATGAACTTTGCTCTTCAAGGAACATTCTGAGATGTTAACTGAAAGGAGTAAAAACTCTTTTTTTTCTTTTTTTTTGTAATTTTTTTTCCGTATATAAAATTTTCCAACAAGACGTTAGGAAATAATTTTAAGAAAAATGTAAGAAAAGTGGTCCATCTGAAATGAGATATATGTGTTTAAATATTCGCATCTGGTCTTTATATAAACATAGGTACTTCCTTGATATAGGCGCCTTGGAGTTTTTTAATAAAGCTTGGTGGAAGTCACACTTAAGAAATTCAGATTTCTTACCAAATAATATCAGCAGCTTTGACAAAAAGAAAAAAAAACCTGTAAGAACTATAAGGCTTGTTTATTTACGTATCTAACAAAAATTGCTTCTGATTATACACTAGGGTGGGTCGAAAAAACCGAAATATTTATAATCGAAACGTAATAGCGCGGAAAAGTTGCCTTTTGTAAAAAAGATAAAATACGTAAATTATTACACCGATTGGTTAATATCTTTTACCGCCGCAAGGGGTCCAAATTTCGAAAAAATCGCAAAAAACATACTTTTAGCAATTTTTTTTTTTAAATTATCCGAACATGCTTATTCATTTTCTAATAGAACGCAATAGCCACGCCAAGATATTAGTAATGTAACATTAACATTTCATTTTTGTGACATCGTTGCTTTTACTGCCACAACAGGGCCAAAATTTCTAAAAAAATGTTAAAAATTAAAGTTTTTCATTTTTTCAATTTTCATAACTTTTGTAATGTTTTCAGATTTTTTACATTTCTAATAGGCTGGGAAAGGCATTTTATGTTGTTAATTTCATGCACATTGTTAACCATGATCACTGTAATTCTATTAAAAAAATTGCTCAATGATAGAAACACCTGCAGCTGCCTGCACGTAAAATTAATTTCTCGCTGCTGAAGGGCCACGTTTCACTTTGTTCGTTTTTTTTTTTTTTTTTTTTCTTTTTTTTGTTAATGTACTCCTTTTACTCTATATTTTGATGGCCCTAAAGATAGAAATATCTGGCAGGTTAAAGAGGTGGCAAAGTTTCATCTTTGCGAAGTCAAGGAGGAACATATCTCTTTGTACTAGAACCAGGTCTGTATTATTTTCGTCATTTGACCCCCATCGTCTGGCAAGGCGAATTCTATATGCAATGACATTATACATTTTTTGAAGAAAAATGAAATCTCGACTGGAATAATAATTGCAGTTGAATTTCGCGGAACTGTCTTCAAAACAGGATGCAAAGGTGGTGTTATAGTAGGATTAGTTGAGAACAACTTTTAAAAAACCACTTTAATGGCTTCCTTGACCTAACTTCAATGAGCTTCCACTGAGACGTCTTTTCAAACATCTTGATGACAAAAAACAGGTTCTCTATCATATTTGTGGCCCAATTGGTTGATCTCTTGCGATTTGCGAATTATTACCAATTGCAAAATTTAAGCCAATTTAATCTGATCACCTAGCTGTTGATAAAGATGATTTGTCAACTGACCAGAATTATATGTCTGAAATATTGCAAGCTCTTTCAACACGCGTGTATACAATTGACCTTTTTTGCTGAGTCCCTGGACAAATATTTCACGCAAGGTGGATCATTAATGCTATTCGAATTTTGAGACTCTACGTTGGAACAAAGAAACCCTCTTCTTAACTTGTCATACTCTTTGAGTACATCCTGAAAATCTACTGCATCAGTTGGTTTACAATTAAAATGAATCACTCATGTTTTCCAGAATCTGTGCACTATAGTTAGTAACTTACGTTACTTGACAGATAATCTACGAAAGATTATAGTTCCCGTATTTTCACGAAATGACTATTTCGCAAATCATACAAATAGCCTCTTTGGAATGATAGCATATGAAGAGGAGAACATCAAGGCCCCAACCATGAAGAATAGTACCATCCATCACTTTATCATAGCAGACTTCAACACTGAAGCTTAAAATTGTATGACTTTAGTCTACTGACAAAACTGAAAACTAACGGAACCACCTCTTATTGTTTCTTTATCGAATAAAAACGCTGGTGAGTTTAAAATGTTCGATTAAAGATACCAGATATTATAACTTTCCTTGTCCCACTCAATCACTAGAAAGATGCGTGAAATTATTCATTGAAGCACTGATAAAGTTTGGTTACTAGAACAGAGGGAGGATCGCATCTGATCAGTTTTGGCCTCTCGAGAAATAATGGCTTCATCTGAAAGCAAGTTATATTATAAAATTCATTTACATTAAATTCTTCTTCATTTTAAGTTTATTTAAGCCGTTTCAGTTAAACATCTCTATATTTTAATTAATAAAATACTAAAACATTTTGCTCATTTTATATAGTTTTTGTGGCATGAATTGGCTGTTATGAAGTAAAACAACAGTAAATGAAGTGATCGTCAAGAAAAATGAATGATTAACTTTATTTTCAAGTCTATTACAAATAGTTATAAAAAATTATGATATACTAATAGATATAAAGTAAAATTATTTATTTCTAGACATAGTATAGAAATTATAAAAATTTAGAAAAAAAAATGAAAAATTGAAATTTTTGAAATTTTTACAAAAATATGGTCTTTTTGCGGCAAATAAAGATATGATTTCATCATAATGAACATTTACCGGGACATTTCTCATATCTTCATGTAGCTATTGCGTTCTATTAAAAATTGTATTGGAATGTTTGGATAATTTAAAAAAAATGATAAAAAAACATGTTTTTTGCGATTTTTTGAAATTTTGGCCCCCTTGCGGCGGTAAAAGATATTAACCGATCGATGTAATATTTTAGAAATTTATTCTGTATTACAAAAGGCAACTTTTCCGCGCTATTACATTTCGATTATAAAAATTTCGATTTTTTCGACCCACCCTATTATACACATTGGGTAAATTTCTTTTGACTGTATATAAAACGGATAAATAGTTTCTTTAACTTAAATACGATGTGTAAATTTTGAAAAAGTTACTTTTGGGAATTAAACGGTTAATACTTTGTAAGAAATTACGGGTAATTTTCTTCGTTTTGTGCAAATACCATTTTCTGTATCAAGGCCCCTATTTCAGAGAAGTACTTAATCCTGCAGGATAGTCTGAATACACTTTAATTTACAGTCTGGAACTTGAAGCCTGATACACATTAAGCAAAGCAGATGGGACTTACCCCTATACCCAGCAACATTGTTCGCCTAACGGGTGGGATCGAATCATTGCATAGTCCAGTCACCCGGAGAGTGAAATTCAAAGGCAGGGTGCGGATTCACAAAGATGGGCTAAACTCTTGATAATTTACAGAAACCTGATTCATATACATTGGGATCGACGGAGAATAGTGGCGATGAGAAACAAATTATGGGTTCTAAAACTCCTTCTGCAAACTAAAACTAACTGTCCCTCAAGATTTTACTTATCTGAATTACACTTTACTACTGATGCGCGAAGAAAATTCATTGTTAGAAATTACTTCTCTGATTGTTGTCCCATTGTTCAATTGAATTGAATTGTTGTTTTCCAGTGTTTTGAAAAATAAAATGCATTCATTCGAAAATTCATCTGACGTTATCGCTGACACGTGCAAATAAAATCCATTGTTAAAAGATATTTCCTATGTTTATCCAATTGTTGAATTGAAGGCGATTGTTATTAGGACCCTTTATTAACCCGTTTTGTATGTGTGTATTGTTTAAATCTTGCGACTTTAGATTGACCCACTTCCGAATAAGTTATTTATTTAAAATTTGGCACACTTATAGAACTTGTATGGCAATACAATTAAAAACAGAAAAAAGTGGATCATTTCCGAGCAATAAAGCAATACAAAACATCTGCCCAAAACTTGCATATTTCCCATAGAAATAACATTACAGTTGTTTAATTTTAATTCAGAAAGATCCATTGTTTCAATTCTAATACATTATAACCATACTGCTGTCCTCTTCATTATGATGTCAGTATTGCACGATGCCCAGATTTATGCTTTATAATATAATTAACTTGTAGAAATATCACCTCTAAAATATTTTTTTGTAAACATTTCCCCAATTCTCGTACGTTTCAACATTTTTTTAATATCCGCTAGCGTTAACTTCTTGCCAATTTTTGCGACAAATGAAGAAATATAACCAAATTTGGCGCCAAAATACTGCTAGTAAGGAAACCGACTCAGCTAACACTGGCTAACATGTTGAAATTCTCATTGAAATTCAATATTCACGAAATCTGGCAATGAAACTTCTAAAATTGGTTACCCTCACGTTTTCCTCCAACTTTTCTAAGTAAAATTAGCTATGGATTGTATTTTTCAGTTTTCGGAAAATGCCGACTAACTATATTGGAAAAGGTTCGTCTCGGACATGGATAAAAACATTAAAGAAATGTTTGATGACTATTTGGAAGATTGGAACGAAAACGAATGGGTGGGATGCAGCGAAAATTATATGAGAAGAAATAAAAAGTAGATTGGATACATTGGATACAGTGCGTTTCTTGTTTGCGCTAGCTTCATGAAGGATGTTCACGATTTGAAGTAATATGCGATAATTGTGGAAAGAAATTAAATAGCAAGAAAGAAATTACGGCAAAACTAACTTAACTCATAGTATATAAAACATTTTCATAAATGATTTTTAAATCTGTTGAGATATTAAGATTTCAAGAAAATAATTTAATTTTCATGGGTATATTAAAAGGTCAAATAATACTTCATCTTATACTATAATGCGAGCAAAAATTGTGTGTGTGTGTGTATGTAAATTTTATCTTAAAAACGGCTCTAACGATTTTGACGAAATTTTGTATTTTACCATTTTCGGGCATGGTAAGACCATTGGGCTAGGTCACGTGTTCGAGAAAATTCGATTAGTGGGTCATTTTGGGTCGTAATGGGTCAAGGTCAAGCTAATTATATCTAAAAAACTGCTCAATCGATTTTGTCCAAATTTCACATCCAATCGTTTTTCGACACGAGGAAACTTTTGGGCTAGGTCACATGTTCAAGAAACTTCGGTTAGTGGGTCATTTTTGGGTCAATATGGGTCAAGCCAATTTTATCTAAAACACGTCTCTAACGATTTTCACTAAACTCTATATTCTACAGTTTTGGATTACGAGAAACTATTGCGCTAAGTCGCATGTTCGAGAAAATTCGTTTAGTGGGTCATTTTTGGGTCACCGTGGGTCAAGCTAACTCTATCTAGATAACTTCTTTAACGATTTTGACGAAACCTTGTACCCTACTGTTTTCGGGCACGAAAAGACCACTGGGATGGGTCTCGTGTTCGAGAAAATTCCTTTAGTGGGTCATTTTGGGTCATAATGGGTCAGGGTCAAGTTAATTATACCTAGAGAACGGCTCAATAGATTTTGACTAAATTTTGTATCTAACCATTTTCGGGCACGAAAAGATCGTTGGGGTGGGTAACGTTTTCAAGAAAATTCGATTAGTGGGTCATTTTAGGTCATAATGGGTCAGAATCAAACTTATTATATCTAAAGAACGGCTCAATCGATTTTCACGAAATTTTGCATTTTGCCATTTTCGGGCATTATAAGACCATTGGGCTAGGTCAAGTGTTCGAGAAAATTCGATTAGTGGGTCATTTTGGGTCGTAATGGGTCAAGGTCAAGCTAATTATATCTATAAAACGGCTCAATCGATTTCGACCAAATTTCACATCGAACCGTTTTTCGACATGAAGAAACTATTGGGCTAGGTCACATGTTCGATAAACTTCGATTAGTGGCTCATTTTTGGGTCACTATGGGTCACGCCAACTTTATCTAAAAAACGGCTCTAACGATTTTCACTAAACTCTATATTCTACAGTTTTGGATTACGAAAGAACTATTGGGTTAAGTCACATGCTCGAGAAAATTCGATTAGTGGGTCAGTTTTGGGTCAACGTAGGTCAAGCTAAGTTTATCTGGATAACTTCGTTAACGATTTTGACGAAATTCTGTAATCTATCGTTTTCGGGCACGAAAAGACCATTGGAATGGGTCTCGTGTTCGAGAATATTCTATTAGTGGGTCATTATGGGTCAGTGTCAAGCTTATTATATCTAAAGAAAGGCTCAAGGCGTTTTCACGAAATTTTTTAATATACGGCCGTTTCTGGTCATGAGAGGACCATTGGGCTAAGTCACATGTTCGAGAAAATTCAATTAGTGTGTCATTTTGGGTCACAATGGGCCAGGGTCAAGCTAATTGAATCTAAAAACATGCTCAAAACATTTTGACCAAATTTTATATTATGTATACCATTTCTGGGCATAAGAAGAGAATTGGGCTAAGTCACATGTTCGAGAAAATTCGATTAGTGGGTCATTTTGGCTCACAATGGGTCAGGGTCCAGCTAATTGTATCTAAAAAACGGCTTAAACGATTTCGACTAAATTTTGTATTCTATCGTTTCCGGGCTTGAGAAGACCATTGGGCTAGGTCGTATGTTCAAGAAAATTCGATTAGTGTGTCATTTTGGATCACAATGGATCAGAGTCAAGCTAATTGTATTTAAAAAGCGCTTCAAAACATTTTGACATAATTTTGTATAATACCGTTTCCGGGCATGATAAGAGCATTGTGCAGGGTCGCATGTTCAAGAAAATTCAATCAGTGGTTCATTTTGTGTCCTAATGGATCAGGATCAAGCTAAATGTATCTAAAAAACCGCTCGAAAGATTTTGACAAAACTTTGTACTAACCCGTTTCTGGACAAGATAAAAACATTCGGCTGGGTCGCATGCTCAAGAAAATTCTATTAGTGGGTCATTTTGGTGATAATGGGTCGGGGTCAAGCTAACGGCATCTCAAAAAGGTTCAAACAATTTTGGCAATTTTTTTTTTGTTATACCGTTTCATTGTACAAAAAGACCATTGAAATAGCTCACATCTGTCGATGAATTTCGGGTAGTGGTTTTTTGACTCAACGTGGATCAAGCTTATTTTACCTAGAAAACGACTAACGATTTTCACTAAATTTTGTATTCCATTGTTTTCAGGCTCGAGAAGAGCATTGTGATAGGTCGGATGTTCGAAAAAACTCGATAAGTGGGTCATTTTGGGTCACTATGTTTCATGGTCAAGCTAATTGCATCTAAAACAGCAAGAATGATTCAGTGGGGGAAAATATATCGAGATAAACAGAAAGCTAATTTTGACCGAGCTTAGCTCGGTCATTCCTGCTAGTATAATCTTAATGTTCAGTAACTTAATTGTGAGGAAGTTCATTTAATTTTCATGTAATGAAAATAAACTTTATAAATATAATATATGTGCAATTTTTTCAATATTTCATTGTGGTCCTCCTCACCCTGAGTAGTCCGGGTGAGATAGGCCACATAGTAAAAATTAAAAATATATATAAAGAAAGATCTTTTAAGGAACATCATACACTATGCATATACACTGCAAAAAGCAAAATATATGTAAATATATGGCTTTCAGAATGTGAAGAAAAATCGTGGTTCATTTCTCTCGTAACAAGCCTATACATTTTTCTAAATTATTAATATTTGTATCTAATATTATTAATTAATATTTTATTATTATATTATTAATATTTTAAATTATTAATATTCCTCTTATTCGTGTCCTGTCTCTCTTGTGTTTTGTGTCGTCACTACCGCACAGGAAAGCGTTTCCGACCATGGATTGTATGGTAATTTGTGCTTGTCTAGTTGTGTTCTATCACTCCCTAACGTATGTACCATGAGTTTAGGGACATCCTGTATTTTTTTTTATATAGGTATACAATGTTACCTCGAAAATCCGGTAACTTAAAAAATACAAGGACAGTGGCTCCATCGTTTAATGTTGTTCCAAATGCGGTCTATTCAGTTAAGCTGTCGGCATGGCAGACCAGATGCTGTTACCAATAAGGTTATCTAAGCGAGATATACCCGTCAGTTATCGGCCTACGTAGCTCAATAGACAGATCATTGGCAATGCAAGTCAAAATGTTCTGGGTGCAAATTCCGGCTAGGGAATTACACCGAGTTAGAAAAACTCAATTCGTATATTCCAATTAATTTAAAGAAACGTATTTTTTAAAGGAGATTATAACACTTAGCACACTTATTCTTGCATCTTAATATTCACAGATGTAAAAGTTTTAGAGAGGACAGTTTTAGAGACTTTGTTAAAATACAAAATGGTGTTTATTTTTTTTAACTGCATCAACCAAATTATGAGTAATTTAAATCAATAGTTCTAGAACCAAACAAAATTCTAAAATATTTGCTAGAAAGTGAAGAAATCAGTTGAAGTTTATAAGCAAAATAGATTATTATTAATAATGCAAGTAATGCATATATGACTCTGTTAAAGCTAGACTTAACAGTAATAAAAATTATTTAGTCTGAAACTGCAAAAGAGTTTCGAATACTCCTTTGAGAAAGTTCTAGTACAACAGATGAATCATTTACGAAAATCATTATAAAAGATAAATCGGGATATGTATACCTAAAATATTTTTTAATGAGATGAAATTCATATAATTAGAAAATTTTTCTGAGCCGTTGATGAATGAGTGACATTTTATTTTATTTTATATGAAAATAAAAAGTTTTGGTCAGAGGCACAACCAGCCAACTTGGGTCACACTTGGGTCACGATTAATAAAGATGTACGTTTAATAAACACGTATAATTAATTAATAATTATCTGTATTTCTGTATGTATTAATTATTTAAAATTTTCTGGGGACATTTTCGTTTGAAAATAGGTAGATTACCGAAATTTTGCTTCGGTTATGGTCTTAAAAATCTGTTTTGGTAGATCCTTAATTTTTATTACATGTGCCAGGAGACCCACTGGTCAGTTATCATTTCACACATTTAGTCCAATGATCAGCCAACCATTGGTTCAGACGCAATTCCTGCAGATGCCACAACCAATAGACAACTGCTAGGCTGACTTTCTTTTTCTTAATTAATCTGATTCATTTTGTATATATTTTACAAAAAGAGCTTAAATAAGCATGGATTATAAATAAAAAATTATCACAAAGCCTTATTATTATTATTGTATAACTTTTTTAATCCGGAATCTGCACGATTAGGGCGATTCCGGATTATAGGAAATTAAATAACTTTAGAATTACATTAACATATTTAAAATAGTGATACATAAGGCTAATTATAAAAAACTATGTATATAGCATTTAGAGATACCGAAGTAAGTCACAAATTAAGTAATATTATGATAATAATAATAATAAAATCCGATTTCGAGATGTTTTGGTGCCATTTTCTTATCTTTGTAGAAAGAAAAATAGCAAAATTAACATTCATTCTGAATTTTTATAACATAATATTTAAAAAAGACATCTATATTAATTACCGTGTACTCAGAAAGTTCTTACAATTTTAAAATTGAAAAAAGAAATAATACATTTGATAATGTATTTTTATTTTCCTTAATCTTCATCTGAAATTCCTTTATATATATGTGATGGTGCTATCTATGATCTGTAATTGAAAATAAAAACGAATAAACGTTCTGAAATGTCCAGCTTACAGAAATTTCCGAACTATTAGAGATGACCAGATTAAAGATGTAATACTGCATTATATAGATTTTCTTATGCATCTTCAGACATTATGGAAGATTATGATAAAGAGGCTACTTCACCCATGCCACCATCTCACTAATATTAATCCTATGAATGAAATCTTTTTAAATATCTCGTTTGCATTTCAATATTTCTAATTTTTTTTCACTGTATAAGCTGAAGTCGATCTCTACAGAATCATTTTTTAACTTATTCAATTTTGTTTCAAGGTTGTTTTTTATGAGGATACTTTCACAATCAGAACTAAGTTTAGAAAGTAAAAATATCCTCATAAAAAAAAACCTTTTAACAAAATTTAAAAAGTAAAAAATGACCTTTGTGGAGATCAACCCCCAGCTATCCAGTGAAAAAACTAATCCTTGGGATATATAAAAAAAGTAGCTCGTAATAAATACATTGTCTTCAGTTCAAACAAATAGAAAAAAAAGACATACATCTTTTCATTTGATTCACAACAATTTTTATTCTTTAATTCCAATATAATTTGGAATTAGAACAATTTAAATTTTGTTAAAAAAAGAAGATCATATGTACAAACAATTTCAGAAATTTTTAA
Organism: Maratus speciosus; assembly: GCA_963932465.1. Classification (NCBI taxonomy): domain Eukaryota; kingdom Metazoa; phylum Arthropoda; class Arachnida; order Araneae; family Salticidae; genus Maratus; species Maratus speciosus. The sequence goes on from OZ010794.1 coordinate 57,057,684, forward strand.
AAGAAAAAGAAATACAACTTTAATAACACATTTTTAAAAGAATTCATACATCAATTAAGAACAAATTTCAGTTGTTAGGATTTGAAACTTTTTTTTTTGGAATACTGGCAAAATTGAAAAAAAAAAGGCCATTTTTAACAGGAGAGTACAGTTCAAACATTTCATAACACAATCGGGGCTTTTATTTAACGTGTAATATCATTCTTTTGAAATTTAAAAACAAATTTTGCAGCCTAGTAACACCTGTAATGAGAAACAACAGGATGGCGGATTAAAAAAAAAAACAATTATTCTTTCTTTACAAAATTTTACATTGTTTACATTGCAGAATATTTTCCTAAAAGAATATGGTGAATTTTAAAGAAATTACCAAGACTGAATTTTCCATTGGTGTGTATGGCACAAGAAAACCAAGAGCATTTCTTTTTTTCAAAATATATTTTTTATATATGCTTGTCACGATTTCTCCACCCTATATAAATCTTAGTCTTTAAAACAGATACAATTAATGGATGTAAATGAACACCCCACAATGACATTGATTTTCTGATGATTATAGACAAAGGCAGAATGGTAGCAGGCCCTCAAAGCATTCAGAATCAAACACAGATAATTTTTTTTAAATCGATTGAGATATAAACATTATATAGTTAACAACATTGTGCACTGAATTTTGTGTAAATTAATTTTTTAACTAATCAATGCCCTTTTTGTTAACCCTTTATGTCTCAAATTATGAAATCTTGAAAATTTCATCTTCTATAACATTTTTCGGGAATTTTTGAAATTACATTAGAAAATTTACAGAATCATTTAATAAATTTTAGAAGGATTTTGCCAAATAAAATTAAGTTTGAATTTATAGGGATTTTGTGCCTTATTTATAACTCCACTCATATCTTTTATTTAAAACTTTTTATTTCTATTTTGTAGAAATAGAAAATGCACAAATACAAGAGAAATATATCCAAACTGAAACTTTTCTTCTCCAATATTTCAATGTTAAGAAACTGAAAAGATGCAAAGGCAAAAGAAATCATTCTTCTAAAAATATTTTTGGTTTGTGCAACCAATAATGCTTTAGGAACAAGACAAAGTAATGTATCTATAACTCATTCTAAACTGCATTGCTACTAATCGATGTACTAAATTAACTTTATAACAAGTTATTTTAATGGTACTTTAAAGTACCATAGGGGCATAAAGTGTTATACTAACACTGACAAGACTTATATTGTATGCATGGTTCCAAAAAATAATGCTTAAAAGCTATCTTTTTGGGTTCTTCCCCTGCTCTCCCTAATAATAATCATTCAGTTCTGCAGAAACAGTGCTGCAATAGGTTCAACAACAAAGCCACTTTGCAAAAGAAAAAGATAAATGCTAACCAACTTATGAATCTTAACATTTGTATAAAACTCTATTCACTTTCAGAAAACTCTAACATTATAAAAAAGAAAAACAGCCTAAAAAATTACAATACATTATGTACAGAGATACGTAACAAGAGAAAAAAATTACATTTGTAGAGGATGAAGAAATGGATAAGTTACAATTCCTTCCTGCAACTCCTACTTTCAGCTCATGAAAGCATAAAAACAAACAATCATTCTCCACCCCTTCCCTTTTAATCACAGTGTACTTACGACTGTTCATTACAATTTTGTAAGAAACAGCTTTTAAAAAACTGTTCAACAACTTAATAACTATACCAACCTTCATTCCCATTGATCCGCAGTGGTGCCTAAATCTCCTACTCATCAAAATTTCTCGAACATTTGGGTTTTCCCGTACTCCAAAACGGTAGGATACAAAATTTAGTCAAAATGATTAGTCATTTTTTATATAAAGTTCGCATATACACACAAACATTTGCTCGTATTATAACATAACAGCAGGAAAAACTGGGCGTAGCTCAGTCAAAATTAGTCTTGAGTTCAACTCGATAAAAATATACACTCTGTCTAGAATGTTAATCGCAATTGCAGACAATTAATAATTGCAATTCTTAATTGCCAGCAATTAACAATTGATATATAACTGTTAATTGCAGATAAACAATTATATACCGGTGACAAATTTGGTGACACTGCTTCATTTGATGCCAAGCACGCATATTGGTATTGGTAATCTTGAAAACTGATTTTCCTGCCAAATCTGGTAAAATGTTGCCAGCTTTGCGACTTCATTTGCTGCCACCACTTCAACAACATAATAACTGGTTGAATCTTCATTCCCATTAAAATACAATGACCCATAGTGATACCAAAATGACTCACTCATCAAATTTTCTCAACAATGTGACCTATCCCAATGGTTACCTCGTACCTCAAAATGGTAGCATACAAAATTCAGTCAAGATCATCAGAGACATTTTTCAGATAAAATTTGCAAACACACAAGATTTGATCGTATTATATTATATGAAGATAGAAGAAAAGATTGCCATGCTGCAAAAATTTCTGAATTCGATGATACAAGGCACAAACAATAAGCAAAAAAAAAGGTCTTAGAAACAAATTACTTAGCTGCTGATTAGGTTACACAACCATTATTTATGAATTGAGAAAACATGCCAAATAAATATCGAATTAATTATTTATATATTTTTAGAAAAATATTTACCTCATGATGGGCGCAAAAAATACATGATAATGAGATATGTTTCATTTAAATGCTTGGGAATTTTTTTAAGAAAATGTAACAAATAAGTAAGATTTTTTTTCACAAAAATATATTTTTAGCACATTTCTCATCTTTTTTAAAAAGTGATACTTCAATGAAGCCTTTCCTATCACATAAGATATTTAGGTAAAAATTATCTTTTCAGGTCAGGTTAATTTCTTATTTTAGGGTGAAATTACTTTATAGTGTATTAACAAAAATGAAAAGTAACTACCCAAGGCTTTACATAAAGGTTTACTGAAATCTAATAAATAGGTCTGAAGTTATTTGCTTATTATCAAAATGATAACTGTGACAATTATGGAGGAATTTTACATTTTTTTATTTTATTACTAAATGCTAAAACATAAGAGATGTGATAATAGTAAATGCAACATCATATATAGAGTTCATACTCAATTTCGACTAAAAATATAAGAGAGTTTCAGGAGGTCTATTTGGTACGAGATAAAAAATGCTTTCTTAGATCACTGTTCTGAGAAAATCCTTTGGAACATATTTCACAAACAAAAGGTTTTTCACCTGTATGAGTAAAGAGATGTTTTCTTAGATGATGATTATTAGAAAATGCTTTGGAACATATTTCACAAACATAGGGTTTCTCTCCAGTATGAGTCAAGAGAGTGCTTCTTAGATTACTATTCCTAGAAAATAACTTGGAACATATTTCACAAGCAAAAGGTTTTTCCCCTGTATGAAACAAGAGATGGTTTCTTAGAGCACTCTTATCAGAAAATGCTTTGGAACATATTTCAAAAAAGGGTTTTTCTCCTGCGTAAATATTTCTTCGATGTCTTCTTAGATTACTATTCTGATTATATCCTTCGGAACATATGTCACAAACAAAGGGTTTTTCACTTGTATGAATGTTTCTTAGATGTCTTCGTAGATTATAAATCTGAGAAAATCCTTTGCAACATATTTTACAAGTAATGGGTTTCTCTCCAGTGTGAGTCAAGAGATGGCTTCTGAGATCACTATTCTTAGAAAATGTTTTGGAACATACGTCAGAAATAACAGGTTTTTCTTCTTTACCAGTGGAGGAATGCCTTTGTTTATCACCATTTTGAGAAACAAAGCGCTGTTAACCAGAGGAAGAATTTTCTTTTGTAATCGATGACATTTTCTTAAGTGAAACAGGTTTGTTTCAGTTGATAACAGAAGATTCTTTAAACTATCAGTAGGAAGAGATTGTTGCCATTTTCATCCAAGGAAATCACTTATTGAACTTCAGTGAAAAAGTTTTATCTATCTTTGATTCTAAAAACAGAAAGAAAAATTATAAACAACACACTTTTTAAAAAATGGCACTAAATTTTAACTCTGAATTAAACAGCCGATTTTACAATAAACATTTTCTTAAACAGTACAAAATTCTCCCATTAAGTTATCACATTACATATTCTCAGGTATGAGTTAACTTGAGTATACATACAGATACATATGTGTAGATATAAGTAGAAATATTGATACTGTTCCAAATACATTTTTCTCTAGAGTTTATGAGATACGGGCTGTACATATAAAATGTTATTAATTTAGGAAGGAAGGAAGGAGGTCTGGCACTTGATATTGTAAGATATCTCTAGGGGGAGGGTGAAGGAGATGGTTGTTCTGATATCATTATCATTTTTGATCCAACCAAAATTTTCCTTTTTTGGTATTTTTTCCTTTACATCAGTATAGTCTGTTATTTTTTTGTCTATAAATTTTTTAAACTCTTATTTATTTTTATGTGAATACAAAGTTACTATTAAATGATTATAAAAACATTTCCTTTCAAAATACGGCATATTCCATTCATTGTTTTACATTCCCATTCTTCTACGGCATGTATAATTTGTTGTTAGACAAACCAGGCTCGAAATGATACTTGTTATGTTTACTGGCAAAAGATGGGGAATAATATTGTCCATCTTTTTTGTTTATAAGAAATACTGCTTATCCCTGTGTAAGTGGCAAATGCAAGAAAACCAAATTACTGTTGAATCCAGTGGCCGCTCGTGGATTATATTTAAAGGGGTTCACAATCACAATATAAAAAATACAAAAATATAATTTGTAGGAAGGACATAACATAAAGGTTTTACATTTGCGCAATAATGAATTCAGAGTCGCCTTTTCTCTGGATGAAATTTTGCTGTTCCGAGAAAAACAATATGGATTTCGTGGGGAGGGGGGCTTTCAAGGGGGAAATTTCCGCTTTCCAGGCGGGTTTCTGCCTTGGCATTCCCTGAGTTCATCACTGAATTTTTGTTTTCCCAAGTTTAAAAATTTGCAATTAAAAAAATAAAAAAGCATCCATAGATGGAAAACTGGTACCATTTTATTTTCTAAAAAGAATGTACAATAATATTGTTTACAATTTACCTTTGAACGTTATTCAAGTACAATTTTTTTTAATTAAGTACAAGCAGTATATTTAGTTCTGAAATATAATTTTTTTAACTTCCATGTTAACTGTTTGTAACTACTTCTTACATATAATAATAAAACTAAGAACAATAGAAACAGACAGATTAAGAATTATTAAAATATATAGCCAACTTAATATTCAAATCGCAAGAGAAATCAAAACATACAAGAAAATTAAAGCTAAAAATATAATGCTGCCACACATTGGAGGGTGTGCGAACGGAAGGCTCTAAGCCAGGCATCCCCCCTGGCCTTCGTCTCTCTCATTCCCGTCTGCATAAGCTTATTTTGAAGAGCATTTATCCGCTCGCACGAGCTATCACGAAAAGACTGGGCGCGCTCGGTGTTGAAAACTTTCCAATTACCTTCAGTAAGGGTTTTTTATGGATGTATCTAAAGAAAGAGGGTGTGTGTGTGGGGGGGGGGGCGTGAGTGAATGATACTCGTATTGGAGATTGACAAAATATTATAATTTTTTTTATAATTATTTTATTTAACTTGTGAAATTATTTCTTCAATTTCCTTTGGGGTTCACGTGCTCATCCTCGTGAGACCAATGGACGAGCCGCCGATAGTTGAATCCATTATGTAACAAAAAGCTATTAATAAATACTTTTAAGTAGTTTTCATAGTTTCTATTTCATAGTTTCAATTTCATAGTTTTATTTGATATTAGAGATAGGAAATAGAGTTACTTTTGGTTAACAGGTTGCATCGTTCCACGCTTGCACAAGTAACTGGTTCTAACAACCTGTTATTTTTTTAACGTATAGCTAATGGCTGTGTATGATGTTAACGGGTGTAATTAGAAGGCATTTAAACAAAATGTTTGAAATAATTTTGGGACGTACATATAGATACTGTTTTTTGTTAAGGTGAATCCACACCATTAAAATCAGTTTTTGTTTAAAAACTTAATTTTTACAGGGCAAAACTTACCTAGTTATGATACTTTTAATTTTATGCATTTTGAGCTTTTCTGGCACTAAAAACACGTTTTTTGTTTATGGTGACAAAAACGGCGAAAATTCATAAAGTTCTAAGTATCATAACTCAATAAGTTTTAGCTGTAGGAAAATAAAATGTTTACTGTTTGAGTGGTTAGAACATGCAGAAACTTTTTCTGAATGAAGCTTATAGGAACCAGACATTGTGAAAAGATTGTAATTTCTTAACTATTTAAAAAGCACTTATTTTAACGCAAATTGGGCTTTAAATGATGCATAACAAAATCTGAAACATTTTTGCAATTGGAACAATACCACTAAAACTAACGATTTAGAAATTAGATTTTGGTAAACGATAAGAAGAGACATCCTGTATAAAAATAAACACAGATTTAACAACATGATTTGTAAAAAAAAAATATTCCCGATTTCATTGCTGCTATGTGTATCAACGCATATGCATAGCGAAAACCACAAGAACATGAAAATATTATTTATCATGTTTAGTCAGATGCAATTTATCAATGTAATACTAAAAAAATGTTTTTCATATTTGGTGACTAAAAATCACAAAATTCATTAAATTGCAAGTATCTTAACTGAGTTAGTTTTGGCCATAGAAGAATAAATTTTTACATCTTAAAACATAGAGAAACTTCTAAGCCCCAGATACTGTAAAAAAATTTTAATTTCTCAAGTATTTAAAAATCAGCTATTTTAACGTAGATCGATTTTTATATGATATAGAACAAAATATGAAACACATTTGCAATTGCAACTACACCTCTAAAACTAATGGTTTCGAAATTAGCTTTCGGCAAACGATAAGAAAAGACATGCTGTATAAATATAAACACTGCTTTAACAACATGATTTATAAAAAAAGAAATTTGATCCCTGATTTCATTGCAGCCATATTTGTCAACCTCTATCCAAAGATAATCCACAAGAACCTGAAAATGTTATTTATACACTTTTAATTAAAAGCAATTTATCCGAACAGATTTTTATTACGTTTTTCAAATTAGTTACAATTGTATTAAAATTAAGTGTTCGCACAAATAATACGATGCTATTGTCTTTCTTTTATTTACAGTGAAATAAAAATCACAGAAATAAAAATGTTTGTAGCTCTTATTTTCTAAAAACACAGTATTGAGAAACTAATAAATAAATAAAAACACATGCCCCTCTTTCTAAAAAAAAAATCCACTGTCAAATAAAAAAAAAACCTGTCGAACTCCATGACTCCCTTTTAAACATTCAAATTCAAAGAAACCACTAGCCCAATCAAAAATGGCTATCGCAATAACTGTGTCAAAAATGCAACGAAATCAAAATCATTCCCATCCTCAAATCCCTTTTAAACATTCTAATTCAAATAAACCACTGCCAGGTCAAAAATGGCTAACGATCTAACTCTGCAATGCAACGAATTCGCAGTTATTCCCATGCTCATATCCTTTATTAAAAAACGCTTTTTACTTTTCATCCCAATAAATCTCATCATTAAAATGATGTTATTCAATACTATTTATCTGTATAACAAATTACAACAGTTTAACGTATATCAGTGTGATGTGTTAAAAAATATTTTGTCTTCGTGTTGAGTTAAAGCAGTTACAGTATTAGAATCAACAGTAATGAATATTTGTAATAAAATAACTCTCAAACTCTATGCAGTTTCTCAGAATATTTTAACAGTGGTAGCTTTCTTTTCTAGCGAATGGCTAGGTGTTTGCTAGTGAATTGGGCTCTGATTGCTTGATTGCGAATTGCTTCATAGCTACTAAGCTTTAATCATTTTTTGCAGTGAACGATACATTCTAGCCATTGAAGGCTACTAAAGACATGAAAGGAAGATTTTTGACTGTCTGCGGTTGATGATTTCTTTCTATTAGCTTTGGCGCGTCATAATAAGCGTTCATAATCGTTTAAAAAGGATTTTATTTGAAAGTACATATTTTTTTAATTTGAAAGTACATTTTTAAGCTCTTTTTTTATAATATCGAAAACAATTTTAGAAATTTTATTTTTATTATAATTTTAATATATATTTCTAAAAAACTATTCTTTCAGCCTTTTCTTTCTTTTTTTATATACTTTGCAGGTAATGCGTTATAAATTTAACAGGGACTTTCTGTTAATCTGTTACTAAATAAATCACTGTAAACTAATAACATTGTTATTTATCCTAATACGTTAAATAATGCCCATCTCTATTTGATATAAAGTTATTTTATATATAATAGGGATATTTTATTAACTTTTCTCTTCCTTTAAATTAATAAAGTATGCTAATAATAAATGTATAACCCTATCTGTATAATATTGAAAACATATAAAAAGAAAAAATAAGAAAAAAATAAATAAAAATAGACACTGATATAAATATCATTTGAGGGGAGGGGGTTCGAGGAATGATATCGTATGGGTGAAGGGGGTCAAAAATTGCCAAAAAGTTGATAACGTTACATATGTACTGTCTCAAACCCTTTGTACTTACTGACAGTACAGATGCATCTTATATTAGGATGACAAAGAATAGCCTCTATGAAAGGTTGAAAGAACATAAGAGTGATATTTAAAATACAATAAACTCTCAACTGCATCATCAAAAACTTTCTTTAAAGAAGTATTTAGTTTATTGACTTTGACAATGCCAAGATTCTTTCAAAACAAGACCATCCATTTAAAGCAATTATTCTTGAATTTTTAGAAATTTGTTTAACACTTTCCGACGCAGTGTGCCCAGGTTGGGATACCTAAGTTTAATTCCAAACTTACGAACGGCACCAAGAATATTTTAGTAAAATTTAACTTTTATTATAAACATGTAAAGTAGCAAGTTTATAATATCTAAAAAAGTCATTTCTAAATTCCGATGTCAGTCAATCATTTCATTATTTTACAACAAAAACTGTTTGTGCCGGAATGGGTTAAGAAGCCAAGAAATCTGTAATGACAAGGTTTCATATTCAATTTCGGATATTTGGATCAGGATTTTGAAAGGACTTTTGCATAATATTGCGAATAATGTTGTTTTAATTTATTATTGGATAAGAGATGGCATCACTGAGTTTATTTAAAATTTTTTTTGTGAAATTTTTGTTACTTTTTGATGCCTTTGAGTTTGAATATAACTTCGATAATGCAACACGTAAATAATTTAATCATTTTGCATTTAAAAAAATTTAATCCTGACGATGGTTTTAAAGATAAATCGAAACTTCGAGGGTCATTTTTATTTTTCTGATTTTAATTTTTAGATCTTTGTTTAAAATCTTGGAATAAAGTGTGCATTGGATTGCAACTTATTGTTTTGTTTTCACATATATATGTGTGCATGCGATATACCTTAAATCGGATTACAGTAGACATGGAGACAAAAAAAGTGTTAAGAAGTAAAATCACTGGTAATAATATTTTAAGAGTACACTGACGAGGAAGCCACTACAGTCGTCTGACTTGTTAAACACCCTGTCTTGACCAAACCCGCTGGTTGATGTTTTAAATATATTGATTTTAGTTTAAAAATTTTTCCAAGTGTGATCATCCATAATCGGATAACTACGAATTGTACTACTAGTAACTGAAGGAAGGAACTCAGATTTTGCTTGTTCCGCAAGTACCAGTGTTCACATGATACATCTTGTAAAAATTAACAGCAAAATCATGCAACATCTCCATTCAATTAAATATAAAGATTCATGGGAGAAGATGATGATGGACAACGTCATTGTTTGAAAACCGTACAATAAATGAAGAATTCAGGGGAGCCCTTTGAACAGACCACCCCCCTCTTGCCAGTGAATATTATTGTCTAACAGATTCCTTCAGCTGCTGCAATGATTACGAAAAGATTGTTTCGAGTTTCATTTGAGAGGGAATTTTTTTATCAGCAGGGATGTAGTGGTGGATATACGGGGGTATACGCCGAATACCCTCTGGATTTATTTTAAGGTATACCGTGTACCCTCTGTTTCTCAAGAAAGCTATAGTATATATACACTAGGGTATAACCTCTGCCTTGAGCGTATACCCTCTGCTTAGAACGTGTACCCTCTGATTTTTTTACGACCACATCACTGTTTATCAGGATATATTGGATCTGTACATATATAATGTTATCAACTTTATGGGAATTTTGGACCCCGATCTAACCCTTATGGAATCATACATTATCATTCCTGACACCCCCTCCCCTAACACCATCTACACATCCCTAACGATATTGTTAAGAAAAATTTTTATATTTTTACAATCCTTTTTTCATTTTCTTTTTTTATGTTCACTACAACATACAGATAATGGTTATACATTTATTATTTAAATACTTTACTCATTCAAAGATGAAGTCAAAAAAACAACATAATTATATATGAAAAAACATTATATCAATGGATATATAAAAGTGATAGTTACTAAACAAAATCATAAGATGAAATGCAATATTCACCTTGATTTAATCACGGGATACAGAATATGAATTTTAAAAACCTCATCATTTTACTTAAAAGGTGACGGAAATAGTAAAATAGATGTTACAAATTAAAAATATACATTTTACTTAAAATTTCTAAGTACTTTCAGCCTGCATTTCTCATCAGAGAAGTATAAAAATCAAATAATATTAATTAAGTGAATCGGGATCATTATAAAAATGTTCTCTGACGATAGCCGCGGAAAATGCAGGCTGAAAGTACTAAGAAAATTTAAATAAAATGTATATTTTAACTTGTAACATGTTTTTTATTATTTTTGTCGCCTTTTAAGTAAAACAGTGAGCTTTTTAAAGTTCATATTGTGTATTTTGAGATAGTTACTTTTTTATTTTTTTTTTTAATAATAGCTTTTTGTTACATAATGCATTCAACATAATATTGTTTTCTTGCACTTCTTATCAACAAAACAGATAGACAACATTCTTTCTGTAATAAACACAACAAATGTCATTTCAAACATACTTTATAGTTAGCTTCTGTAACAGTCAATTATATGCACCATACGGCAGAAGAATAGGAATATCAAACATTGGGGGTATTCCATATTTTTAAATGAAATTTTTGTATAATTATTTAATGGTTTTAATGAATTTATATTTTCTTAAAAATATAACAGACTAAAAAAAGTATAACAGGCTATTTTGATGTAAAAAAAGTTACAAAAAAGAAAATTTTAGTTCAATCCATGAAGTCAAATTTTCCCTTCCCCTAGCAATATCTTACGGTATCAAGTGCCACCAGACACCCCTTCCCCAAAATTGTATAAGATTTTTTTTCAACTTGGGTCCCAAAAAAATTTAACTCTCAGAAATATTTAATGTTTTTTTTAGTCTCCTCAATGCCATAGTAAATATCTGTCCTGGGCCCATTTTTTCTAGTCTGTATCCAATTGATGGATATACAAGGAATTTAGTTTGGGCTGTCGTTTAAATTATGAAGAGTTAAACTTCTAGTTTTTATAGGACTGACACGACAATGAACATGACTTTCCTTCATTTTAGATGGGTTATCACTTCCACTTTCTGACTCAATTCGGTCATCTATCATAGGAAAGACATCACCATCCTCTGGGAAGTCTAAGCAAGAAAAATAATGAAAATTTTGTTTTGAGTTAGTTATGACATCACCCCCCCCCCCTTTACTCTGATCAAATCTAACATTTATTGTTTCAATAATTCTCGGCTCGCCTATTATCCAAATGCGATACCCTTTAGTCAATTGTGCATAACCACACATAATTAAAAGTTTAGCTCTCATACCGACCTCTTCCTTTTTTGTTTAGGTATACCGACATAAGCGAAGTAGCCAGATTTCTTCACATAGAGAAGGATGGCTTTCTTCCAGAATATAGCTCCATAGGAGTTTTCTTAATTTTTTTATGGCAAACTCTGTTCCACACATATGCGAAACATAAAAGAGCTCCAGCCCAAAATTTCTGAGGTAGCCACTAGAATTTAAAAGGGTTCCTACTCCATCAATGGCAGTTAAACTAAAACGTTCTGCACAGCCGTTCATCTCAGGAAAATACGGATTTTTTCTTTCATGGGCAATGCCCTGACTCTAGAAATTTGTCAAATTCTTCATTATAAAATTCCAGCCCTCCCCCTATCTGTTCTAACGGAGACTATTTTCTTATACAAAAACCTTTCAGGACATAAACAGTAACTTTTCTAGAAGAGTTATCAATTATACATAAAAATATCTGCTTACTCCATGAGATAAAACTGGCAGAGACCCACATAAATCCATATGGAGCACCTGGAGGGGAACTTTATAACGAATTTAACCTATTGGTTTAAACGACACTCTTTTTGACTTAACCATTTTACAGGAAATACAGTCTTCAGTCAATTTAGATGGCATAGGTAAACCATTAACACTATTTTCTTTACTTGTGTTTACAATATATTCACTATTAATACGGCAGAACCTTTAATGCCATAATTCATTTCTATCTGACTTGCTGAAAAATTAACTGAATTGTTATTCCCCTCACATTTAGTTACATACTTTGATGGCTTCAAAAAGTACAGATGATTTTTCCTTAAAGCATAAAAGAGATCATTTCCATTTTTATCATAAACAAAAACTCTACCATTTTTACCCACAAAATTAATTCCCAGTTTTTCAAGCTTAATACCAGACAGTAAATTTTTTCTTAAGTTAGGATTATATAAACATCTTTTAAAATAATATGATTGAATTTACCATTTTTAGATTTTATTAAAAACTGAATTGTTCCCTTTCCCTCAACTAGACATTCTTTCTCCCCAACTGCAAGAGACATGTGCAGATCAGATATTGGCTCAAAAGTGAAAAACAAATGGGAGCGTCCAATCTGATGGCAGTTAGAGCAATTTTTCATAAATACTTGCAATTATTTCATTATAAAATATATTTAAGATAAAAATTGATATAACCAATTAAATATCATTGTGTTCCACTAGAGTAATATATATTTAATTGGCAACAAAAGCATTTTATTTGTTTATACAGGGTGTTCCGTTAAAGGGGTCCAGTATTAATAGGGGTAATAGAGGAGATCACATGGAGCATAAATCAGTATATAAAGCCTGGTCGAATCTCAATAGTTTTCAAGTTACAGCAAATAGAATGAAAATTCGGAAAATTGTAAAAGAACCCTCATTGCTAAACTATCGATAATGCTACATAAAAACGAAGCACATGTTTAGAAAGAGCAGAAAAAAACCTACAAAATGACATCAATTGTATTAAAATAGCAATATTTATTGACGAGTTACAAGCCCTGAAACAGTGAAAAAAGTACGAAATGCAATATACATCAAAATAGTTAATCGTTAGTTCCAAAAAGACAACTCTAGCTACAACAAGGAAAATGTAGTAAAATTTGGTCCATTCCGAAAACTTTCGAAAAAGCTTACAATGAACCATATCGGTTTAATTGTGTGAGAGAAATTAATCAGTTTCTTAGTTACAACTCCGCTTTCTTTGACACTAGCAAAGGTTAAACTCCGCCCATCACGATTGGAAACACCGCCTTTTTAATTACTCTCAACTATACATTTTCGATCATGCTTCTTCTGAGATGCAACATTTTTAATTATTCAAGAGTTGAATGAACCAAAATAACTTTACAATAATAGTCTACATTTTAAAGTGGTCTTTTATTGATATAAAACTTAAGTTAAATTCTTTAAAATTAAACTGGTGGTGAAAATTCGGAAATAATTAAAAATATTGCGATTTGTAACTATGCAAGAAGTTTCAGTACATGTTTTACATGGACAATTATTGTATGTATATGTGCAACATAATTTATGATAGGAAATAATAATAACAAATAGCATAATAATTTTATTAATTATAAATTTAAAAAAGACACTAAATTTTAAATTAATTCATACAAACTTTGTAATTTACAATTTGAGTACACCACAGTCTGTGACTTACAAAATACTGTGCCAAAAAGTGTTGAAAATAAAAGAAAAATGACAAATAAAGAATTAGATTCCACGTACTTTATGACATATGTGAAGCATAGTCTTCTGGCCTGCGCTGCACAGTTCAATGTCGGAAGGCAGACGAACGGACATTATTATAATAGGTGTTCGAGGTTGCGCCCTTTAACAGAATCGCACAGCCGACAGCGACGTCGTAAAGATTGGCGAACACGCCGAAAAACTCCGACGGAGTTGGGAATGTCTCCTGCAGCGACAACGATTCGCGCTAATAAATCCTCCGGTGTATCCACAGGCGTTTCATACACCAGCGATTTAAGGTGTCCCCAAACAAAAAAGTCTAACGGATTGAGGTCTGGAGAGCGTGCAGGCCAAGCAACAGGTCCACTGCGTCCAATCCATTTCCCAGGATATGTTGAATTGAGGTGATTGCGAACACCTATGAAAAAATGTACCGGTGCGCCATCGTGCATAAACCACATATTGTGGCGCAATGTTGCTGGCACATTTTGCAGTAACTGCGGTAAGATATCCCGTAGGAAAACCAAGTACGTACTGCCATTGAGTACATCTGGGAGTAAATATGGTCCTATGAGATAATCGCCGAGGACACCTGCCCATATGTTCACACTGAACTTTTGTTGTGCGTTCGACGGGAAAACAGTGTGCGGATTTGTATATGACCATGTGTGCATATTGTGCGTGTTTACCACGCCCTCTCTCGTAAATGTTGCTTCATCAGTAAATAAAATATTTTCCAGAAATTGTGGATTATTTTCTGTTACATTAAGCAACCAGCGTACGAATTCTGTCCGCTGAGCACAATCTGTTACTGATAACAGTTGTACCCGCTGCACATGAAAGGGGTGCATGTTTTCTGCACGCAGAACACGCCACACACTTTGGTGAGAAACACCGACTTCAGACGCAGCAGCTCGTGTACTCGTGGATGGGTTATCTTTAAATATATTCAGTACATCTTCTTCCATTGCAGGTGTTCGTACATGTCGAGGTTTCCCTGCATCAATGCTTGCTGTATTAAACGATCCAGTCTACCGTAATCATCTATCGATTTTTATGAAGAGTTTCGAACTTGGGCAACGTCTCCTTGGAAATTGCTCACGGTACATGCGCTGTGCTAGACATGCATTTCCATGAGCTTGCCCGTACATCAGATGCATGTCCGCGTATTCTTCGTTAGAGTATTCCGGCATAATTATTATACATCAACTTACTACAATCCCACTTACAACAGCCTCCCTTTAACATAACGCCCACTGATGACTGCTGTTTTATTACACTTTTCTTCCTATACACATAGAAAATTTGCATAAAAAGTACTTCTTCTTCATCATCCTGAAAGTTCATGGAGGAAACGCAGCAGTCACGGAGTTTGCTTTAAGACAAGGCGAGAGCTGCACAATATGTCATTCACTTGACCAGACTGAATAATGAAAGGTTATTGATAGAGGTTGATCAGAAATGTATAATTGAAAGATATTAAAACGGGGTGTTTACAATCGTCATGGGCGGAGTTTCGCCCTTTCCGAGCGTGCAACAGTACAGAGTTGTAACTAGGGAACTGCTTGATTTCTCCCATACAATTAAACTGATATGGTTTATTGTCAGCTTCTTCGAAAGCTTTCGGAATGGACCAAATTTTATAACATTTTCCTTGATGTAGGTAGAGTTGCATTTTTGGAATTAACGATTAACTATTTTGCTAAATATTTGATTTTGTATTTTTTCACTGTTTCAGAGCTTGTAACTCGCCATTAATTCTCAATATTCTAAAACAACTTATGTCATTTCGTAGGATTTTTTCTGCTCTTTCTAAATATGTGCTTCGTTTTTATGTAGCATTATCGATAGTTTAGCAATGAGGGTTTTTTTACAAATTTCAAATTTTTCATTCTATTTGCTGTAACTTGAAAATTATTGAGATCCGGCCAGGCATTATATACTGATTTATGCTCCGTGTGATCTCCTATATTACCCCTATTAATATTGGACCCCTTTAACGGAACACCCTGTATATTAAATCAAAATTTTGTTACTCTTGTGACATTCTGGTCACAAGAGTTGACTTATTATATAGACAAGGAAAATGTTTTTATTTCAAATTAGCTATATATTAAATGAGTGGAGCACAGTCGTATTTCACTGGTTATGTCACTTTTTATCTTAATTATATTTTATAATAAAATAATGGGAATTATATATAAAAAACCGCTCGAATGGTCACAAGAGTAACAGTGGATGTTCTCAAATTTCTATTGCTACAAAAATGCGCTGTAGCTGCGGTGTCAAAAACCCATTGGGCATTTCCATATTCCAGATCTGATGAATTTGACTTTCACAGTTCAGGAGAAAGCTCTATTAGGCTACATTCAAATTCAGAAAATGTACAATTAAAAATATGTTTACATTTTGCATTACTAGTTTCCAAAGGTATTGAAAATTGTTTATCTTTACTTTTAACATTAGGTTTCAAATTTCTAGAGCCAAACTCATTGAAATCACTTCTACAAGTAATATCAGTATTACTTTTATCATTACAAATTTCATTACTAGATTTACTTAATTTAAGTTTACAATTTGAAATTAAATGGCCATGCATTTTACAGTAGAAACAAGAACCAATATTACTTTTATCAAAACCTTTGGATTAAACTTTACCTGGAAAATGTTTTACAGTTGACTCGCTGGAAAAGCCAAGTAACATTTTCCAAGCTCTTGCTCCATCTGTTTTGCTTGATATCAAAGGCTTGAATTCTGAACACAGGGATTAGTAGATGATGGTGTTCACACGGTTCTTTCTCAGCTTTATATTTAGCTTTTCTCTCCATGTCAAAACATCAGTCACTTCAGAAGCTGTTTCTTTAGTCTCAGATTCATCATTGGTTACAGGTGAACTTATATTTACTTCCTCAGGCTTCTCGATGAACTCCCATGCTCCATATTGCAATAACAAAACCTTGGCCTCATGCTTCCATGACTCCCAGTTAGTGCAGTCAACAGGGTGGTGTTTTGACTTATCTCAATCAGCCCCCATCACTTAAAAACGGCAAAACTAGGTAAACTTGAAACTCACAGGAAATAAACAGCATAAAAATTTGTCAAAAGTTGCACTTTGGAAAGCGAGAGTCTGCAAAAAACAGGAACCACCTTTTATTCACTTGCACATTTCCAAAAATACTTAAATATTCGGGTTACGAGCAGCTGGGTCCATAACCCTACTGTTGTATTTTTCTGTAAAATAAGACTATTCAGCAGTCCACAGTGAAATCTTAATTAAGGAAATGCGTATTAGTGGAAAACTTTGAATAAAAACGCAGCAGGAATTAACTTGAATAATTTAATGATGATCAAAAATTTACATATGAACAATGATGTCAGCATAAATTTGCCGAACTAAATTAAAAAATAACTTAAAACATAATTAAACTTCATTCACAAAAGGAAAACTGCCAGCAGCCTTCAACGTAACGTAGCAAAGCTACAAAGCCGTACTGATATGGCCAAAAACTAAATCAAACGCTGCTTACAAACATGCGAGGAAGGAGAAAGACACAACATCACGTTCCATTACAAATAGTAGTCTGTTTTGGAAATCTACATAAAGTTGGTGCCATTCTGAAAAGTGCAAAACATACGCGGAACGCCATTGGCTCAAAACGAGGATGTCAAACATTAACGAATCAGAGAGCAGCAATCATTACCGAAAGCTGTGAACAACGAGTAACAGTGATTCAAGATCACAGTAGTTACGGTGTGACTATATCACGTATTTACCGAAAAAACCGCGTGAAGCAATGGCGTCCCGTCGTACATTAAAGTAGACTTGGGAATGGTAAAACTTAAGGTATGTCATGTTAAAGATATTAATTTTAAACAATACATGACATAACAGATGGTAATAGATTATATGTTCAATATATGCTAGAAAATTACGGCACTTTACGCCTATGCCCTGAGACAGCCGCCTCGCCTGCCTCACGTCTGACATCGGCTCTGTATTTCACCACACACAAAAGCTTTCTCTTCAGTATGAATGAAGAGATGCCTGCTTAACTTATTCTTTTGAGAGAATTTCTTGTTACATATCTCACATACAAAAAGTTTCTCACCAGTATGAATTAACAGATGCCTGCTTAACTTACTCTTTTGAGAGAATTTCTTGTTGCATATCTCACATACAAAAGGTTTCTCACCAGTGTGAATTAACAGATGCTGGCTTAAATGGCTCTTACGTGAGAATTTTTTCTTGCATGTCTCACATAAAAAAGATTTCTCACCAGTATGAGTTAACACATGCTTGCTTAAATGGCTCTTTTGAGTGAATCTCCTGTTGCATATTTCACATACGAAAGGTTTCTCACCAGTATGAATTAAGAGATGCTGTCTTAAATGGCTCTTACATGAGAATTTCTTGTTGCATACCTCACATACAAATGATTTCTCACCAGTATGAATTATCAGATGTTCTTTTAAGCTTTTCTTTTGCGTGAATTTGTTGTTACATATCTCACATACAAAAGGTTTCTCACCACTATGAATTAACAGATGCTTGCTTAAATCACCGATTTGATAGAATTTTTTGTGGCATATCTCACACACAAAAGGTTTCTCACCAGTATGAATTAACAAATGCCTGCTTAACTTTCTTTTTTCAGAGAATTTCTTGCTGCATATCTCGCATACAAAAGGTTTCTCACCAGTATGAATTAACACATGCCTCTTTAAATCACTGTTTTGTGAGAATTTCTTGCTGCATATTTCACATACAAAAGGTTTCTCATTAGTATGAATTAAAAGATGCCTGATTAAACTACTAGTTTGAGAAAATTTCTTGCTGCATACTTCACACACAAAAGGTTTCTCATCAATATGAACTGACAGAGGCTTGCTTAAATCATCCATTCTAGAGAATTTTTTGTTGCATATCTCACATACAAAAGGTTTCTCACAAATATGAATTAAGATATGCTTGGTTAAGTCACCTTTTTGATAATATTTTTTGTGGCATATCTCACACAAAAACGGTTTCTCATTAGTGTGAATTAAAAGATGCTGTCTTAACTTTCTCTTTTAAGAGAATTTTTTGTTGCATAACTTACAAACAAACGATTTTCCTTGGTGGATTTTTAGAAGTCCAGGATCTGCTTTTGAAAAAGGCTCTCATAAAGAAATATTTTCACACTTTAAAGATTGTTTTAAGTGATGTAATGTGTATCTACATTAATGGCTGTATGTGTCTGCAATAAATTAAAATTAATCAATCACTTTTTATGATTCCTCAAAAATCAATAAACAAGAAAATAAATTTATGAAAAAAGGCACCTAAAGCGGTCAAAAAAGCTAACTTTTTAAATAGAAATCTAGCGTCCCCCGCCCCCTCCCCGGAATTTCACGCGTCATTCTTTTTTACACTTTATCTTATGTGTTATAAAATATCTTAAAGTTTCAAACAGATCGCGACTTGTTAGATTTCCTAATTTTAACAAAATCGCGTTATGTTAGTTCCACATTCCACCACCATGGAGCGCACTCTATTCTTAACAAAAGCATATCTCAATGAATCTCCTTCATGTAATCTTTCCATAGATACATGGGTCGGGATGGTGGCGGTCTTAACCAAGAACTTAAAACATTTGCTGCGGTAACAAACGCTAAGATTTTAAAAATAAATCTAGCTCCCCCCCCCCCCCTCATCAAAATATCACACGCCATTCTTTTTTACACTTTTTCTCATGTGTTATAAACAATCTTAAAGTTTCAAACAGATCGAGTGGTGGTCTCTTAACAAATAATTTAAGATATTTCCTGGAATTACTATTCGAAAATAGTGGTACGAATACTTGTAAACTTTCTGATGATGAATGAGTTATACTTATCTCATAGCGCTGTTCAAAAACCCCACGCAAATTGCTAGATTTCCTAATTTAAGTTATTTCGTGATTAAAAAAGCACGTGTCTCCATTTTAATCGACGCATTTGATAGCAATAAACCGATTAATTAAATAATAATTAATATTTCAGCTTGTAATTAAGATAGGTCTTAGAAATGGGTATCAATGAAATCAGCGAGAAATTTCACATCGGGATGCCAAAAAATTTAATATTTAAAAAGTTAAAATTTCGTATTAAAATATCCTACTATGAAAAACTGCAGCCTCGTCACGTCTGACACCTGCTTTCCCGCCGAAGTGAAATCATTTTTCCTTGTCTTTCCAATTAAAATATTAAATTTTTATTGATCGATTTTTAGTGGATATTTTAACTTATACACATCGCAGAAATATGAACTTTATACCAAATGAAAGTGGATTTTTTTCCGCGTCTATCTATACCATTTGCAAATTTCTCGGACCAATACTTTCTGATATGCGATTTTGCTTTAAAATGTCCCCCTCATTTTTCGGCTTAATTTCCTCCGTGGTAACCGTGCATCGGCTGATTTTACTGGCAACCCTAAGGAAAAATTCTGACGATTTAGAGAAAGTCCGCTTGTACCTGCGTTAAAAAGATTGATTGGTTAATTTTAGAAGTTAATTAGCCTGTAATTCGGTTAATTACCGACATTTTCGAAATTTTATGATTTGTCGTTTGATGTAAGGTGTTCAGCTATAAGTAACTACCCAAAATTTCAAGTCTCCAACATGTATAGTTTCTGAGACTAGGCTTTGTGACGGACAGACAGACAAAGGAGTGAGACGAATAGGGTTTCGTCAGATGAATGAAACCCTAAAAAGTCTTAAATTACGATTTCTATGCACTCTTAGGAAATAATAAACCGATTACAAAAGTAACGTTGATGAATCAATGATGACAGTCTCTGATCCTACACAGGCTATATTTTATGTTGATGCCACCAGAGCCTAACTTACACTACGTAGGGCCACGGGGCAAGCATCCTTCAGCGGGGCTCCCTTCTGTCTATCCATAGAAATTGTTTGTGAATTATGCTTGTGACAAGTATTAAACTTCATGCCTTTTGTATACATATATACATTTTATACTCACATCTGTACGCAGGGTATCACAACAAAAAAATTCACAAAACAAGTAGGAAACTAGTAGAAAAACTGACGGATTGGATGTTGGGAGGATTTGTTCGCAAAATTTTTGTTAGCTTTTCTACATATGTCATAAGATGTCTAAAAGAAAAATGCCACTAATGGGTCATCATACACGGTTTTAACTTGCCATGTTAAGAAGAAAATGCCAATAATGAATTTCTCTTGAAAACATTGAACCGCTAAATTGTTTTAATAAAATGTTAATCATTACTTTTCTAATGATGTAGCTCATGCTATCTTTCTTTTTCTTTTTTTTCTGGGGGGGGGGGGGAGGTATGCGTACAAGAAGCAGTACCAAAAGTACTAAAATTCTGATTATCCCTATGATGGGCCCCTTTAAATGAGGGCCAGAGCAGATAGGCCCTTTAAATTAGGGCCAGAGCAGCTGGCCCCCATATCTTTGCATTAGTCAGGCCTTGGGTGCCACTACCACCTGGTGTTAGCAGGAACAACAAATGTTCTAAAAAAGCCTTTAAAAACTTTCTAAATTACGTTTTCTATGGAATATTAGGAAATACCAAATCCATTTCAAAAATAATGTTGGCAAATTAATGGTGACAGTCCCTGTTTCAACATAGGCATTTCATGTAGGTGCCACTACCAACAGTGGTGTGATAGACCGTTAGACAAGAAGTTAATTTTAAGATGTAAATACGTACTAAAAACGGTTTCTAAAAAATTCAAACCTTCAAATGAATAGTGAAATGAGAATATTAAATGAGCATAAATGCTTAAAAATACTTTCTAAATTATCTTTTATTTACAATTAGTTTTAGTTCTACTTATTAATTTAAGTCTCATTTCTGCCTAATGCATTGTTATAATGAAGTTTTATTAAACTGTGGCTTAATTAGTAATTTCCGGCCTATAATCTGCAGATTACCTGTTAAAAAACCTCAACAATTTTAATTGCGGATTATCTACCAGTGCGGATTATCTGCTGATTTTTTTTTAGGCAGAAGTTCACGTTAGATATCCAGTTTCTACCGGCAATCATAAAATAAAAAGGTAAACAGCTATCACACGATTGTCTGCTATCGACCGTTCGCGGATGATTGGTTCACATATGACATGTACATTCTAGTAGTAGTGACTTCTGATATTTATGTTATATTTTTTTAGCCTTTTGTCAACTTGTTTCTATAAAGAACAAAGCGTTTCTCAACTCATCTCTTTCAAAAATTGCAATGTCAATCATTTAGCTGAAACGAAGAACTATGAAATAGTGTATCGTTATGACGTTGAAAGTTATAATAATGTCTAAGAGAAAACGTGTTAACACGGCAGAATTTAAACTGAACGTTATTAAAAAAACAAAAGATGATTTAAAAACAGCAATTATTATAGAATTATCTCTTATTCACAAGACATTCTACGTTTTAGATATAACCCTAGTAGCATCGACAGATCGTATTTTTCTCGGCCTTTCATCAATTCCTCGAAATGTGCTCGAGTAATAACACAGGTATAACCTTGCGAGCAGTACCTGAGAACCGGTTTTCGATGGGCACTATTTCCTCGGGTAAAAGGTATCATTATGAGCATAATTACCGAGGAAACTGTGCTAATCGCATAGTCATGTGCAACAGGTAACGGCCCGATATCAAATCACGGTGAAAAATATTAGAAAACGCAGTTTTTCTGGAAGCGTGAATCTGATTGGTTGAAACACGAGAGCTACGAAGATCCCGGATGAAGACGATGTTGTTGTTGATGGCTGTTCGCGAGGAAGAAGGAAGCGGTCGCCATTGCTACACCGCATTATCCGGGGAATAAATACATTTTTTCCGGCAATATGTAAGTACCTATTTCATTCTTTCTGATGTTATTACCTTTTTCATTTGACAATGCTTCTGATTTACACACGTTTTCCCGTGCTCTTGATTGTAATGCACCCTTTTTAATAGTCTGTGTAATTGTTTATATTTAATCTTATATGACAACAAAGCGCAATTTAAAACTGAATAAAAAAATTGATTTCATTTCTGATTTTTGGATTTCGGAGCTTGGCAAGTCTGTATGTAGTAGGGTGTCAACGATTTAAATCAGTTGATTTAAATCAGCGATTTAAATCATGATTTTAATCAAGTGATTTTTTAAAAAAAATCATTGATTAAAATCAAAAAAATTCTAAATGTTTAAAATGACGTAAAAAGTATTCAAATCTAAGATGAACATAATTTGGAAAGTTTCTACAGGTATTGTGACTTATGAATACACAAAACAAAGCTTTAAATAATTGTTTCTAAGCATAATTCCTGAGTATTGTGAAATTTTAAGTACAGTAAGTTTGTAAAAAGCATGGTTTTTATCTAACAAACATAAAAAGCATTTAATTTAAAAATGATATTTCAATCTAATATAATTTACAATGCCATAATTTCCTTTTAATAATCAAGTTATTCATTCTTTTATACTATACAATAAACATAGCAATAGAGTGTCAATGATTTTAATCAATTGATTTGAATCAGATGATAAAATCACATATTTTCTGATTTTTTAAAATAGTGTGAAAAAGCATTATAATCAGTAATGAAAACGATCACTAAATCACTTGTAAAAAATGTAATATTTGTTATTGTTAATTATAAAAATATTAAACTGTGTAAAAAGAAGTATTATACATTTAAAAAAAAATCTAACTAAATGTTAAATAACTTCAAAACATTATAATATTTAGTAGCTATTCAAATATTTTAATGTTATGGGGAAAAAAACCCGATTTAAGTTTCAAAAATACAATTTTTGTAATCTATTTTTAAATTATGTGTGAATTTGCTGTATACATTGCTACAATTTTTGATCGATTTGATATACATACGCTTTAGAACCTGTGTAAAATTACTGGCTGCTTTATGTATTTATCAAACTATTATTTATCACCTTTTTTCAATCACTTTTTCAAAAATGTAGATTGTGTTCTTAAAAAGTTAATTGTTTAATAATTACAAAATTTAATCTGTATCATCAATTTAAAATTAAATGCAATTTATCAATAACTTTAAAATGTAAGCAGTATTTAATATTGGTTTACATAATTATTACAAAATATTAATGCACATAATGTTGTATGTTACTAAAGAAATTTTTAATTTGCAGTTTTTTGTAAATTCTATAATTGCATAATTAAAATTTTATTAATTAAAGCAAAAAAACATAGATTATGTTAGTAACTGAAGGGTTGTTCATTTTTGAAATGCTTAATTCTTGGTAAATGTTTAATATTTTAACACAGGGAAAAAAATAAAAAAAATCTGATTTAAATTAAAAAAATCTGTACAGATGTCATATTCGCCCCATATTGGCGCGATTTTTTTCGCTTGCCAATTTGGCGAAAACATCAACAGCATAAACAACATAATTCGGGTTACCACATCAAGCACTTTGGCGCAAGTTAAGTACCTGTTGCCTATATGATATTGGCGACAGAAAAAAATCGCGCCAATATGGGGCGAATATGACATCTGTTCCAAAAAATCATGATTTTTTTACACCCTAGTATGTAGTAGTATTTTGTTTCTGAAACCAAGCAGTCTGGCAGCCAAAATCCAAAATGCTTTAGTATCATTCAGTCAAGATTTAAGGATACTAAACAAAAAACATCTTTTAACGCTTTCGTTTATTAACACACAAAACAACCCCTACTGCTGGGATATTTAAAAAGAAAAAAAAAACAGGCAGAGGGGGGGGGGGGGGAGGGGGTGATATTAAAATACAAAAAAGTTCATAAAATACTCTTATTTTTATCGCTTATGATAAAAAATAAATTTTTGCAGGGTCGCAAATATCAAGAAATCGGTAGAAATGATTAAAAAAAAGTCACTGGTCCGCAGACATCGTCACTGGCCCTCTACATAAAATTATATTAAGTACTTTTAACCCTTTGAGTGACCCCCCCCCCCCCTTCCCTCTCCTCCTCCGAGAATATAAACCAAACTTCCTTTCAGTTACCCAAAATTTTCGGCATAATAAAATGTAAAATTATAATTTGCTAAAAATTAAATAAGTAATACATTATCAAAAACTGAACTTATTAATTATGTATTTTATTTTCGTTTACTTATTTTAACTAACTAAGTTTTTATGCTTATTGTAATGTTTGGTTGCGGTTTTTGTCAGGGATGGGGTAATTTAAGTTTACCTGTCAGAGAGGGAAAAAAGTTACTTGCTTCATCGGAATGTTAAAAGACATATTGCATAGATTTTTTTTTTTTTTTAACCAAAATTTTTCTAATTTACCAATGTTTTTGAAGACAAAATAATATTTTGTATTTATCGCTAATGCTGCATGGGGACAAGCATTAACAAATGTTATTAAATACAAGAATATTGTTTTGAATTTTTGCTTTATGGGCATGCAGTGCTCATACATGCAGTATTTTTTACTTACTGCACATGCATGCACAAAATTTTTTGTTTATTTTATTACTATTTGCTTTTTACAAATTCCCTTTCCCCTCTTTTTTTAGAAATAACGTTTGGAAAATTTTGGTATTTTGTTTTGAAAACATCATTGTTTTTTATTGGGCTTAGATCAATTTTAATATTTATATGAATCTCAGAATCATTATCATTACAAAATTTTATACTATTTGCTTTTTACAAATTTCTCCCCCCCCCCCATCTCTCTCTCTCTCCTTTTTCATAAATAACATTTGGAGAACTTTGATATTTTGTTTGTAAAAGCATGTTAAAAGATAGATTGAATAGATCTTTTTTTTTTTTTTTTTAACCAAAATTTTTCTAATTTACCGATGTTTTTGAAGACAAAATAATATTTTGTATTTATCGCTAATGCTGCTTGGGGACAAGTATTATAACAAATGTTATTAAATACAAGAATATTGTTTTGAATTTTTAATCTTATCATCTGTTAACCTTATGTTAATTTTTATAATGAAATTGAATGAGTTTTTGTATATCCCTTGCATATTCTCCCTTGATCGTCTGTCATCTTTTTTGTTATGACCGACATTTTTTTAGCGATTTTGCAACCCTGACTATTTTCAGCGGTAGAATTGATTAAAAAAAAATCACTGATCACAAGGAACAGTAAACATCAGAGTTTACTGGTCCACAGACATCGTCACTGGCCCGCTACATAAAATTATATAAGTACCTTAACCCTTTGAGTGACCCCCCCCCCTCTCCTCCTCCTCCGAGAATATAAATTAAACTTCCTTTCAGTTACCCAAAATTTTCGGCATAATAAAATGTAAAATTATATTTTGCTAAAAATTAAATAGTACATAAACAAAAACTGAAATTATTATGTTTTTTATTTCTGTCTATTTATTTTAACTAAGTTTTTATGCAAATTTTATGCTTATTGTAATGTTTGGTTGCAGTTTTCTCAGGGATGGGAAAATTTACATTTACCTGTCAGAAAGGGGAAAAAGTTACTGTTAGTTACTGGTCCTTCGGACCACAAAATTTTTTAAATTAGTGGTCCAATTGAATTTTTAGTGGTCTCGGACCAGCGGACCACCAAGGATTTCGAACGCTGCAAAATAGTCAAATACTTATTGCTGATTATAAATATTTTGAGATTTAATATAAATTGGAAACTAAAATATATTGCACCTAAAAAGAACACAATCTTTTTCTTTCTATTTACACCAAAATTGACAGTCAACTAATTGAAAACAGAAACAATTTGCTTTTCACAAAAAACAAACATTCACTATCAAGGGAATTTTTATACACAGAACAAAATATATTTTTTACTGAAGAATTTGAATGCAAATGTTAGCATGCCTGTATTTTTATTGCCTAACCTTTTTAAACTAAATTAAATGAAAACCAGAAAATATTCTTTCTAATGAAACTATAAGTAACTCATTGTCTTCTAAATTAGGCAGTTTATAAATTAATATTGCTCCACATAAATATTCATTCTACATTTACAAATCAACATTCAGAATCCTTGGTGTTCTGCTGGTCCGCGACCACTGAAAATTCAACCTGACCACTAAGGGACAGTCCATAAATGATGTCACACTTTTTGGCCCCTTCCCCCCCCCTTTTTTTCACACTTCACCTTACCTCTTGCCCTCCCCTCTTGTCGCATGTCATGCTATATTACATAACATATACTTGCAGTTCAGAAACAAAGCACTGCTTTATAGATCATATTTAAAATTTTAACTTTATAATTAAACTTTCATATTAACTTTAACTATTTGTTTTCACGACATTTGTGAGCATAACTATAAAATATGATTTGTACATTTATTTTGTATGAAATAATATTAAGGTTTACGACAAAAAACATAAATTAATATGCAATAGTCATAAAATATTAATATGAAAGAGCATTTGAAAACAGTAGTATTTTGGAATTTGAAATGGAATTTAATATATTTGGCTTTAAATCTTATCCTTTAGTGTTGACTCTAGAAAAAAAGGGCCGCCGGGCAGTAATTTTTCAAAAAGGGAACACTATTCTAAAAAAAGGGAACACTATCTAAAAAAGGGTACATTTCTTCAAAAAGGAAACATTGTTCTAAATAAAGGCACATTTTTTTTTTTCAAAAAAGGGACACTTAAACCTTGTTCACAAAAATATTTTGAACTGGTTTGTTTAGAGAGCCTAGAATTTGTGATATTTTTTCGGGATCAATTGGATTGCCATGAGGCACATAGGAAATGTTGAAAAGGGCAGCTGGGCGTATCGGGAGGGTTTAAAAGAGCTGCCGGGCACAAAAAAGAAAAAAAGGGCCGCCTAGCGCTGCGCCCTGCTAAAAAGCGGCTTAGA